>JAFJYJ010000133.1:0-600000 GCA_019022615.1 Acacia melanoxylon | reverse complement strand
TGAAATGGGAATAAGAGAACGATTACATCCACAACTAAGAGATGACGGTAAGAGAGCGTTTCTAGAGCTAGCAATGCATACATTGTCAAAAGCCGAGAAAAAAAGTTTGGGTGTTTGCATAGCATTAAGGTGACACAAGGTGAAAGTGGAGCTTAATCACCAATAGGGGGTGAATTGGGGATTTTAAAATTCTTTTGAAATTGCTCTGTTTTCGAACACTAAAACAGAACTAACCAGAGTATAGGGAAGAAGAGCAAGATACAAGGAATTTATACTGGTTTGGTCCAACCTCTTGACCTACGTCCAGTCCCCAGACTCTCTGGGATTTTCACTATCTCAATTGATTACACACTCTGTAACTCAAGAGTAATTCTCTCACTAGAACTTACTCCCCCTTACAAGTTACAATCAATATCTCAATCTCCAAGTCCCCTGACTTGAGATTCTTACAATGAAATGATTCACAATAAATGAACTCTCTCTAAGAGTGGATAAATATAAACACTGAAGATCAATGTATCAAAAGATACTTTACAAGTGAAAACTGAAAGAGTAGTTGATAGACTTTGATGCAATTCGTTTTCTGTGTCTTAGCTGCGAGAAGAATTGAATACAACTCTATTTATACAAAGAGATTATTAAATGACCGTTGAAATCTTCAATATGACCGTTGCCTTCATTAAGCAAGGATTAGATTAAGCTTTGGTCTTCTTCTCTCACTACTTTGTGATTAATCCAGTTGCACAGATGTTTGTGCTTTACTTTCTGAATTTTAATCCGTTGGAAGAGCAGCTAATGGATGTGGAAAGGAAACATTAATCCCTTTGCAACGTGTAGACAATGATGGCACAAAAGGATGCAAGTTTCTGGACTTTGCATTTAATGTTCTGACATCACTTTTTGCTTTTGTTCAAATATTCATTTAATGTCCTCTAAACCATATATATGAAAGTGGAGCTTAATCACCAAGAGGGGGTGAATTGGGGATTTTTAAAAATTCTTCCAGAAAAGCTCTGTTTTTCGAAACTAAAACAGAGTAGACTATGGAGTAGAGAAGAATGGAAAGACACAAGGAATTATACTTGGTTCGGTCCAATCTCTTGACCTACGTCCAAATCCCGGACTCTGGGTTTTTCACTATCACAATTGATTACACACTCGCACTCAAGAGTAATTCTCTCACTAGAACTTACTCTCCCTTACAAGTTGTAATCAATGAACCCAATCTCCAAGTCCCCAGACTTGAGATACCTTTACAATAAATGATCTACAATCAATAAACTTTCTCTAAGAGTAGATAATGATACACACTGAAGATTGAATGTATCAACAGATACTTAGTACAGAAAGACTTAAGAGTAGATGGAAACTTTAATGATTTTCGCTTTCTGGGGTCTTAGTTGTTGAGAGGAATTGAATGCTCTTCTATTTATACTCAGAAGGCATTAAATGACCGTTGTAATCTTTCATATAACCGTTGGTGATATTAACCAAGGTTCTCCCGCTTTTGGTCTTCTTCTCTCTCTAATCTTCACTTAATCCAGTGGGCGAAAGTTCGAGTTGACTTCTAGTAAATAAATCCGTTGGAGTAGTAGCTGCTGGATGTGGTAGGTAGGCATTAATCCTTTATAAGCGTGTGCGAAGGATTTCCCAAAAGTATGCAACTTTCTCGGGTTTAGCATTTAATGTTCGACGACTTTTTGCTTTTGGTATTAAACCTCCATTTAATCTCCTCTTAAGCAGGCTGAAACTTACTAACAAAGTGGTTAAACATAGCTGGGAATATTAGAGAATAATAATGGAAATCATTTAGATCAAACACGAAGAAATCACAAATTCGTATGATTTGAATTTTGAATACTTGCGCCCAATACTTGAGTGAGTTCTTCAATACTTGAGTATTGCACTGTGCACTAATGTGAATACTTGAGTATTCAGATGAATACTTGAGTATTCGTCTTCCAGAGAAGGCGCTATATGATTTGAGCGTTTGGACAATTTTTGAGTAGGACCAATACTCGAGTATTGAACTTTTTATGTGAAAATAAGTTTAAGTCCAAAACTTCAATACTTGAGTATTCAAATCAATACTTGAGTTTTCAAAATATTTGAAAAAGAGCCAAGCTCTCTGTATGCTCAATACTCGAGTATTCAACTCAATACTTGAGTATTGAACTGTTTGAAAACTTTGTGAAAGCTTTTCCAAGTCAATACTTGAGTATTCAAATCAATACTTGAGTATTCAAATCACTTGGAAATAGCAAACCTTTCGTATGGCCAATACTTGAGTATTCAAACCAATACTTGAGTATTGAACTATTTGAAAACTTTGTGAGATCTTTTCCAAGTCAATACTTTAGTATTCGCCTCAATACTTGAGTATTCAAATTACTTGGAAATAGCGAAACTTTCGTCTGGGTCAATACTCGAGTATTCAACTCAATACTTGAGTATTGAACTGTTTTCAATGTTTGTGAAGTTTCTGTCACTTCAATACTTGAGTATTCATTTCAATACTTGAGTATTGATGAACATGTGAAAAAATTTGAAACCTTTCTGTTTACTCAATACTCGAGTATTCAAACCAATACTCGAGTATTCACATGTTGAATACTTTAAGCATTTTTCGTATGACCAATACTTGAGTATCCATATGGATACTTGAGTATTGGCAATTTTACCTTTCAAATAAAAGAGTTTCGTAAGATCAATACTTGAGTATTGGAACCAATACTTGAGTATTGACTTATTGTGAAAAAACTTGAAATGCTCTTCTTCGTAAGTTCATTACTTGAGTATTGGAATCAATACTTGAGTAATGATCATTTTTGCACGAAGGAGCCATTCACTTGTCAACTCAATACTTGAGTAATGAAACCATTACTCGAGTATTCAATACTTGAGTAATGAAACCAATACTTGAGTATTCACTTGACAGAATATTTTTCAACTTTCCAAAACACATTTTAATTTGCGTTTACAATTGTCAGTTATCATCAAAACACATAGGGAACTAACAATATAACTCACTAACAAACTAATTAAACATAGTTAAGAATAGTTAAGAATGTAGAGGAGAAGTATTAAGACTAAACAAGAAGGTTTCACAAATTCGTCAGATTTGATTTTCAAACTCTGCGACTCGTACTCGAGTTTGTTCTTCAATACTCGAGTTTGTCACTGTGCACTAATATCAATACTCGAGTATCCATAATCAAACTTGAGTTTCCTTCTTCCAGAGAGGAACATCATGATTTGAGCTTTGGACCATATCTTTGAATAGAAACAAAACTCGAGTTTTCAAATCCAAACTCGAGTTTTGGACTTTTGATATGAAAATAAGTTTAAGTCCAAAACCTCAATACTAGAGTTTCTATTTCAATACTTGAGTTTTCAAATCATTGAAAAAAGAGCAAAGCTCTCTATATGCCTGAAACTCGAGTTTCCAAATCCATACTCGAGTTTTCAGAGATTGTGAAAACTTTGAGAAATCTATGCCAAGTCAATACTTGAGTTTTCTAAACATGTGTAAAACTTGAAAACTTTCCGTCAATCCAATACTCGAGTTTCCAAACCCATACTCGAGTTTTCTCAAGTTGAAAACTTTGGTGACTCTCTGTATGACCAATACTTGAGTTTTCAAAACATGTGTAAAACTTGAAAAATTTCTGTCAATTCGATACTCGAGTTTCCAAACCCATACTCGAGTTTTCTCAAGTTGAAAACTTTGGTGACTCTCTATATGACCAATACTTGAGTTTTCAAATAGATACTTGAGTTTTCAAAACATGTGTAAAACTTGAAAACTTTCTGTCAATTCGATACTCAAGTTTCCATACCCATACTCGAGTTTTCTCAAGTTGAAAACTTTGGTGACTCTCTGTATGACCAATACTTGAGTTTTCTTTTCTTCAGAAAATATTGAAGAGTCTCTGTAAGATGCATACTCGAGTATCCAAACCGATACTCGAGTTTGGCTCAGGGTGAAAAACTTGGAGTGCTCTCTGTAAGTTCAATACTCGAGTTTCCAATGGAAACTTGAGTTTTGCTTAGTTCAATAAAATTGAGCTACTCTCTGTCAAGTCAATACTCGAGTTTTGAAACCAATACTCGAGTGTTCCTTTGACAGTAAGTTTTTCAACTTACCAAAAACAAACTTCAACTTGTGTTTACAATTGTCAGTTTACAATTGTCAGTTATCATCAAAACACATAGAGAACTAACACAAGGGTATTCATATAATGTGAGAGGGCTTGTGTCAATAGAAGATTCAAAGTTAGTAGGAATGAAATCCCATGATTGTCACGTGCTGATGCAACAACTATTACCATTAGCTATCAGAGGCATTATGAAAGATGATGTACGAAGCATGATAACAAGGTTATGTCTTTTCTTTAATGCTATTTGTAGCAAAGTTGTTGAGAATGAAAAGTTGGATGAATTAGAAAAGGAGAGTTATATTATTCTATCCCAACTAGAGATGCATTTTCATCCTGCATTTTTTTTATACAATGGTGAATTTCATAGTTCATTTGGTAAGGGAGATAGAACTATGTGGCCTAGTTTATCTAAGGTGGATGTACCCTTTTGAGCAATACATGAAGATCTTAAAAGGGTATTCTAAAAATCCTTATCGACCTAAAGCCTCAATTGTTAAGAAATATGTGGTCGAAGAGCTATGGACTTTTGCAAAGAATATTTATTAACGTCAAAGGCTCAACATAGTATGAAACATTTTATTTTTATTTGAATTTATTTGACCTCACTAACTCAGTTTTCTTTATTCTCTATTCATAAGGAATTAAGTGAAGCAAATAATAAAGAGAGGCGAGCTAAAAATAAATATGAGCATTACACATCTCGTAGGGGTTATTAGAAGCTTGAAAAGAAGATCATGCAGTGAAATTATATCTTAGCATTGTTGTGCAGGCTCCGCCTTCGCCCCTACATCACAAAAAGTGGAAGGAAGGGAGGATGAAGGGAGAAAAATACATAAATTTGGTCATTGAAGAGGTCGCTGCAAAGATTGTGAGTAGTTAATATAAAGTTTATTTCAGTGTGTTTTAGTTTCCTTAAAGATTATGTAATTAATTTATATTTATCAACTCTATGCTATAGGATGACCATGAAGAGTAGAGTCAACAAGGTTCCTTCATTTCAAGTGGAAGGATGAACTTTTTAGCAATGACACTTGGGAAGTTAGATCACCCTGGTCATGTTAGAGGGAGCCAAGGGGAGTTGGTCTCTTAGGGTCTGTTTGGTTCGACGGAGGGAAGGAGGAAGGGGGGTTTTAATGGAGGGGAGGGGATAGGAGGGATTTTAATATTACCTTGTTTGGATTGATCAGAAGGAAGCGGAGGGGAGGGATTTTAATGTTACCTTGTTTGGTTTAAGAGGGGAGGGGAGGGAAAAAAATTTCACATTGACAACTTTACCCTTATATTATAAGAAGGATTTTAATGTTACCTTATTTGGTTCAGGAGGTGAGGGGCAGGAATTATCTTCACATGGACAACTTTACTTATAATAAATTCCATTTTCTAAGCATCCTTTATAATCATTATAACAAGAAAAAAAAAAAAGAGGCTATAACAATCATTTACGACTTATGGTGGATAATATCTTGAAGGAAGGCAACATTTTCAAGGGCCTGATTGCCACACACATCTTAAGTCAAGACTGTCTGTTTGGATTATAGTTGAATATTACTTTCAGAAAGTTACTCCGAAGGTGACCTCTGTTGTCGGAATTATAATTAAAGGGGAAGTCGAGGAGGCTGAGCATTAGTTTACGGCATTTCCATTATTCACAATTTGGTTGTTAACCATGAACTGCATTCGTTACCAATTTAAAAATAACAATAAGTTTTTCTACAAAAAACTGAAGAATGAAGTTTAGCTAAAATATCAGAAATAATAAGCACTGTTAGAGAATATTCTAAGTTTAAGTGTAAATATTGTGCTTAATGTTTGATCATAGGAATTAGCCATAGTGATAGGACTATTCTGTAATTAATGCTAGAAGCTCGCAATGTGTATAAATAGGCACATTCCTATGAATGAAAAGTAAAACAACTCACAGTCATCTCTTTGTCATCTCTATATCATTCTCAAGCACTGTAATGACGAAACAGCTAAGCATTGGCATGCATATGCACCATAATTTTGACAAATTAAGTGTAGAAATACACACGCATTTTTTAAATGGGTAAAAATGTTCTTCATACCAAAATAAAATCAAACACTATCGTTTACCAAAATAAGAAATTCTTCATACCAAAATATGAATAGTGGCATCACATGCCATCACAAAGCAAATTAAAATAATGTGGCATCAAAATCTAACAAAAGACATCCATCATAGGTAAAATAAAATATCCTCAAATTTATTTTCTAAGAAAATGAGCTAATCTAATCACTGAAAACCATTTGCATAATGACTTGCTTGCGCATATGAGGGGGGCATTGAATCACTGCTCTGAGTTTGCTCAAATCATTCATGAGGAAGCAGTAGATGATAGGGATCTTATCCTCATCACATCCACTCTCTTGAATCAGCTTAAAAGTGTCCTCCCCTAATATTTGTGATGCATATCTATCTCGAAAAACTTGATTTCCTTCCCTCATAGCACTTACCACACCTTGTATTTGCTCTGCAATTAAAACTCCTTCAGAAGAAGTGTCTTCTGCCTTGTTTGCACCAACCCTTCTAGTCTTCTTTGAGCTCTCAACTTGCGCTCCATGAGAAGTATCATCAACTTCCACATCATCCAAATTGACAGGAAAATCCTGAAAAGTCACATTATTTTGGGATAGAAGTGGATCAACCTCATCCTCAACTGGTGATGGTGGATCGGAGTGTGCTGGTGGAAGAATTTAATGCAATATCAATTCTATTTTGTTGATCTTGGCGGGGGAATAAAGGATTTCAAACAATAAAAATAGAATAAATGTATAAATAATTCCTACAATAAGAATGTTTATGTATCTCACCTCAATCAATTGCTCCCAAACTTGGTCCTCAGCTTCCCATGTATGAGTAGATGGGTTCCATGAAAATCCACTCATACCCCCTTTGAAGATATCATAAATTTCAGCATATTTCTTCTTCAAAGTCTTCCAACGATTTTTCACCTTGTCCTTGTCAACTTTAAATCCAAACAGCGTACTCAAATATGCAATTATGTTATCATATGTCGTAGTTGTAAAAGTCCAACCAACCTTGTGACCCATATCAAGTTCATGCATAAATGCATCAATCAACGCATCATCCATCTTGGAAGTCCAAATAAGGCTCTTTTCAGATGTTGGAACATTTGCATCAAGTGTCTTTGTTGGAGCCATACTAAGAAAATTAACATGAATAAAATCATAAACAATAAAGAAACAAATATGTACATAAATAATTGAGGGATAAATGTAAGGGAAAAACACTTCTCATGTTGTAGGAGAAGTGTATTCTCATGTCACACATACATGAAATGGTGGGACCCACATATATATATAATTAGCATTATATATATGTGGGTCCCACCATTTCATGTGTGGGTAGGAATCTTCTTCTTCTCATGCAACATGAAAAGTTTAAACCCCTAAATGTAAACATTCAATGAACAAAGAAACATTTTTAATGAATAATTATCATCATTAAAGCAAAGCAGCAAATATAATGGAATAAATTTATAACAAAGTTTCAACTTTACAATAATTCAATGAAGGAAATAAAAGCAAAAATGAAATTACACAAAGTTTCAACATTACAATAATTCAATGAAGGAAATAAAACCAAATAACACGACAACAAATGAACATGTAAAGTTTAGTTCTCAGCATTATTTGCATAGTCAGTCCACATTTGTTGAGCTATTGCATCTCTTATAAGCTCGCCCTGAGCTGCCTCACTTCTATCACCTCTTGGAGCACTATCTTCATGAGAGTGATCTTCACCTGCCAATTCATTATCAACTTGATGAATAAGCTCTACATCAGGGTCTACAGTCATCAAATAATTATGCAACATGCAACAATGATAAACTTTTGTGGCTTAATGCCATAATTTGGCTTTGCTGCACTTGATAAAATCACAAACCTTTTCTCAATACCCCAAAAGCCCTTTCAATAGCAGTATGTAGCGATGAATGTCGAAGATTAAATAGTCCTTTATAGTGTTGGGGTGGAATTCTGTCTAAATATTCTTTCAAATGGTACCGAACTCCTCTATATGGTGTAATAAGACCACTTGTTAACATGAATCCAGCATCAACTAAGTAATATTTACCTTGAGAGTAATCTCCCGTCAATCCACATCCACCATCCCCTCCCATATAATTCACGAGTTACTAATAGAATATTCTCAATCACATAATCCCACACAAGTTCATATAATATAATATAATTAGGAATTTCTTCATGAAAATAAATCCCACAAGACAATTGCATTACCAACATAGTTTCATAGTTACATATGATTAAAAACACTCACAAACATCATACAAGCATACAAAATAAGAGGAAAGTGGTTACCTCTTACCAAAGCCAATTATTATCACTCCACTCCTATACCAAGAGCTCGAGAACGCTAAAGTCAATCTATTACAATCAATTTACTACCCATTAATAGCTCTTCAATATTCCCCATAATCAAAATAACTTTAATTTAAATTCCTTGAAACCTATTAACAAAACTAAACCGATTAAAATCAACTATTAATCATCATCTACATTCTTATAGTCATATATTGAAACTTATCTAAAACCCTAACCCTAAAATATTCTCTAATCAGCATGAAATTACTACCATAAGAAAGATAAAATTATTTAGAACAGCTTTTGAGAAGGAAGTTTTATGATTAGAAGTAATCTTGAGTACCTTGTTGATCCCAAAATATTAAACCCTAGGAACTATGGAACCACAGCGTCGCGGCAACTCTCAACGCCTCCAGCACGCTACTGTTGCGAATTTGACATTTGATGGAGGTATTGGGTATTTAAAACACCCATCCAGGTGTTGTGACTAAAGGGGTCATGTGCCCCTTTAGTCAAACAATAAATATATATATATATATATATATATATATATAATAATAATAATAATAAATTATTTATATATTTTTCCGTTCCATATTTTCTTTTGCTATTATAAATCATATTTTAAATAAACTCTTATTATATCAATAATTACATGACAAGCTCTTTTTCATAATTAATTATTTCTTAATTGTAATTAAATTATGAAATAAACTTTAGGATGTTACAGTTGACACATAAGCTTTCTTCTTGAAATTATTGAATTTCTTCTTTTCTTTATCTTTGTACTTCAACTGGGGGCATTCTGACTTGATGTGGCCAAGCTTTTCACATTCGTAACAGATGATTGGCTTTTTCTCCTCAAAGCTAGAGCTACCCTTGTAAAACTTTTTGTATCCTTGGTCCTTCTTGTAGAATCTCTTGAATCTCCTGACCATCATCCCTAGCTCTCCATCTTCGTCTTCTTCTTCATCATCTGAATCCTTTGCTTCTTTGATAGCTTTAAGGGTAATTCTCTTGTTCTTGCAACTAATCTCGTCAAGTCCTTTTCTGAACTTAATCTTTCCTTCATATTCGGACAGACTGCCAAACAGGGCTTCTACAGAGCTCATTGACTCTCCACGAGCTTCTTCAATAGCTGTAACTTTAGCTTCCCATTCCTTACTGAGGATATTGTGAATCTTCCTCACTTGGACAGGTTGTTCATAGTTTTTGCCCAAGGCGGCAAGTTGGTTGATCAGATGAGTGAACCTCAGTTGAAATTCGATAATGGATTCCCCAGACTTCATACGAAGAAGATCATACTCGGTCATGAGCGTATTCACTCTATTTTCCTTGACTCCGATTGTTCCTTCATGGGCTATCTCCAGTGCATCCCACATAGCTTTAGTAGACGTCAATGTGAAAATACGAAAATATTCTTGTTGGCTTAACGCACTTTGCAACATGAGGATAACTTTACTGTTGAGAGTGACATTTCTCCTGTCATTATCATCATAGGCGTCTTCAAGCTTTGGGATTCTGAGTCCATTTTCGAGAACAGTCGGATTGTAGTCTCCAATCTTGAACACTCTCCAAAGGCCATATTCAATAGCCATAACAAAGACTCTGAATTTGGCTTTCCAGAATGAGTAGTGCTCTCCACTGAACCCGGGCGGTCTATTGATCGAGGCTCCATCAGGAAATATTCCTTCCATTGGATCTTTTATCTAGGATGTTAATCCTCAAGTAGATAACCAGTGCTCTGATACCAAATGAAAGGTAGGAATATCACCTAGAGGGGGTGAATAGGTGATCCCAAAAACTTTTCGTAGATTGTACACAAACGTGAGTAAGACAGAAACAAAGAAGAGGAAGACACAAGGCAATTTATAATGGTTCGGTCTAACACTTTGACCTACGTCCAGTCCCCAAATCCTTTGGGTATTTCACTAATCACAAATGGTTACAATTACACACTCTGTACTCGAGATGATCCTAATTCACTAGGACTCACTCCCCCTTACAAGTTGTAATCGTACACTCACACTTAAGGTTCCACAACCTTAAGATTTGACAACTAAACAGATAATCAAATGGTGTTTAAACTCCTCACGAGTAGATATTGATAAACACTGAAGTACAAAATATCTGAAGATATTAATGAAGTAGATGAAACAGCAAATTGCAATAAGTTCAAATTGAATGCACAGCGTTTCGGTAGGTGTAGAATTGAAAACTTCTGGCTTTTATAGATGATAGCTTTTAATGACCGTTGAAGAGAGATTAATGAGTCGTTGAGAGTAATAAATATATCCGTTGCTCTGTCTCTTCTTAATCTTCCGACGTTGGTCAATATACTCCGTTGACATTCTTTGTTCGATTTGTCCGTTGAGACTTAGGTAGAATATTGACTGGAAATGGTCGAAGTGCTTTACGGTTGTTCAAGAGCTCAATCTCTACTTTTTTGCTTCGTCTCTGCTTCGCATTTAATGTGTCAGACACAGATCTGCTTTATAGTGATTTTGAAAGGTAATCAATGTTAATCATATCTGAAAATCACTAGCAAACTATTTAAACTTGGTTAGAAGAAGTATAAATCAATAACACAAAGCACCCAAGACATAATTAATGATTTACGGTTTACGAGAGCGAAGATTTGAAATGCCAATATATATTCTCGAGAATTGTTCATTTGGTTCTCGAGAATTATAAAGGAATGTATCTTTTCCCGAAAGAATGTTTCAATGATACTTGAGAATTATATCTTAGATACTCGAAATGACACGTTGAAATATTTTCGCAAATGTCAGTGACAAACAGTTCTCGAGAATCTCTATACTCATACTTGAGAATTTCGTTTTAGAATTGAAACACAGAAGAGAACAGACAGAACATTTACCGTTCATTCTCGAGAATCCCTTACTGATTCTCGAGAGCCATTCTCGATAATTGCTTCTGAGAGGTCGTTCCATGTGATTTCGACTCAGGCATTATCGAGAGTCTTTTGTTGCTTCTCGAGAGCCATTCTCGGGAATTCTTTATCAGCTCTCGAGAATCCTTGTACAGAAGACTTGGTATGATGAAATTGTCATACCCATTCTCGAGAGAGTTTCGCGGGTTCTCAAGAATCATTCTCGAGAACACTCTTCTAGTTTTCGAGAATCTTTGAACAATTCACGAGAATTGTTTCCAACAAGCAGAGATGTTAGAACAGTATCAATTCTTGAGAATCATTGATCCATTCTCGAGAATCAATTTCAGGATTATTAACTTGGTTCAAAAGCTTTCAAAACTTAAATCTTTGTTATCATCAAAACATTTGGAGCTAACAAAACCATGATTCCTTTGCTTGGAGATAGATGATAATTGATTGAGTTGTGGAATATGATGTGTAGAGTTTCAAATGATTAGAGAAAAAAAAATTGTAGAAACTAAAAGGGTTCGCAATGAATAGAAATCAAGCCAAAAAAAAATGTTACAAAAAAATTATGTATGAAAAAAAATCCAAGAAGGCTTGGTATGGAAAAGATCAATTTGGTTTGAGGGAGTATGTTAATTATTCTTTAGCTTTTCTTTTGAAAACCTTAACCCCTGGCCTGTTGCAAGCAGAAAAGTCCCTTTGATTTTTAAGTAAAGTAAAGTGAATTAGAAGATAATGGGGAAGAAATTTGAGAATGACGGAATTGATCATTTGAATATAGTTATATGACTTGAAATGTTGCTTTTAACTTTACTAAGTGCAAAAGGAGTACATGTTAACTCCATTCACACACTCACATTTCAAAATTTTTGGAAAGCATGTTTTAAATCTATGAAGTTTCCATTTTTGCATGTTTACTTGGTTTCCTACTTTATATAACTCTTTGAGTGGTGGATGATGAAAAATTTATTCATGCATCAATGACAAATACTGAAGAAATTTAGTGAAAATACATGTTTTTGCTTAAGGACAAGCAAATATTTAAGTTTGGGGGTGTGTTAACTCTTAGAAATTAACAACATTCTAGAACATTTTCTTTCTCTTTTTACCTATTTTTGGGTTCAAAATGTTCATAGGAAATGAACTGTATAGAAGAAAATGTACATACCAAAGTATCAAGCAAAAATCAAAGAAATTCTTGTTATATCTTATATAGTTTGTGATTCAATTGAGAATTGGTAAATCCTCTCTCTTTTGTAGGAGGATGGAGACAAGTTTCAAAGCTCTATAAGAACCAAGAAACAAGGATAAAAGTAAAGGAAGTGAAGCATTACAAAGTTAGAAGGAACTTAAACAACTAGCCTTAGCAAGTTGACCAACTGGCAGTGGCAAGTTGACAAACTTGCCGTAGCAAGTCAAGACTCTGAAGAAAAATTAGCTCTCTATGCAACTGGCTGCGGCAAGTTGACAAACTTGCCGTAGCAAGTTGAAAGAAAGTACAGTTGCGCGTTTTGATTTCAAAAGCAAAAAAACACTACTTAACCTAGAGGAAAGGGCTGAAAAACACATTCTTTGGACTGGGGAATAGTGGAACACGCAAAGGAAGAGCTTGGGATAGATTGTGACAACTTTAGAGGCTTGGGTTCTTTTCTCAAGAGGGATTTTGGGATTTTCGCCTTGGTATTTCTTCTTTTCTCCTCTTTTCCACTTAGCTTCTTCATGTATTCAGTAGCTTTGTAGAATTGCTTTGTATTTGGACATGAGTAGCTAAATCTTTCATTATAGGATTCTTTTGACCCTTTGTATGGATTAATACTTAGATATTCCTCTCTTTTGGTAGATAAATATATGTGTGTGTGTGTGTGTGTGTGTGTGTGTGTGTGTGTGTGATTTCAACCTTGGCTTAATGCTTTTAAGTGATTAGCCTACATTTAGATGATTTATTCACTTGAGTTTGTCTTGGAAGAGTTAATCTATGAGTAGAACTTGGTTGAAACCATGCTTGTCTTGAAGTTTACTTGATAAATGGATGATTTGTTGGTAAAATAGAAATATCTTTACTAAACTTGCATTTTTACATTAAGGTTGTTGCTTAAAGAGTGATTCTCATTAATTAAAGCAAGAGATTGTGTATTTTAATAAGAGGAGAAACTTGATTTTGACTTGAGAGAGCTTGTCAAGTGTTTTTTAATCTTAGACTAACACATATGTCTTGAAATACTAGTAGAAAGGAAATTAATCAAGTCTTATGAAATGTAAAAGGGGAGGAAGAATCTTAGGTTCTATTTAATCCTTGAAGTCAAAGAATCATTTGCCTTTATCAATTTTTATTTCTAGAAATAGTTTTAAGAATTCTCATTCCATATCAAAACTTTGTTTTAGCTCAACTTGATTAAATTTACTAAGCCTCTTGCTTCACCAATTTGTTATACAAATCCTCGTATGAACGATACTTTACTACTTGGTGATACTCATGCACTTGCGAGGCAAACATCTATACACGCATGCAACCACCCACCATCATCAGTAAATTCGAGACTATCAACGTAGGGTCAACATTACAAGTGTTTGTGAGGGGGAGGAAGATGTAGACGTCCCGTTCCTCGATGATGAGATCTCCCTACTTGGTCAGGCAAAAGGATCTTTCATCCTTTGGCCTCAACATCTAGTTCACATGGCGACAACACCTCCAATGATAGGAAACAACTTACTATTAATTATTTGAATTTTCTTAGACATTCTACTTATAATCCTTAATTTATGTATTGCTAGGATCAAGAACAAGCATAAAGGTTTGCCTTTTTTGGCATTACTCCAAAATATCCACACAAAAATTAGCAAGGTTGACTTGCATATGCCTTATGGGATTGTGGATAGAAACATCTCATATGCCTATGTTGTTGATAGGAAAGATATTAGAGATTTCTTATCTTTGGAGGAGAAAGACATTGGATGTGTTACATTTACAATCAAGTGAGTTTATTTTATATTTTTAACATTAATTAATTTTGTGATTTTTGGGATTCTATATTCATTAAGTCATTTCTCATTTGAATTCTATGGTAGCTGCTTCCACAAAATTTGTGGCCAAATGGAGAGAAATACATCCTATGGCTTCTTATGTCTTGGGCGTGTGGCAAGGAATCTAAACAAGTTGGAAGAGAGGATGAGCTATACAATCGAAGAGACTTAGTTGTCGTGTTATGTGGCACCAATTATTGACAGGCAAGTAACTTTATTTTATCTATTTAAGGCATATTCAGTTTGTTAAGTCAAGAAGTATCATGTTAGCTAACCTTATTTTGATCTATATATGATTATAGTTATAATCGGAGTTTCTATGTTGCTTGCCCCTTGATCAACAGCATCTATTGGTTTGATTCCTTGGGTCGCAAGCCAGACAAAGAGATTAAAACCATTTTCGACATGTAAGCTAAGTTGTTTATAAATTATTGGTTTTTGACTTGACCAAATTATTTTAATGTCTTCTACTTTTCATTCTAATGATAGCGCGTTCAAGACGTATTATAGAATGGGTGGGAGGCATGATACTAAAATTACTACCACTAAGTGGTCTCGGCCGAAAGAAAGTTGTTTAAATTCAAGTTCTTTAATTGACAATAACTTTATATTTGTCTTTATTCATTTTTACCATTTTCTTTTGATGTATAATGCTCTCAGCAACCAATGAAAATAGAGTGTGGATACTATGCTATACTTTATATGTACAACATCATTATTAGTGGACTTACTTCAAATTTTGGACAAGTGATCATTTCTTCATTCTCAAATGATTTTCATTTTTGTTCTTATATGTAAACTGTTAGGTATTTCATTAAATTGATTGATCTATATTAATTTATTCTTCAATTTGCCCACATATTATGAGGAACCTTACACAATGGAAGACATTAATGTGATCCTAGACCATTTAGCGAGACATCTTCTACAACAGATAAAAGATATGTAGAGATTGATAAAAGGTTTTTTAACATGGTGTAGTGGTTTAGAAATACTTGTGGACATATGAACTTGCGCACATTCTTATATTAACATGTTTAGAGAACTTTTGTATATATGCAAGGTGTTATAATGTGATGTCTAGTTTTTTTTTTATTCTCTATTCTAGGGATTGGTTATTTTTTACTTAGTTTTCTCTGTTCTGGTTGTTTGAAAAAAGCTATGGATAGAAGAAAATACCAATTTCATCTAAAAACACACACATTCTATGTCTATTTTTTGAAGGGTTAAGGAAATCCCAAAGACAATAAACTATTAAATTTCGGGAAGCGTCCGTAAAGAATTAACTATTAAGTGGGCCGCCAAAGACAACAAACTTTTAAAAAGGAGCGCTTGAAGACAACACCGTTAAAACAAAGTTAACGCAGATTAGCAAAAAGTTAACGTCCGTTATCTAAGGAGCGCCAAAGACAACAAACTATTATTCCAAGAACGCCCAAAGACAAAATTCTAAATTTTACTAAATTAAATAATTTTTTTCTCAATTGTCATTATTCAAAACTATTTGTATAAATATCTATGGACAAAAATTACTCATTTTTCAATTTTGTCAACAATTTTTTTAGATTTTTTAAATTTTATTAACATTAAAAAAATTTTTTTAACTCACATAAATTTCTTCTAAAATAAAAATAAATCATATATTTTTTTTTAACATATATAATAAACTATAAAAACACCTTGAGTTTTATTTAAATCATATAATTATATTTTTAATCAAAACTTTTGTTTATTTTAGCAAATTATAATTTTGACAAAATTAAAGAATGAGTAATTTTTGTCCATAGATATTTATACAAGTAGTTTTGAATAATGACAATTGAGAAAAAAATTATTTAATTTAGTAAAATTTAGAATTTTGTCTTTGCGCTCTTAGAATAATAGTTTGTTGTCTTTGCTTCCTTAGATAACTGACGTTAACTTTTTGCTAACTGGCGTTAACTTTTTTTTAGCGGCATTGTGATGGGCGCTCCTTTTTAAAAGTTTGTTGTGCTGGGTGGTCCACTTAATACTTAATTGTGTTGGACGCTCCTGAGCTAATAATTTGTTGTGCTGGACGCTCCTTAACCCTTTTTTGAAAACAGACGTTGTAAGTATGTGTCTAAGTTTGACTTATTGTTTAAAAACAGACATTGATTTTAAAACTTTCAACGATACTCACATATACTACCCCGAAAACAGGCGTTGAGATGAAAAATAACTAAAAAAAATGCATAAATTTTATTGAATACTCCCCCTAAACCTAAATGTAAGACAAAATTGACATTTTTTGAGAGATTCAATAAACTAATTAAATTATTCAAGAGTACTCTTATTCTTGTTTTTTTTCTTCAAATTAATTAGTTTGACTAATAAACTAATATATAATCCAATAAATCATGATTTATTAAAGTTTTTTGTCATTAATTAATAAAATAAAGTCCTTAATTAACAAAAGAAAATCTCAATTCACTGTAACTTCCCTCTTTCTCTCTTTTTTCCCCACTTCCCCTCTCTCTCCCTCTGTCTTCTTGACAAAAAATGGGCCCCACTAAGAAAATGCCCCTTCCTTCTCTCTCCCTTTGTCTCTCGGTCAAAAAACGGAGCCCCATAAAGAAAAATGCCCCAGCAAAAAAGGTAGAGGGGGGAGCTTTTTTTTTTTCAATAATGGGTGTTTAGATTAAAAGCCCGTAACAAAAAAAACAACCCAAACACACTCATGTGGGCTTTTTTATACTGAAATGCCACTGAGCGTTTTTTTTTAGTAAAAGCTCTCTCTAAATAGGCCCAATATCCACTAAGTTGGGTAGAAATTGTAAGAATTTTGAATTGTTATTTGGATATTATTGGGTCAAAATATATTATTGCGGACTCAAATTTTGTTTTGTTTAGTGATAAAGTATATTTACTGTTAAAACAAAAAGATGTTACTCGAGGAAAAAAAAAAAGTGGTTGTGTTTTTGCTAATGGTTCATTATTTCTTTCCCTTTTTTGGGGGGGACTAATTTTTCCGTTCAGTTAGACATTCATTCTTGTGAGAAAGTGACGAGACATACGTTTTGCATCAGAAAGTATCATGTAAAACAAGTTGGGGTAATGAACCTTTTTAAGAAAAGTTTTATGGTCCAAAATATGAGTTGTTTTATAAGAGTTTGGAGTATTAATTGTTTTACTTTTAAAATTTTAAAAAAAAAAAAAAAAAAAAAAAAAAAAAAAAAAAAAAAAACCTTTTGTCAGCTTCGCATCAAAGGATTGAGATGAGATTAAAAAAAAAAAAAAAGGATTGAGTTTTATTTATTTATTTAATGTGAGATAGTATTCTTTCTGTTTATATATAACATATCTAGAAAGTTTGATCTTAATCCTAAATATAAAATATATTTTTAATGGTTGTTAGTCTTTTCTTAATTTACTTCTATTGATGCTCCCTCAATAATAATCAAGAAGGAGAGAAAATGTCAGAATTAAGGAAGATGACTCGAGTGTTTTAAAAAATATATGAAATATTAATTAACTTATTTTATTAATCTAATCAAATTAGTAAAAATATCTTATATTAAAGATTGGATGGAGTACATTAATTTTAATTTAGTATATTTAATTAATGGGCCTTGGATTATTTTTTTTGGTTATTATTTATAATTAAATTTGATGATGTAGGATTCATATCTTCCAAAATTGATGTAAACAAAGCAAGGGGAACAACTTCTTTTTTATATAAAAAAAAAAAAAAAAAAAAAAAGGACTATGTAGTACTAATAAATATTTTTCAATAGCATTTAGTATCTCAAATTAAATTTTAGTACACTCACCACCCTAAAATATTTTTGAGACACCTAGTATCTATTAAAAAAAATACTTCAAAGTGTTGGGTGTTAAATACTGGATGCCACTTAAAACACATTTTAGTGCTGAGTGTATTGAAAATTAATTTAGGACCTACTGAAACATATTTTAGAGTGATAGGATTTTATTTTATTTAAAAAAAAAAAAAAAAAAAAAAGAGTTCCAATGCTTTGTTTACCACAAAAAACTACATAGTTTTGAAGAAAATGATGGGAGCGGATGAAAAAAGAAAATGAGAGAGATCAGGTCCAATTTTCATATATTAAAGAAGGATAGTGAAGTCATTAAATGCTTTAAATTAATTTTTTTTTCAATTTAACCTTATTGAAATTAGATTTCTCTACATTTACAAACCATTTGCATATCCTCTCCTTTTTTTCAAATCAGAATTAAATAAAGGTAAAATTTAAAAACATTAATTAATAACCTCTAAGTGGACTTATATTGAGAAGAGGATTTATTCCACAATAGATTTATAATAAGGTTCAAAGTAGTAAGCCACTTCAACTAATTCACTGAAACTAAGAAATGACAGTTAACTTATTAAATTTGCCTTCAACTAAACAATTCTTTTATTTATTAGTTGCAAATCATTAATTTATTTATTTTTCAATTTCTATGAAATATTTAAAGCTAGAAGATGTATTGTATCATAAACTAGAAATATTCTTTTTCAAAATATAAATTATCTTAACCAATTCACGTTTATAAAAAAATATGGTTAAAATATTAAATTTATTACTTTTCTCAACATTTCTCTCTCTCTCTCTCTCACTTATTCAAAAATAAAGACATGTTTAAAAAAATAATTATATTTATTATTATTAACTATTTTTAAGAATATATTAAAAGAACCTTATATACAATGACGGACACTCTTTCACTTTCCTTATTAAATTTAGGGTTAAAGTGCAAATTTGCTAACGAACTATTACCCGAGAAGCATCTGGCACAAAGAACAATTAAGGGTACCAAATTAGCCAACGAACTATTAAAAAGTGAAAAAAGTATCAAATAACTATTAAAAAAACAACTATCACAATTACATTAAAATATGCGGCACTGGCGTAGGACGATGGCGGAAACACCGGAGAAAAGAGTGGTTAAGCCTTCTTGTTGGATAAAACAAACACCAACAGAGATGAGACTCATGCGAGCAGGCGCAATGGCAGCGATGGTTGCTGCTTATGGCATCAGAGGGATGCAACCAGAAGTGCTGCGCGTCTTGGCGAAATGGTGACTTGTTGGATGAGTTCAAGAGGTGAGTGGAACGCCAAAGAATAATGGAAGCTTTGGAGACGCCGACATCGCCGACACTGTGACAATCAATGGAAGACGGAGACACCAAGACAGTGACGGGGTAATAGTTCGTTGGCGAATCTGCACCAAATTGTGTTTTTTTTTTCACTTTTTAATAGTTTGTTGGCCAATTTGGTACCATCAATTGTTTTTTGTGCCAGATGCTCTTTTGGTAATAGTTCGTTAGCAAATTTGCACCTTAACCCTTAGATTTAACATATGTGTGTGTGTACTATTTAATATTCACCAAAATTATCAAATATCTTATATATATATTTTTAGAGATGTCCTATTACTATATGAGCATATGAGTCTGAGATTAGACTTTTCAACATGAGAGAATTAGGGAGAAGGACAAAAAATTAAAATATTTATTAATAAGGATTTTAAAAATTATAATTATTTTTAGGTTATCAAATTTGATGATATCTCCACATACATTTTGATTAAAAAACATATATATGAAACTCAATAATTTTTATGACATTTTCTCTTGTACATATCAGATTATCTTAAGAGTTACTCAAAGTAAAATAGCCTCTAAAATCTACAAATAATTAGAAGTCCACCTCTTTCTAGGTTTGTATTATTTTTAAAAACTTAAAAAAATCAGAAAAAAATCGTATAATATATTTATTTTAAGAATATGTGATTTTTCATGGAAAAAAAAACTCAAAGAAACGGAATACACCCAAAAAATAATGTTATAAAATGAAAAATATTAAAATTTAAAATTCTTAAATAAACTGTCAATATCACAGAAATATCAATTCCTATATAAAAGAGAATCCAATTTAATTAAGGACACAAGACCATCAATTAATAACTACCCTCAAATAATTTAGATGTGGTTAGATAAAATATAGAAAGTTTGGTCAGGATTAGTTTCATAATTGAATATTTTAATTTTAATTTTTTGCCCTTCAAAATAAGTACAATTTTTAAGGACCATATTAATAAATATTTCCTTTCCTTAGTCCTTATCCCTAATTTTCTATTTCAACTAATTCACATGTAATAATAAAAACAGTTATTCTTATAAAATTTAATTGTTTTCCAATATTATTCTATTAATTACATTAAATCTCAACATATATTAATTTCTATCTTCTTTTAATCCTTATTAAATATGGGTGTATATGAAGAAAATGTTATTCAAACTATCAAAACGTTACCTAATATAGATGCCATCGTCCATTGGTTGAATGAATAATTGGTGGAGAATCTTTGGGGACAGGGGGGGGTCAGTGAGAAGGATTATAAAAGTGATGGATTTAGCCCCAGTGTCACATGCTCAAAATAAAATTTAAATTTATTAGCTTGGATTATTTATTCTAACTTAAGATTCTTTTAGTCTTATTATTTAAGTTAAAATCTTTTTTTTAAAAAGGAAAACATTTGCAAGTACCTATATTTTTCTTTAATTTTTTAATTCGGTATATGTGCATTCCCCCCCTAAATAAATGGTTTCATTTTGTTCTGTTAGTAACATCAACTTCTATATAGTGTGACTAATAATCCTAATAGAGCAAAGTTACAAGTGTTCAAATAAGACTTTCATTTAAGAGGGGGTGAATTGGGTAACAATTAAAAAATTCGGAATTTAATGCAAGCTTTAATCAAATAAAATAGAGTTGGAAAAGATGTCACCAAGGATAAATACATGAGATTTATACTGATTCGATCTAATTCACTTAACTTACGTCCAGCTCTCAAAAGCCTTTCGAGATTTTCACTATTTTCTAAGATTCAACAGGCTCTTGATGCCTTAGTACATGCTAGTTCTTTTATAAGAACAATCATTCCTCCTTACACTTTACAATTTCATGCCCACTGAAGATCCCTTAATCGTGAGTCTCTCATATAATAAATAAATCAACAAATGTCTCTCACAAGAGTAGATATATATGATCACTGAATTACAAACTCAAATTTAAGAATTTTAAGACTTTGCAATGAATGTCATAGAAATTTTTTGTTGAAGTTAGTTACTTCTTCTTTAATGCTCTGGCTATTTATAGGTAAAATGAATTAATAACTGTTGCCTTGTTGAATGTATCTGTTGGAGTTTTCTCGGTCTTTGATATCTATCCGTTGAAGTCTCTGAACATTCGTTGTGTCTTGGGAATTAGGCGTTGGAGCAGAGAAAATGTTTGACGTTTTAATGTCATTTGTATTTAATGCTTCGGACACAAAAGTGTTTTTTACAATTTATGAGTTAATCCTTGGTTGACCAACTGAAAAAACACTTAAGTATTAGTGTGGTAAAGAGCTAGAATGATTAGTAGCAAGAAGAACACATTTCATAATTATTCCAATGATTTAAAAGTTTCGAAGGGTTGCACTGTTTTTTGGGAAAGCATCACTCGAGTTTTGGGGGGACTAATTTTTCCGTTCAGTTAAACATTCACTCTTGTGAGAAAGTGATGAGATATACGTTTTACATCAGAAAGTATCATGTAAGACAAGTTGGGCTAATGAACAGGCCTTTTTAAGAAAAAGTTTTATGGTCCAAAATATGAGTTGTTTTATAAGAGTTTGGAGTATTAATTGTTTTACTTTAAAAAAAAAAAAAAAAAAAAAAAAAAAAAAAAAAAAAAACCTTTTGTCAGCTTTCCATCAAAGGATTGAGATGAGGTAAAAAAAAACGTGGATTGAGTTTTATTTATTTATTTAAGGGTTAAGATGCAATTTTCGCTTTAAAGTATGCTTGCCAAGGAAGCGATTTCTTTTTAAAGTTTAAAAAAACGTAACAATGTATTCTTCCGTTAAAAACTCTAACGGTCAACGTTAGGGTTTTTAACGGAGGGGCAAAATTGTTACGTTTTTTTAAACTTCGAAAAAGCAACATCGCTTCCTGGCCAAGATACTTTAAGCGAAAAATCGCACCTTAACCCTTTATTTAATGTGAGATAGTATTCTTTTTGTTTTCTAATATATGACGTATCTAGAAAGTTTGATCTTAATCCTAAATAATAAATATAGTTTTTTATGGTTGTCAGTCTTTTCTTAATTTACTTCTATTGATACTCCCTCAATAATAATCAAGAAGAAGAAAAATGTCGAATTAAGGAAGATGAATTTGAGTGTTTTAAAAAATATATGAAATATTAATTAACTTATTTTATTAATCTAATCAAATTAGTAAAAATATCTTATATTAAAGATTGGATGGAGTACATTAATTTTAATTTAGTATATTTAATTAATGGGCCTTGGATTTTTTTTTTTTTTTTTTTGGTTATTATTTATAATTAAATTTGATGATGTAGGATTCATATCTTCCAAAATTGATGTGAATTACATGCGTTCATATCTAGTTAAAACCACACACACACATATGTATCTGTGTGTGTGACGATTCACAGTAATTACTCATTAGGAAAAAAATATAAATTTGTGGCAACTTATTACTTGAAACATGAATGAATCCATACCAAAAAAAGGTCTGAATTCGCAACCCCAAGTACAAATTATTATTTTTATTAGATAATTTATTTATTTATTTTGGTTTATTCTCACTTCATTACGCACAAGAGAAGGACCAGACTGCCCCACTAGGCTTGAATTCTGTGGGCCATCCATTCCTGTTACCTAACAGCCTCTGATTTTGTGGGCAATGGCTGAAATGAAATCAAGCATCATCTCATCCAAACGATTTGTCCAGCACATCATCTCATTCGGATGGTGTACTTATTATACTCCATCCACTTTACTGAATAAGTCATTTCAATTGATTCATCTGAAAAATAAAATAAAAAATGGTAGCTTGCTAATTAAATTTCTGAATTGAAAAAAAAAAAAACAAATCAATTTTTCCCATATGTATTAAATGTGAGAGAGAAATACAAAGAGCCATATTTAAACATTAACTAAACAAAAAAATTGATAGATAATTTATTTCTCTCTGAATATTTCTATCATGAACCAAGACATTTTAACTAATTTTCACGGATCTAGCTTCTTCTCTTTTCTTTTTCGGTCTGCTTCCACCATTTACCTCAAAACTACATAGTTTTAAGGTAAACAAAGCAAGGGGAACAACTTTTTTTTTTAAAAAAAAAAAAAAAAGGACCATGTAGTACTAATAAATATTTTTCAATAAAGATTCGCATCTCAAATTAAATTTTAAGACACTCACCACCCTAAAATATTTTTGAGACACCTAGTATCTATTAAAAAAAATACTTAAAAGTGTTGGGTGTTAAATACTGGATGCCACTTAAAACACATTTTAGTTCTGAGTGTATTGAAAATTAATTTAGGACCTACTGAAAAATATTTTAGAGTGATAGGATTATTATTTTTTTAAAAAAAAAAAAATGAGTTCCAATGCTTTGTTTACCCCCAAAAAACTACATAGTTTTGAAGAAAATGATGGGAGCGGATGGAAAAAGAAAAGGAGAGAGGTGAGGTCCAATTTTCATATATTAAAGAAGGATAGTGAAGTCATTAAATGCTTTAAACTATTTTTTTTTTTTTTCAATTTAGCCTTATTGAAATTAGATTTCTCTACATTTACAAATCATTTGCATATCCCCCTCCTCTTTTTCAAATTAAATCAGAATTAAATAAAGGTAAAATTAAAAAACATTAATTAATAACCTCTAAGTGGACTTATATTGAGAACTGAGGATTTATTACATAATAGATTTATTATAAGGTTCAAAGTAGTAAGCCACTTCAAATAATTCACTGAAACTAAGAAATGACAATTAATTTATTACATTTTCCTTCAACTAAACAAATTTTTTATTTATTAGTTGCAGATCATTAATTTATTTATTTTTTCAATTTCTATGAAATATTTAAAGCTAGAAGATGTATCGTATCATAATTTAGAAATATTCTTTTTCAAAATATCAGTTATTTTAACCAATTCACGTTTATAAAAAAAATATGGTTAAAATATTAAATTTATTACTTTTCTCAACATTTCTCTCTCTCTCTTACTTATTCAAAAATAAAGACATGTTTAAAAAAATAATTATATTTATTATTATTAACTATTTTTAACTATTTTTTAGAACATATTAAAAGAACCTTATATATAAGGACGGACACTCTTTCACTTTCCTTATTAAATTTAGGGTTAAGGTACAAATTTGCCAACGAACTATTACCCAAGGAGTATCTGGCACAAATAACAATTAAGGGTACCAAATTGGCCAAAGAACTATTAAAAACTGAAAAAAAAAATACCAAATAACTATTAAAAAAACAACTATAACAATTACGTTAAAATATGAGACACTGGCATAGGACGGTGACGGAGATACTGGAGAAAAGAGCGGTTAAACCTCCTTGTTGGATAAGGCAAACACCAACAGAGATGGGACCCATGCGAGTAAGCGCTGTGGCAGCGGTGGTTGCTGCTTGTGGCATCGGAGGGATGCAACCAGAGTGCAAGGCGCGTGCCGGTCGAAAGCTGTGGACTGCTAGATGAGTTCATGAGGGTGAGTGGAACGCCCAGCAACAATGGAAGCTTTGGAGACGCCGACGCCGATGTCACTGACACTGTAATAGTCAATGGAAGACAGAGACACCAAGACAGTGACGGGGTAATAGTTTGTTGGCGAATCTACACCAAATTGTTTTTTTTTTCACTTTTTAATAGTTCGTTAGCCAATTTAGTATCATCAATTATTTTTTGTGCCAGATGCTCCTCAGGTAATAGTTCGTTGGCAAATTTGCACCTTAATCCTTAAATTTAACATGTGTGTGTGTGTACTATTTAATATTCACCAAAATTATCAAATATCTTATAATTTTTTTTTTAGAGATGTCCTATTACTATATGAGCATATGAGTCTGAGATTAGACTTTTCAACATGAGGGAATTAGGGAGAAGGACAAAAAAAAACAAAATATTTATTAATAAGGATTTTAAAAATTATAATTATTTTTAGGTTTTCAAATTTGGTGATATCTCCACATATATTTTGATTAAAAAAACATATATATAAAACTCAATAATTTTTATGACATTTTCTCTTGTACATATCAGATTATCTTAAGAGTTACTCAAAGTAAAATAGCCTCTAAAATCTACAAATAATTAGAAGTCTACCTCTTTCTAGGTTTGTATTATTTTTAAAAAACTTAAAAAAATCAGAAAAAAAAAATCTTATAATATATTTATTTTAAGAATATGTGACTTTTCATGGGAAAAAAAAAACTCAAAGAAACGGAATGCACCCAAAAAAGAATGTTATAAAATGAAAATATTAAAATTTAAAATTCTTAAATAAACTGTCAATATCACAGAAATATCAATTCCTATATAAAAGCGAATCCAATTTAATTAAGGACACAAGACCATCAATTTAATAACTACCCTCAAATAATTTAGATGTGGTTAGATAAAATATAGATAGTTTGCTTAGGATTAATTTCATAATTGAGTATTTATATTTTAATTTTTTGGCCTTCAAAATAATTACAATTTTTAAGGACCATATTAATAAATATTTCCTTTCCTTAGTCCTTCTCCCTAATTTTCTATTTCAACTAATTCACATATAATAATAAAAAACAGTTATTCTTATAAAATTTAATTGTTTTCCAATATTATTCTATTAATTACATTAAATCTTAACATATATTAATTTCTATCTTCTTTTAATCCTTATTAAATAGGGTTTAATGTATCTGCATTTACTGCAAAAACTTTTTTCTGCAGCACTCACATAAAAGTGAGTGAATCCCACTAATATTTTTTGTCTCATCTCTTTACAATGGGACCCACCTACTTTTATGTGAGAAATTGTTAGAAAAAAGTTTTTGCGAATAAATGCGAAAACATTAAACCCTATTAAATATGGGTGTATATGAAGAAAATGTTATTCAAACTATCAAAACGTTACCTAAAATAGATGCCACCGTCCATTGGTTGAATGAATAGTTGGGTGAAGAATTTAATTAAAAGTTGGCGGTGGAGAATCTTTGGGGACAGGGGGGTCAGTGAGAAGGATTATAAAAGTGTGATGGATTAAGCCCCAGTGTCACATGCTCAAAATAAAATTTAAATTTATTAGCTTGGATTATTTATTCTAACTTAAGATTCTTTTAGTCTTATTATTTAAGTTAAAATCTTTTTTTTTTAAAAAAAAGGAAAACATTTGCAAGTACCTATATTTTTCTTTAATTTTTTAATTCGGTATATGTGTATGTTTCCCCTAAATAAATGGTTTCATTTTGTTCTGTTAGTAACATTAACTTCTATATTTTACCAAAAAAAAAAACATTAACTTCTATATAGTGACTAATAATGCTAATAGAGCAAAGTTACAAGTGTTTGAATAAGACTTTAATTTAAGAGGGGTGAATTGGGTAACAATTAAAAAATTCAGAATTTAATGCAAGCTTCAATAAAATAGAGTTGGAAAAGATGTCACCAAAGATAAACACATGAGATTTATACTGATTCAATCCAATTCACTTAACTTATGTCCAGTTCTCAAAAGCCTTTTGAGATTTTCACTATTTTCTAAGATTCAAAGGGCTCTTGATGCTTCAGTACATGCTAGTTCTTTTATAAGAACAATCATTCCTCCTTACACTTTACAATTTCATAACCACTCAAGATCCCTCAATCGTGAGTCTCTCATATAATAAATAAATCAACAAATGTCTCTCACAAAAGTAGATATATGATCACTGAATTACAAACTCAAATTTAAGAATTTTAAGACTTTGCAATGAATGTCACAATTTTTTTTTGTTGAAGTTAGTTACTTCTTCTTTAATGCTCTGGCTATTTATAGGTAGAATGAATTAATAACCGTTGCCTTGTTGAATGTATTTTGAAGTTTTCTCAGTCTTTGATATCAGGGGCGGAACTTATCAATGACAAGAGGGGCCACGGCCCCCCCCAAAAAAAATGTTTACATTTTTTTAATAGAACTTATCAATGCAAATTGTTTAAATATGTGGGGATGGGGACTCCCTTTGCACTCTACTTCATTTTTAGTGTAATAATGCAAATTTTTCTCTGCATATCTATTCAACTTGTCAAAATTGCATAGGAACAAGTGTCATTTCTCTCCAGCTTTCAGTCTTTATCTCTCAATTTCTCCTTATACTCGATGAGTGCTTAATATAATGTAAAATTAAATTTTGGCCCCTACTTTCTTTCTTTCTTCTTTTTTTTTTATTTATTTATTTACATTTTCCCCTCTTTTATATCTTTGGGCTTATAATTCAATCTTTATTCCATGTGGGGTCTTGTATGATTTATGTTAATCTTGTCATTCTTTTCTATATTTCATTCTAATTACCTAAAATTTTTAGTTTACCAGTGAAATTTACTTTTGTGGTGTATCCCTTACTATGCTTTTACCTATCCTACACTACACTTATAAATGAAGTTAATTGACTTGATTTCATGAATATTTTTTTTTTATTCTTTTCATTTTTAATGCATATAAAACTTTCCTTAAAAAAAATTTCCCCAAATCCCCCCACCACTATTTGGCCCCCCAACTTTTCCTTCAAGTTCCGCCACCTTTTTTATATATCCGTTGAAGTCTCTAAACATTTTGTCTTGGAAATTAGGCGTTGGAGCAGAGAGAATGTTTGACGTTTTAATGTCATTTGTATTTAATGCTTCAGATACAAAAAGTGTTTTTTTTTCCAATTTATGAGTTAATCCTTGCTTAACCAACTGAAAAAACACTTAAGTATTAGTGTAGTAAAGAGCTAGAATGATTAGTAGCAAGAAGAACACATTTCATAATTATTCCAATGATTTAAAAGTTTCGAAGCGTTGCTATGTTTTCTATGAAAGCATCACTCGAGTGATCTTCTCTTTTGGCAGTTTAAAAATATTACAGAATACTTGATAAAACACTGGAATGTTGAACTAATGATGTTTAAGAACAATAGAAAAATATTGTAGTTAGATTATAACATAAGGGAATAAGAATTGAAATTTTCAAGGTGATGTTTTTAAAAATTTATTTTAAAAGTCACTCAAGTGACAACTTTTCACTTTAGTGATGTCTATTATAGAGAGGTAACAAGTGGTAATTAGAAGAAATGTGAGAGTATTTTTGCAAATTACCGTTTGGTCATCATACTGTGTCACTCGAGTCGTTGTAGATCACTTGATTGCCTCTCTTTCTTTTTCAAAACAGTGGTTGATCACTTAGTAAGTAACTGTAGAACGATAATATGATTTTTATATACCTCACTCGAGTGAGCAATTTGCACTCAGGTGATGTTAATTTTTAAACTTTGTCATGTTATCTCCTTCCAGTTACTAAAAGATAACTAGCAAATATTTGAGTATCACTTGAGTGACAACTTAGTAACTCAGTGGTTTATCAATTTTAGTTTCTAAAAATATCTAGTTATCATCAAGTACCTTGTCAAGTTTTGAGTATCACTCGACTGGCACACTACTTTTACTTTAAAAACTGACAAATTAAATTTAGGTACCTTACAGTATCACTCGAGTGGAGGAAGTAACATTAAAGACTCAAAACCAAAAAACAAAAATAAAAAGAAAGGGAAGAAGAAAAAATTTGAGAGATAGTCATATTAAAAAAGGACGTTATTCTTTATTTAAAATGCATGTTATACTTCATTGTTTAATCCAAATTAGCTGGATTGTTTAAAATGCATGTTATACTTCATTGTTTAATCCAAATTAGCTGGATCTAATGGAAAGGAGACCAAGGTACGACAATTATGCAAATATTTTACAAAACTATGTTATCCTCCATTGATTAACGTAATTAATTCTTTATTATTAATTTTCCCCTTTTGTTATTTAGTTTTCCATGTGATCTAAAAGAATGTCTACTTTAGTTTAAAATAATTGTTTTTATTAGACACAATTTTTCTCATATATTTTTAGACCTATGTTCCTACAAAATGAACTAGTCAGTTAATGGCAGGACCTGGTAGAGAAATATGTTTTTTGTAATAAAAAAAAAATTATCCCTATTTAAACATGTTTCACTCCTTTTATTTTTCAAAATATCCTATATGCATTACTAGTAAATATGAGGAAAAATAAAAAAAAAAGTCAAATAATTACTTTTAAGTCACTTATATTATCATGATGAACTTGATTCGTTTCTAAATGTGTCATATGTTTTGGACATGATGAAGTATAGTATTAATTTTAATTTTAAAATTACCCTAAGATATTTAATATAGGACACATATTTCATATGTTTAGGTTTTTTTTTTTCAAATTAATTTTATTTGATATTCTCTCCACACTAATTAGAGGTGATCGAATGAACTCAATAAAAGAATTAAATAAGACTATTAAAACATTTTTTAAAAACATATATCATACGGAGTACTTATTAATTTAACTAACTTTACCAATTTATTAAAAATAGAATTAGATTTTATATCAAGGGTTAGAGCAGAATTTTTTTAAAAAAATCTTTTACTCGAAATTTTGGGTTCGCGGTGGAGTCCATTTAAAGCTTAACCCGAACATTTCGGCGGTCACAGTTCCCACCCATCGCTCGACGTCATTTAGTTCGTGGTTACTCGAACAATCTCAATGCCCGCCGGAGAAATCCACTCCGCCTCCCAGCCACCGTCCGCGACGGACTCCTCCTCCGCCTACGAAGACGACGATGCCTGGATTTGGGCTCAAATCAAGGCGGAGGCCCGCCGCGACGCCGAGTCCGAGCCCGCCTTAGCTAGCTACCTCTACTCCACTATCCTTGCTCACCCTTCCCTGGAACGCTCCCTCTCCTTCCACTTGGGCAACAAGCTCTGCTCTTCCACGCTTCTCTCCACCCTTCTTTATGACCTCTTTATCAACGCCTTCGCTTCTGACCCTTCTCTCCGTGCCGCCGCCGTCGCCGACCTTCGGGCCGCCCGCGAACGCGATCCTGCATGTGCTTCCTACTCCCACTGCCTCCTCAACTACAAAGGTTACCTCGCTGTCCAGGTATTTCAATTTCTCATCTGCGATTTGTTGTCGTTATCATTGCATGTTTTTGTACGGGCTATTTTTGCCGCCACGATCTGTGCTCTCTCTTATCGCTATGCTATTATAATCAATTAAATACAAGGGTGCTTCATTTATAACGTGTCTCATCTTTAATCGAACTAACGCTTTGCGCATCCGATTTCTCTGGTTTTATGGATTTTGTTCCTTCTCACTCGAAGGGAAATTTTTATTTTGCAGGCACAGCGAGTGTCGAATAGGTTGTGGCAGCAATCTCGGAGGCCACTAGCTCTGGCACTTCAGTCTCGTATTGCGGATGTGTTTGCTGTGGAAATACACCCTGCAGCGAAGATTGGGAAAAGCATCTTGTTGGACCACGCTACCGGCGTGGTGGTGGGTGAGACGGCGGTGATCGGCAACAATGTGTCGATTCTGCATCAAGTGACTCTGGGAGGAACAGGGAAAGTTAGTGGGGATCGGCATCCAAAGATTGGAGATGGAGTTCTTATTGGAGCTGGAGCGACCATTCTTGGGAATGTCAAGATTGGAGAAGGTGCCAAAATCGGTGCTGGCTCTGTCGTCTTGATCGATGTGCCACCATGGACAACAGCGGTTGGGAATCCGGCGAGGTTGGTGGGTGGAAAGGAGAAGCCGAAAAAGCATGAGGATGTGCCAGGGGAGTCCATGGATCACACTTCCTTTATCTCTGAGTGGTCAGATTATGTTATATAATTTGAAAGCATTTTGAATCGAAACATCACTAGTGGATGATGATTTTAGAACATGTCCTCACCTCTCCAACTTGTTGTAGATTTTGGGTTTTGAGAGATGGAAACTCCCAAAATATGATGTATAACGTGTTGGGGATGCGTGTATCAACATGGTTTGATATTTATGTATGATATTTTAGGCTCATCTTCTGTTTTATATTTTTTAACAGACCTTGGTTTTTAAGCACTGTTTCAGAAGCAGTTCATGGTCAGGTGTTCATAATCAGATTGCTATCTTGCTACCTGGAACATGACATTGCATGAGCCATTTTAATTTTAAATGAAGAAACAACATATCCATAGGGTAGAATCAGATCTTGTTCTGATCTTTCCTATATTCATAGAAGTGAATGCATATTAGTATGATGGGATCTCAGATAAAGTTGCTCTGTGTTAGTGTTCTTCAAAATGCATGAATACATAGAATAGCTTTGAGGTCATCTTTGGAAGGTGTTGTAGAAGTCTTTAATCATAGTTAGATGGTCCTTGCTTGCTGTCACCTGTAGTAGCAAAACAAGGAAAATGCCATGGTTGCTTGTCTCTGTAATGGTAAAGGTAATGATTGTTTCAGATCTATCACGCCTCTCTCTCTCTGTGCAGCTCTCTGCAGGGTAAGGTAAGCTTTTGGTATAATGTGCAATGAAATCATCTTTATTTTCTGAAACTTTAAGTTGTCTGCATCTTTTGGATCTCAGGCTTTTCTTAGGCATTTTAGGAATCGATTATTATTATAAGTGTCAAATCTAAATAATGTAAGCTTGTCATCTAAAAATATGTTGGCTTGTCTTGCAAATGCACAATATATCCACTTTAGTTGGATAAAAGTGTCCTGGTTAGTGTGCTATAGTGACCTAGTTATGGCAAAAAACTCTGCTATTATGTGTTTGCTTCAAATATTGATGCTTGTTTTGTGCGACGGAAATTACATTTAAGGACCTTGTGTAGGATTTTATGTGTCCAAAGAAGAAAAAGCATAATGCTACCATGGAAGGAGATATTCCCGTATAGTTCATGCCTCAAGTAAGCTGATTCAGATTCCCTGGGAATGCAGTAATAATCGAAAGACTTCTGACTTCATAGTGGGAATATGAGGACCACATAAGCCTTATAATTTAAGTAGTTTTTTTAATACAATGTTTGGTTCTAGTTTGTTTAGTTTTGGTTTTGGTATCTAAAAATTCAAACCATAAGTTTTGATTCTTGATTTTTGATTTTTCTAAAACGTTAGTCCTTCTATTTTAATTAAAACCTAAATCCTCTTTTCCACTGTGGAACTAAAATCTAAAGTTTGAAACTGTAGGGATCAAAATGACAAATCCTAAAACCAACGTATTATTATTTTTTGTTTTTGAGAACATCATATAAGGATTATTGAGGGGAATTAATTCCCTTACCTCAATTATATAGAATTACATAAAAGTTGTGGATCTTGAAATATTAGTTACAAATTAATTGTTAATTGTGAAATTTTTTTAACTATAAAATGTCAGTTTTAAATTTTGAAAGCTGTGTTATAAATACAGGAAGATTAGTGCTAAATCAATTGTAAATTGTGGATTAAATCTAAATGTTAGAACCTAGAAGTTTGATTATAAATTTTAGAATACTAGTTACAAATCATTTTTTTACATATTTGATTTATAGATTATCTTTCAATATTTATAGCAAATCTTACAAGATTTTCAACTAATTTCCTAAAATTTACAAAACTTCCACAATTTGCAAACCCATTTGCAAAGAGTGAGTTTTCAAAATGTACAACCTAGTTTTATGAAATTTGCATGTGTGTTATGTCGTCAATTGACCGTTGTTATATGTTTTAAGTACTGGTCAGTAATCACATAGAACAATACTAAAGGAAAATGGTATCCAATGACTAAGTAAATTCAAAGTATTGTTTAATGATCAGTGATCACATATAACAATGTTGAGGGAAAATAATGCTCTAAATAACTAATTTGCACATAATATAAAAATTATTTATTTGTAAAGTAAGGTGTTAATTTTTTAAAAATACCTTATTCAATCATTATTTGCATTGAAGTTGATGAAAACCCTTACTATTATTTGCATTGAAGCTTATGAAAACCCTTTACTAAGTGCCCTTAATAAGCTATAAATTTAAAAAATAAAGTGGATTAAAACATTATATTTACGATTCAAGTAAACCTCTAACTAGCTTCTATTTAGAACCCAAAAGAGTACTTGTTAAAAAAAAAATTACGATAAAAGAAATCATTGAAAAAAAAAATAGAGTTTGTAAAATTAAACTACAACTTTCATAAAATGTCTTTTGTCTTCTTTAAATAAGTAAAATTCATAATTTAATGCATTATTGAAATATAAAATTAATAAGGGACAAAATAGTAAATACAAATTTTATTTATTCTTAAAATTTAAAATTGACAAGTATCTTTCTCCCTATCAAAATTGACAATTATCATGAAATATGAAAAGTAACATTTTTATAATTTAAAAAAAAAAAGAAATGGAGAGAGTACTTCATCAATTTTGTTTTTATCATCAATTTAGCTTGTTTTGAGTGTGCTATAGTGACCTAGTTATGGCAAAAAAATCTGCTAATGTATGTTAGTTTCAAATATTGATGACCTTGTGTAGGATTTATCTGTCCAAAGAAGAAAAAGCATAATGCTGTCATGGAAGGAGATATTCCCATATAGTAAACTGATTAAGATTCCCTGCGAATGAAGTATTAATCGAAAGACTTCCGACCTCGTAGTGGGAATATAGAGGACCACATAAGCCTTACTCGTACGTCTAATTATAAGACATATTTAATTGATTTTAAATATATTAAGGATATGAGTTAAATTAGTTAATTTTACTTATTTTCTTAAAATACCCTCATATAAATTTAAAATGACATAAGTAAAAGTAAATCAACAACCCATACCACATACTTCTCCAACCTAAAATTTTTCTTTCTACATGCTTTCTAATTGAAATAAAAGTTTTGCTATAGATACATATATGTGCGTATATATATGTATATTATACACACACATAAATACACACATATTTATATATATATCTGTATACACACACATATATATTGACAAACACACAAAGATATACATATATGTACACATCCACAAAATACATATATGTATAAACATACAATATATATATATATATATGTGTGTGTGTGTGTGCGCGCACACACACAAAGATATACATATATGTACACACACATAGATACACAAATATATATGTATGTATGTATGTATGTATGTATGTATGTATGTATGTGTAATACCCGGATAATTATTTATCTTTAATATTATATTTCGGTAAATAATACCTATTGAAAATAGGTGAATATGTGGTTTCAAATAATAAGTAATAATTATCTTATTTTCTAAGGTAATTACTATGGGAATTAGGAGAGATAAAGAGCTAAAATCCTTGAAAAATGTATTTTATAAGGCAGAAAATGGTCTGAAAACATTATGATAGATCCCATATGACTGCAAATATTGATAAAAATTTAGGAAGTATGTTGTCTCTAATTTTAGGAATTTTTGGGATTATTTCCTTGAAAAATAGAGAAGCATAAATATAATAATATTAAAAGCACTTTATGGCCCCATGATTTTTAATATTTTACATGGGACATAAAATACCAATGTCAGTGCAATAGTTGTGAGATAATAATTTATCCTACTTATGAAAATTATCAACAATTAGTAAATGGCTAATTAAGTAATTAGTGGCTAATTGTTTAGATTAAGATATAAGTAAATTAATTAGTAAATAATTAATTTAAGGGAGAAATTCGAAATTAATAATTAAATAAATAATAAAATATTAATAAAATATTTTATGCTTAGAAAAATAAATAAAAATAAATAATAAATAAATAAATATCTAGATATTTTGAATAAAATAATAATATAATCAAGAAAGAGCCAACAAGAGATATGAGAACAGATAGAAATGAAATTCTACCTCAAGATATAGAAATTTAGTCTTTTACCACTAGACCTTTTATGAACCAAAGAAATTCTATCTCGGATTGAGCGGTCTCGAAGTCGTTTACAAACCAACAAAGATAATTAGGAGTACCGGATAATTAAGATAAGGCGATAGTGCTAAAAGTGACTTATAGAAAACGATCGTGTTTTTCAAACCAGGGATATGGTTACTTAGATCAGATCATATTGCGAACCAGTGATTTTTACGCAAGAAGCTGGTTCTATCGGAAGTGATTTTCAGAATCAGTTGGTGTCCAGAAAATCTTCTGCGAGATAACGGAATACCCTTAATGGGATCAAAAATATAATGAAACCCAATAGTTTTAAAGAGAAAGAATGGAACTACAAAACCTAGTTCCGGATTTTTGAGATTCGTCAAGATTACGCGATTCGGACACCGATCAGGGAACTTTATCGGTAAGTCAGCAAAGATGACATCATCCTCTTCTAGAAGGATGACATAAGCGGGACATGTGGAAGGTCAAGATGGCGCCACATGGCGAAATGCGATCCAACGGTGCAAGATCGATCCGAAGTTGTAGGTTGTTTAATGAAGTTGCATGGTTTTTAACCCGAAAACCTCTATAAATAGGAACCTCTCTTCTTCTCATTTCCCACACCAAAATTTCGAACCTAGAGAGAAGTTAGAGAGAAGGAGGAGCCGGGAGAAAGTCTAGCGAGCCACGAGTAAGTTTTACGGTCCCTAGTCTTAAGCTTCGGTGTTTTCTTTCGGTAGTTATAGTAGGAATGCTAGCTTAGTCTTTAATCTTCCAATATATTGTAGATATCATATTTTTGGGTTAAATATGATATATATTTCGAAAATCATGTTGGGAAAAGAGTTCGGCAAAATTTTGGAAGATTAGAGTCAAAGTAACGAAGTTACGCGAAATTCCGCCGATTAGAGGGTCGGGGGCAAAATGATAATTTGTACCTAAAATGCTGTTATGATGTTGAATGTTGATAAATATCATCATTATAGGATATTTGAATTAATCGTCCCGCTTTCGTACATTGTTGCGCCCCATTTTGTCGAGAAAATACCATTTTTCGTAAAACGTGCGTTCTACCGTCAACAAAGGTACGTTCGCGTACTGTAACACTAGCTCTAATGTTTATTATATGATTGTATATGATTGTTGTGTAGTAGTGTACGAGGTTATGCTATATACACGGTATGTTACATACGAGGTTATTATTGTTGTATCATACGAGGTTATGTTACATACGTGGTTATTATCTTGTATACGTGGTTATGTGTTTTTAATCACACATCTGTTGTGGACTGTTGTATTGATTGCTTTTGTCGTGTATATGTAGTCGTATTTAAGCATGAGGTTAACCGTTACCTGATATCCAAATTACAATTGGATCTCAGCTCTTATCATAGCGTCGGTTCGGGAGAACCGAGGAGAAAAGCGAGCAGGTGCGCACGAGACCCTACGAAGACTTTCTTCCGTTGTTATTCATTTTGAAAACTCTCGGTCAATGTACCGCTTCTGTAAATCAGCTAGACTTACGGCAATTTGAATAAATGTATCAGTTACTCAATTGCTCCGATGCTCTACTCTGATGAAAAAAAAAATATACTGCTTTTGGAAATGGGATGTTACAGTATGTATGTATGTATGAACATGCACATATTTATATATATATACACACACACACAAATATATATATATATACACACACACACACATAGATACACAAATATATATATATATATGTATAAACACACACATATATATGTGTGTGTCTATATATATTTGTGTGTAGACACACACACACATATATCTGTGTGTGTGTGTAAATGTGTGTCTATATATATGTATGTATTGAAAAATTAATATAAGCTGATTGATAAATAAATTAAAATTCAACAATTTAAAAGTTTTACTTACTAAGAGTCTACGCATCAACATACATACACTTACTAAAAACCAAATACACTTGAGAGAATAAAATAGGGGGATTTTAGGAAGAAATTGACAAAAATTAAAATGTTGTCTTATAATTAGGGCCAAAACCAACTCTCAAATGTTGTCTTATAATTAGGACCGAGGGAGTATAATTTAAGTAGTTTTTTAATTGAATTTTAATTTGATTCTTATAGTTTGCTTAGTTTTAACTTTGGTCTCTAAAAATTTAGATTATAAGTTTTGGTCCCTTGTGAAATTCTGCCGCAAATTTCAAATTTCATTATTTAAGCTTATAATCTTACAACCATTTATATAATAACAGAATTAATAATATAACGATTTAAATATATTTTCAATTACAAAATAAATTATTGTATTTGTGGGGCTGTTGTTAACTAAGGCAACATCATCATTGAGCTCATGGTTAGACACTTATTAGGATAGAAATGCGAATTTTTAGAAAACTTGTTTTATCACTACAAAAAAAAAAAAAAAAAAAAACCGCCTTTTAGTAGCGGTTACAAAAAACCGCTCAAATATCAAGATTTGTAGTGATTTTAAGGAAAACCGCTATAAATTTGCAACATTATGACTTAACCACTACTAAGTCACCTTTACAACTGTGGTGCTAGCTTAATGCCACATTTTGTAGCGGTTTATAGTATGCAACCGCTACAAATTACTGTGGCTTACCAATGCGCCATTTGACATTTTTTATGAGATTAAGGATAAACAATGCACGGGATAAATTTAAAGGATTAAATTGAAATTTAATAAATATATAAGTAGATATATTATTTATTATTTGTGAATAATACATTAAATTTAATATATATATATATATATATATATTATTTTTGAAAAATATGGCTTCTCCTATGGTCAATATTGTAATCTAATAAGGTTTACAAGTGCCTCCGATATTTAATATAAGATCTCTTTTGTACTCTAGTTGCTTTACTAAAATGAGTCTTATATTAAGGATAACATGATGTAATAGTTTAGGTAGTGGTATTACGCAGGCCAATTACTTTATATGACATTTATAGTCAACTGGTAGTGTTCATGTTGTGAATGAGATCTTATACTAAGAATCGGTAATATTAAAAAAGGATTCAGTTAGTCCAAAAATCTTCAATGTACTCCCTTCGTTCCTTTTATATATTTATGAGATACTACTCTTAAATGTACCTGGTTTCTTTTTATAAGATAAGATAAGTGAATGTTTGAAAATTTTATTGTAAACTCTCCATTTTACCCTTACTTAATTACAAAATTAGTTATGTTATTATTGTATTTATTTCTCATATTTGACTAAAAAACCCAATATAATCTATCTTCTCTCCTCCACAAAAATAATGGCATTTTGGAAAACAAATTTCATTTTATACATATTTATTTCATCTAACTACTTTTAATTACCTTATCAAACAACTCAATTTGATTATGAGTATTTTATAAAAAGGAGTAGAGGGAGTAACGTTAAAGACTCAACATCGAACAATTCAAAAAAGAAAGAAAGAGAAGAATAAAATTTTTGAGAGATAGTCATATTAAAAAAGCATGTTATTCTCCATTGTTTAAAATGCATGTTATACTTCATTGTTTAATCCAAATTATCTGGATTGTTTCAAATGCATGTTATACTTCATTGTTTAATCCAAATTAGCTGGATCTAATGGAAAGGGGACCCACGTACGACAATCATGCAAATATTTTACTAAACCGGCCATGTTATCCTCCATTTATTATCAGGCACGTTCTTAATTCTTAATTATTAGTTTTCCTCTTTAAGTTATTTAGTTTTTAAAGTATCTATATTTAATGCAAATTATTAGTTTTCCACTTTCAAGAAACAAAATTTCTCATAAATCTTTTCTACATTCCAAAAATGCAAATAGCAAGGTAGTTAACTTGACAAAGATAAATCACAATAGCATGTCCCTCACAAGTCAAGTGTTTACACTCATTTCTTAAGATATTCAAGGGCTTGTATTTCACTCAATTCCACCTATCGCAACTTATCTACCATAAGCTTGTTTATTGTAACATCCCATTTTCAAAAGCAGTATATTTTTTTTTTTCATAATCGAGTAGAGCATCGGAGCGATTGAGTAACTCGATACTTATATTCAAAATGCCGTAAGTCCGGCGATTACAAAAGCGGTACAACAACCGAGAGTTTTCAAAAGTAGATAGCAACAGAAGAAAGTCTTCACCGAGTCCCTATGCGTCTTTGCTTGCCTTTCTCCTCGATTCTCGGTCCTCCCGAACCCGACACTATATTAAGAGGAGGTCCAATGCATACGGACCCCAGGTAACGGTTAACCTCATATTTACATATACAGTATATTAGCATACAAACAAGCATATCCCAACATCATATAAGCCCCATGGCAGATATGTCACACTTAGCAAACGTTTCACACCTAGCAGTCGTTTCACACCAAGCATTTCACACCTAGAAACCGTATCCCGACACCCGAAGAAGCATCATAACAAAGTACAATGAGCATACCACGAGCTATCAACTACTTCACATAAACATAACATACACCTAGCACATATACGCATACAATAAATATCAGAGTTAGTGTTACCGTACGCGAACGTACCTTCGTTGACGGAAAACGGTACTTTTTGACAGCGGGTGAAACAGCGGTCCGATTATCTTAGATATCCTATAAGGATAACATTTATCAACTTCTAGCAGTATAACAGGCATTTTAGGTACAAATTACCATTTTGCCCCTGAACCCCTAATCGGCGGAATTTCGCCAGAGCTTCGCTGTTTTCACTCTATCTCTCCAGAATTTCGACAGATCTTTTCCCTCATCATATTTTCGAAATATATATCATATTTACCCCTAAATATGATATCTAGACTATCTGGGAAATTTAAAGACAATTCTAGCATTCCTACTATCTCTACTGAAAGAACTACTGAAACTTAAGACTAATGACCGAAAAACTTACCCGAGTGGCTCCGCCGACTTTCTCCGGGCTCTTCCTTTTCTCTAACTTCTCTCTAGGCTGCGTTTTTGGGATGGAGAAATGAAGAGGGGAAGGCTTCTATTTATAGAAGAAAGGAGGGACAAGGTGGGAATTTCATCAAATGTCTTCAGATCGGATTTCAACCGTCGGATCGCACTTCGCCACGTGGCTTCATCTTGTCCATACACCTCTTGTGCTGACATCATCCTTCTAGAAGAAGATGATGTCATGCATGATGTCATGCATGCGACTTACCGATAAAGTTCCCCGATCGGTGTCCTAATCGCGTAATCTTGACGAAACTCAAAAATCCGGAACTAGGTTTTGTAGTTCCATTCTTTCTCTTTAAAACTACTTGGGTTTCATTATATTTTTGATCCCATTAAGAGTATTCCGTTATCTTCGAAGATTTTCGGACAGACACCAATGGTTACGGAAATCACTTAGATAGAACCGACTTCTTGAGAAAATCACCGGTTCGCAATATGATCTGATCTAAGTAACCATATCCCTGGTTTGAAAAACACGGTGCATTTTCTATAAGTCACTTTTAGCACTATATGCCTTATCTTAATTATCTGGTACTCCTAATTACGCTGTTGGTTTTAGAAACGACTTCTGAGACCGCTCAATCCGAGATAGAATTTCACTGGTTCATAAAAGGTCCAGTGGTAAAAGACTAAATTTCTATATCTTGAGGTAGAATTTCATTTCTATATGTTCTCATATCTCCCGCTTTGGCTCTTTCCGATTATATTATTATTTTATTCAAAATATCTAGATATTTATTTATTTTTCTTTTTTCTTTTATTTATTTTTCTAAGCATACATTTTTTTATTTATTTAATTATTAATTTTGAATTTCTCCCTTAAATTAATTATTTACTAATTAATTTATTTATATCTTAATCTAAACAATTAGCCACTAATTACTTAATTAGCCATTTACTAATTGTTGATAATTTTCATAATTAGGATAAATTATTATCTCACAACTTTTGCACTGACATTGGTATTTTATATCCCATGTAAAATATTAAACATCTTGGGGCCATAAAATACTTTTAATATTATTATATTTATGCTCTATATATTTTCAGGGAAAAAATCCCAAAAATTCCTAAAATTAAAAATAACATACTTCCCAAGTTTTTGTCAATATTTGCGTCTTATGGGATTTATCATAATATTTTCGTGCCATTTTCTCATTATAAAATACCCTTTTCAAGGATTTTAGCTCTTTATCTCTCCTAATTCCCATAGTAATTACCTTAGAAAATAAGATAATTATTACTTATTATTTGAAACCACATATTCACCTATTTTCAATAGGTATTATTTACTAAAATATAATATTCCAGATAAATAATTATCCGGGTATTACATTTATCATCTCAATCTCCACTTTATACATTATCCAATTGCATACTCAAATCAAAAGGACTTTCTCTAGGTTTTAATTATCAAGGTAGGATAATGAAATGAAAGTGATCAAATGATATGGGAGAATACTTTAATAAGTGCCAAGTAATTTAATGAAATTCATGATAAAGAATGAATGAATACCCACCAAGAGAAAACAAACTCACTAACACTATATAGACAACCTTTATTCTTTTGACCTCAACAATCTTTGTTTTTTTTTAGATATATTCCTTTGTTTCTATCTTTCTTTTCTTTTTCTTTCTTTCTTTTTTCTTTTTCTTTTTTGCTTTTCACTACCCACACATACTCTTATGGTGTTGACTTCCTAACTCCTTCACTCTTTTAAATTGGTTCCCTTAGCACTTACTAAAGTAACAAAAATGAATGGGAAGAAAAAGATATAAAAATTGCATATCTCAAACAAATGGCTATTTATTCTATGCAAATTTCTTTTCTTTTCTTTTTTTTTTTTAAAAAAAAAAGGCTCAAATGGGGTAAACAAATGATTTTCATGTGATAAGGATGGACATTTGGCCGAACTAGCTAGCTATGAAATGAATGCCTAAATCATCTTTGTGCATGCAAGAGGATTTCAAACTTCAAAAGAGATTCAAGACAAGTTCTAGAGATAAAATCACAATTACTCCCTCTTGAAAGAAATGAAACTTAAGGCTCAAATTCCTCACAGGGTTCTTTTGACATCCCAAAGCAAAATACCTAAACCAAATCTTTACCTCTTTACTAACATTCAAAGAACATAGAATCAATTCATAATCAAACTCACTCCCTTTTTATGTTCAAATTAACCCAATTGTGATAATGCTCACAAGTAAAATTCAAACTTCCATAAGATTTTTTTATTTTTTATTTTAAAAATCTGAGGACAAGGAAAGTCATGTAAAATCCAGCATCCTTCACCCCCACACTTAAATGTCACATTGTCCTCAATGTGAACAAGTAACAAAAAGCAATGAAAGTGAAGAGCAACCACATATAAGTGTTGGGATCCGTACACGCAGCGGATTAAAAATTCTACGAATCCCATCCCGAGGATTGCTCAACCATCGTCTAAATCAAGGCTAAGGAACCGAATATTACCTACGGCTTTGAACGTTCGCGTCTTGTTCTCTTTTAACCGGTGGGCTACCTTCTCGATCGCGATCGACTCCTTGAATCGGCTTCCTCTACTGGTATCCACACGAATAATCCCGAACCCGATTGCGACAGCGTACTAGCGCCTTTTGAGTTTTGCGTCTCTCTCAAATTCCCTTTAGGGTTTCTCGCGGCTTTCTGTAATACGCTCGACAAAAAGTCCCGGAGGTTTTCTCAAACCCGATCAGCGTATTATATTCGAAATTAATCCTCATTAATTTTGAATTTCAAATTTCAAATCTAGATTAAAATATTTTAATTAAATCTATATAATAGATCTAATGTAATTTATTTATTTAATCCGAATTAAAAGCCATATCTGAAATTCAAGTTTTGAATCTTTGATTAAATATATATTAATTAAATCTATCTAATAGATCTAATCTAATATATTTATTTAATCCGAATCAAAAGCCTTCTAATTTAATTTATCTCTATAAATTAAATCGAGAAATGATATCCATCTATTTAATTAAATCGAGATACTATATCTCAATTTAAATTAAATAGATATATGATATCTTTATTCAAAAATTAAAACATGAGATACAATATCTCTATTTGTCTTAGATATTTAATTTATCAAATAAATTAAATACTAAACAAATATTATATAATAATATAATAATCATTATTTAATATTATTATATTATTGAATTTTGAATTAATATAATATAATATAATATATATTATATTAATATATATAATATTAATATACATAATATTCACCCTAGATAAATTCAGTATTCATTAAATCTTAGACGTATCTAAGATTCAATGAATCTGGACACTTTTGCTCGTGTTGGGCTATTCTTGTGTGCGACCCTGCAGGCCCATATGAGATTGGCAGTGGGCCAATACTGCATCAGCCCACAAGTCGCAAGCGACCTCTAACAAGACATTGTGACTACCCAATTCACATGGGGATCGATGACACGATACAACCTATCGTATAACCATGTCACGTCTCTTTTGTCACGCGATAATTTGGTCAAGGATGAGGCATGGATAATGTCAACTTCCTTTTCTTGACCATTACTTTCTCGATTCTCGAGTAGTCTAATAAGTGAAATGGAAACTCCTTTCCATCACAGTACGGCCGTACATTTCTTAGACTCACTCATCGAGGGGCCCAGTATTATCTCTCTACAAATGTGAGGGACAAATTTATCTTGACCATTCACATTCCTCTCCATGAAAACCACTGATCTCGATCCAAGCCTTTATCATCACCCGGTCAAAGGTGACTTTTGACTAGGTCAAAGAACAGTGACTCATCATGTAGGAATCCATGATGATCTCAAGTCATAGAGCGTTGTGACGCGGTTATACATGAGAAAAGCTTATGACTTAGTCCATGCAGCTTTCTCATAGTGGGTCGGTCCAGCACATGGTACTCTTACAAGTGCCCATGACTTTGACTCGTATCTCCATACTCATCAAAGTCATACTGGTCTTATTTCATCTTTGCTCCCGTGTAGATGACCGACTAAGGACATTTAGGATAATCTATAAGATATATCCAGGGATCAGCTATCACTATAAACATGCAAATGAAGTGATAACTAAATGGAGAATGACTTGCCCCTAGGGCATAATTTCCAATAGACTCCCACTTGCACTAGGCGCAATCATTAATTACCCTAATTCCCATTGCCCTAACATGACGCTCATGTTTTGCTTGTGCAAGCGGCTTAGTAAGAGGATCAACGTCACTGCCTTCTCCTTTGTACTTTGCATACTTTTACATCACCTCTATCATTGATTTCTCTGATAGGATGAAATCGCTTGAGTATGTGCTTGGTCCTTTGATGTGACCTAGGCTCCTTAGTCTACGCAATAGCGCCGCTGCTATTGTCACGAATAAGTCTATTGGATTTGAGATGGTAGGAACCACTCCTAGTTCATTAATGAACTCTCCAATCCAAAAGGCCTCCTTAGCTGCATCCAATGCTGCTATATACTTAGCTTTTGTTGTAGAATCAGCTACAGTGCTCTGCTTAGAGTACTTCCAGCTTACCCATCACCATTCAACATGAATACTTATCCTGATTGCGATCTTGAATCATCTTGGTCAGTTTGGAAACTCGCATCTGTGTAACTAGTTACACAGAGCTCATCTCTCAAACCACCAAATTCCAAGAATAATCCCTTAGTGCTTCTTAAGTACTTAAGGATATTCTTGACAACAGTCCAATGACCTTTACCGGGATCTTGTTGATATCTGCTGGTTATACTCAAGGCAAATTGACACATCCGATCGAGTACATAACATGACATACATGATAGATCCAATGGCCGAGGCATATGGAATCTTACTCATGCGATCTCTTTGATCTTGTGTACTAGGACACAGATCCTTCGAGATGGATGCCATGAGACATGGGCATGTTACCCATTTTAGAATCCCGCATACCGAACCTATGCGATCTTGTCTATGTATGTACTCTAACTTAGGCCTATCAGCCTCTTGGATCTATCTCTATAGATCCTAATCCCTAGGATATAAGTGGCTTCGCCTAAGTCTTTCATTGAAAAAGAATTTCCTAACCAAGACTTGACACTCTGTAAGGTAGGAATGTCATTCCCAATGAGTAGGATGTCATTAATATAAAGCACTAGAAATACAACTGTGCTCCCACTAATCTTCTTGTAAACACAAGGTTCATCGATGTTTTGAATGAATCCAAACTCTTTGACTACTTAATCAAAACGATGATTCCAATCCGGATGCTTGCTTCAATCCATAAATGGATCTTTGAAGCTTGCAAACTTTACCGATTCCTCGGGACGCACAAAGCCTTCGGGTTGTGTCATGTACACATCCTCAAGGAGCTTTCCGTTAAGGAAGGCGCTTTTGACGTCCATCTCGCCATATTTCATAGTCATAATATGATGCAATGACAAGCGGGATTCGATTGATTTGGCCATTGCAAGCGGGGAAAAGGTTTCATCACGCCTACACCATGAGTTTGAGTGAATCCTTTTGCAACCGTACGTGCCTTGAAGACATTTACTTTGCCATCCATGTCGCTTTTCTCCTTGAAAACCCACTTGCACCCAACGGTCTTTACACCTTCAGGTGGATCGACTAAGGTCCATACCTCATTGTCGTACATGTATTGCATTTCAGACTTCATGACATTAAGCCATCTTTCAGAGTTTGGTCCCACCACGGCCTCTCGATTGTTAGTTGGCTCATTTTGCTCAATGAGCAGAACATCACGACTTCCGAATCGAATCCATATCTCCGAGGTTGTAGCCGTGATCTATCGGACCTTCATGGGCCTTGTGTTACTTGAGTAGGCTCAACAACTTGTTATGAGTCTTCTCAATTTTCCATCTGTGGTTCTACGTGGTCTTGTCGCTCTCGAACTTATTCGAGGTTCACCTTACTCCCACTGGCTCTTTTAGAGATAAACTCCTTTCCCAAAAGATACCATTCCGAATAACAAACACTTTGTGATCGGTAGGATTGTAGACATAGTATCCTTAGTTTCCTTAGGATACCCCACAAAAAGGCATTTTGAGGATCTGGATGATAATTTAACAGAGGCTTATTGTTTAACATAAACCTCACATCCCCAAATTTTAAGAAATGACAAACTGAGTTTCTTCCTAGCCCATATCTCATATGGTGTCTTTTCAACTGCCTTCGATGGAACACGATTCAGTGTGAACGCATCTGTTTCTAGGGCATGGCCCCAAAAGGAAGGTGGAAGATCTGTTTGACTCATCATAGATCGAACCATATCTAATAGAGTTTGATTCCTCCGTTCAAAAACACCATTCCATTGAGGTGTTCCTGGAGGAGTTAGTTGTGAGATGATCCCACAACTCCTAAGGTGGTCAATGAAATCTTGGCTCAAATATTCACCACCCCGATCAGATCGAAGTGCCTTAATTGTTTTGCCAAGTTTGTTTTGCACTTCATTTTTGAATATTTTGAACACTTCAAAAGATTCATACTTATATTTCATTTAAATAGATATACCCTTATCTACTAAAATCATCTATAAAATAATGAAGTACAAATGACCTCCTCTGGCAGATGTATTCATTGGTCCACACACATCAGTATGTATGAGGCCCAATAAATTAGTGGCGCTCTCACTATGCCTAGTGAAAGATGTCTTTGTCATCTTTCCCAATAAACAAGAAGTACATGTATCAAATGATTCGAAATGAAATGAGTCTAGAAATCCATCTTGATGGAGTTTCGTAATGTGTTTCTCATTTATATGGCCTAGACGACAATGCCATAGGTAGATCAGATTCAAATCATTTGACTTGATCCTTTTGGTAGTTTATGTTACAGATATGTTCATTCAATTTTCTACTGTTCTTGGGACCCTGCACATTTATACAAATGTGAGAACCACATACGATATCTAATACCCATGTTGAGGAAGTAGAAAGGTGAATATCTACGACATAGATACCTGAAGCGATAGCCCCGCTATCCTTCTTATTCTTTTCCAGATCTTCGATGTAGAGTTTGGAATTCCTCTTCCAATGACCAATTTCATTGCGGAAAGCAGAGACCCCATCCTTTGGAGGTTTTTCCTTCTTGGTCTTTTCGTTTCATTCCCTTTCTTTCCGAATGCACAAAACAGTGTTGGGCCTCTTCTTAAGGCTCTGCTCAGCAGTTTTAAGCATCCCATGCAGTTCAGAAATTGATTCCTCCATGTTGTTCATGTTGTAATCCATGACAAAATGATCAAAACTTCCTGGGATTGAGTTTAAGATCACATCTGTAGCTAACTCATAGGACATGGGGAATCCAAGCCTCTCAAGGTGATCAATGTAGCCTTTCATTTTCAACAATGAGGACCAACTGATGCACCTTCAACCATCTTGCAAGAGAATAAGGCCTCTTTGGTCTCATACCTCTCTTGCCTTGCCTTCTTTGGAATATTTCCATAGGATGATCAATCATCTCATAGGCCTCCACATGTTCGAGATCTCTATCGAGGTCTGGAAGCATAGTGGCAGGCATCCTGCATCCACAGAGTCATCCTTATGCTTCGTATAAGCATCAGTCTGAGCTCTTGGATCAGTAGCTGCAGGCTCGTCAGGAATGGGTTGATCGATGAGATGATCCTTTCTTTCGTGTTTGGGATCAATGCTTAAGTTCCCAAACATGTCAAGAAAGTTTGTCTCATCGTGTTCGTCCTTCTCAAGGACTGATCGCATTGATGGTGTTGCGTTGTTACTATTGCTAGTCTACATGATTCTACAACTAAAAGATATGCAAAGTTTAATTAATAATCTCCCACTGAATTAAAAACCCTCATTATAATTAGTGGGCTAAGATCCATATTTGGCTTAATTTTAAGTCCGCTTTGGCAGGACGCTTAAAATCAACTTATTTAGGTAGGCAATCCCTTTGCCAATTACATCACATGTAACTCTTAGATCTTTATGGGATTCGATCATCATATGATCTAGCATGTTTAATCCCATCCAATGCCTTGAGATCCAAAACCGTTTTGATGATCTCAATTAAGTCAAGACAATAATGAATATAGAGTATCACCATTACTCTCTCTTGTCTCACCAAGATTACTCGATGCATCCACTTTGGTGGAACATACAAATGGGTGATCTAGGTTTTGACAAGTATTCATTAATTGACAAAAGATTGTGACTTAAGATTTTATTTAGAGGGTATTATTCGATATTATCTTATTAATCCCATTAATTGTATCTATATGAATGCAATCTTTATTGTATATCATATAGTGTCTAACTTAATCATGCATTGATCATATCAAAAACATAATTAAAATTCGTGACACAACATGGCTCACCTAACCTAGAGTCTTCTCAAGCCAATGAGGGGACTTCTCTAAATAATAAAAGAAAATACATAATGAGAAACCTCGTTAAACATTCTAGGGAGTGAGATGAGAAGAGAATGTACATGAAGATTATTTAGAGAGAGAGGCATGGCTCGCAGTGCCATATTTAAATTTACAACAATTGTAAAATCTAGAGCCATATTGTTCACCATACCCAAACAACACTTTGAAAGGTAAATTAGAACATATTTTAATTCATGATTAAAATTTTCTAATTTATATTATATAATACATATAATATATTAAATTCTCCAATTTAAATTATATTATATAATTATATAATATATCATGATTTAAATTCTCTAATTTAATGATAGTTATTTAATTTATCAAATAAATTTAATACTATATATAATAATATTATTATCTATAAATAATAATAATATTATTTCTTGAATTTATATTATATTATAATATTACAATATAATATCATGATCGTGAATCTTTTCGTATTGCAATTTCAATTTGCAATTCCCAATTGCAATTTCGCATTGCAATTTCAATTGCAATTTCGGATTGCAATTTCGAATAATTCAATGTTTGATTTTAAAAACATGAACAAATTCGGTTTAAATATATATCACATATATATAATCACGTAGGGAAAACCCAATTTAAACGATCGGTTGAGTTGGCTCTGATGCCACTGTTGGGATCCGTACACGCATCGGATTAAAAATTCTACGAATCTCATCCTGAGGATCGCTCAACCATCATCTAAATCAAGGCTAAGGAACCGAATATTACGTACGGCTGAAACGTTCGCGTCTTGTTCTCTTTTAACCGGTGGGCTACCTTCTCGATCGCGAAGTCGACTCCTCGAATCGGCTTCCTCTCGGTATCCACACGAATAATCTCGAACCCGATTGCGGCGGCGTCCTAGCGCCTTTTGAGTTTTGCGTCTCTCTCAATTTCCCTCTAGGGTTTCTCGACTTTCGTAATACGCTCTACAAAAAGTCCCGTAGGTTTTCTCAAACCCGATCAGCGTATTATATTCGAAATTAGTCCTCATTAATGTTGAATTTCGAATTTCAAATGCGATTAAAATATTTTAATTAAATCTATCTAATAGATCTAATGTAATTTATTTATTTAATCCGAATTAAAAGCCAGATCTGAAATTCGAGTTTTGAATCTTTGATTAAATATATATTAATTAAATCTATCTAATAGATCTAATCTAATATATTTATTTAATTCGAATCAAAAGCCTTCTAATTTAATTTATCTCTATAAATTAAATCCGAGAAATGATATCTATCTATTTAATTAAATCGAGATACTATATCTCAATTTAAATTAAATAGATATATGATATCTTTATTTGAAAATTAAAACATGAGATACAATATCTCTATTTGTCTTAGATATTTAATTTATCAAATAAATTAAATACTAAACAAATATTATATAATAATATAATAATCATTATTTAATATTATTATATTATTTAATTTCGAATTAATATAATATAATATAGTATATATTATATTAATATACATAATATTCACCCCAGATAAATTCAGTATTCATTAAATCTTAGACGTATCTAAGATTCAATGAATCTGGACACTTTTGTTAGATTCAATGAATCTGAACACTTTTGCTCGTGTTGGGCTATTCTTGTGTGTGACCCTGCAGGCCCATATGAGATTGGCAGTGGGCCAATATCGCATCGCCCACAAGTCGCAAGCGGCCTCTAGCAAGACATTGCGACTACCCAATTCACATGGGGATCGATGACACGATACAACATATCGTATAACCATGTCACGTCTCTTTTGTCACGTGATAATTTGGTCAAGGATGAGGCATGGATAATGTCAACTTCCTTTTCTTGACCATTACTTTCTCAATTCTCGAGTAGTCTAATAAGTGAAATGGAAACTCCTTTCCATCACAGTACGGCCGTACATTTCTTAGACTCACTCATCGAGGGGCCCAAAGATTATCTCTCTACAAATGTGAGGGACAAATTCCATCTTGACCATTCACATTCCTCTCCATGAAAACCACTGATCCCGATCCAAGCCTTTATCATCACCCTCAAAGGTGACTTTTGACTAGGTCAAAGAACAAAGTGACTCATCATATAGGAATCCATGATGATCTCGGTCATAGGCGTTGTGACACGGTTATACATGAGAAAAGCTCATGACTTAGTCCATGCGGCTTTCTCATAGTGGTTCGATCCAAAGACATGGTACTCTTACAGTGCCCATGACTTTGACTCGTATCTCCATACTCATCAAAGTCATACGGTCTTATTTCATCTTCGTTCCCACGTAGATGACTGACTAGGGACATTTAGGATAATCTATAAGATATATCCAGGGATCAGCTATCACTATAAACATGCAAATGAAGTGATAACTAAATGGAGAATGACTTGCCCCTAGGGCATAATTTCCAACAATAAGTGTAAGGGTAACACCAATTTCAGAGATTTCAAATTTTCACCAATTAAGCAGCACAAGTGCTAACAGTCACTCAATAATCATCACAAACAAATCACATGCACATCCAACTAAGACCAAAGACTCATTCCCAAGCAACACATCATCAACAATAAAAGAGAACAAATCAAAGAAAAGTAGAAGAAAACTCCCCTATTTGTCCTTGACTTGCACTCTCAATCCTTGCTACCAAAGTGGAACACCTCATCGAGCTTTCAACAATTCCTACAAAATCAAACAAAGCATCAACTCAAACCTTGGGTTGCCTCCCAAGAAGCGCTTGGTTTATAGTCCTTAGCCTGACTATACCAGCAATCTAAGTAGGTGATGACAAGCGATGAACCATTGTTTGTCGATTCATTTCACAACCATGGTAATGCTTCAGTCTTTGCCCATTCACTTTAAAGCAATCTCTTGTTCTCTCATCTTTAACTTCAATTGCACCTTTTGATGACACCGAAACCACTTGGAAAGGACCAGACCACCTTGACTTAAGCTTCCCAATAAATAATTGAAGTCTTGAGTTGAAAAGAAGTACCAACTGCCCTGGCTCAAAAGAGCGCTTCAAGATATGTCTGTCATGCCATTTCTTTGTTCTTTCTTTATATAGTCGTGCACTATCATATGCTTGAAGTCTGAATTCTTCCAACTCATTCAGTTGAAGCAACCTTTTAGCTCCCGCTTGATGGTGGTCCATATTTAGCTTCTTGATTGCCCACCATGCTTTATATTCCAATTCAAGTGGTAAATGACATGCTTTTCCGAAAACTAAACGGTATGGTGACATGCCAATTGGAGTACAAAAAGCTGTCCTATAAGCCCATAAAGCATCATCAAGCTTGTTAGACCAATATTTTCTAGTTGGACCCACAGTCTTCTCAAGAATCCTCTTAATTTCCTTGTTAGTCAACTCACACAAACCATTAGTTTGTGGATGGTATGCAAGTGACATCCGGTGGTGCACTCTATATTTTTCCAAGAGAGCCTTGAAATTCTTGTTGTTGAAGTGACTCCCTTCATCGCAATGATTGCTCGGGGTGCCAAATCTTGTCAAGATATACTTCTTCAAGAATCGAATCACTTTGTGTTAGCATCATTAGCTTGGCAAGCCAAAGCTTCAGACCCGTTTACTCACATATTCCACAAAGAACAAGGATGTACTTGTTTCCTCTTGAAGATGGGAAAGGTCCCATGAAATCCATCCCCCAAACATCGAATAACTCCACCTCAAGGATTCCGTTGAGGCATCTCATGTCTCTTAGAAATATTACATGTTCTTTGACATCTATCACACTTGGTAACAAATTGGTGAGCATCTTTAAACAAAGCAGGCCAATAAAAACCAGATTCTTTTTTTGGCCAAATATAAATTAAAAAAAAAAAAACCTTTGACATCAAGAACCTTTGATGCAGTTCTTTGCCCCCCATAATGTCCCCCATATGCAGATGCATGACATGCATTCAAAATTTCCTCTTGTTCTACCTCATGCACACATTTTCTAATAATCAAATCAGCACATCTCTTAAAAAGAAATGGTTCTTCCCAAATATAGTAGGCAACATCATGTAAAAACTTCTTTCTTTGATAGAAATTCAAATCAAGAGGTAATACTTCACACACAGGATAGTTCACAATATCAGCATACCATGACAAACCACAACTACTTACAACAAACAATTGCTCATTAGGAAAACATTCATTCACTAACAAATCATTCACATGATCAGAAGGGTTCACAATTCTAGACAAATGATCAGCAACTTGATTTTTAATTCCTTTCCTATCAACTATATGGACATCAAATTCTTGTAGCAACAAGACCCATCTAATCAGTCTAGGTTTAGACTCTTTCTTCCCTAACAAATATTTAATGGCAACATGATTAGTGTGAACTATAACCTTAGCACCCATCAAATATACCCTAAACTTTTCAAAAGCAAACACTATAGCAAGCATTTCCTTTTCAGTGGTAGAGTAATTTACCTGAGCTGCTATTAGGGTTCTGCTCACATAGTGGATAGGATGGAAGATCTTCACACGCCTCTGTCCCAACACATCTCCAACAGCATAGTCACTCGCTTCACATATTACTTCAAAAGGTAGTGACCAATCAAGAGCTACAATGATAGGAGCTGAAGTCAATCTTCTCTTCAGTTCTTCAAAAGCCTTCATACACTTCTCATTAAACTGAAAAGGAGTATCTTTCTCCAGTAACTGTGAAAGGGGCTTTGAAATCTTGGAAAAATCTTTAATGAATCGACGATAGAAACCAGCATGGCCCAAGAAGCTTCTTACAGTTTTGACATTAGAAGGAGGAGGAAGTTGCTCAATCACAGAAATCTTGGCTCTGTCAACCTCTAAACCATTTTTAGAAACTTTATGACCCAAAACTATGCCTTCAGTCACCATGAAATGACACTTCTCCCAGTTGAGCACTGAGTTTGTCTCCTCACATCGCTTCAACACCTTTTCCAGATTGATCAAGCAATCTTCAAATGATTCTCCAAATACTGAGAAATCATCCATGAACACTTCCATTATCTCTTCTATCATATAAGAGAATATACTCATCATACATCTTTGGAAAGTGGCAGGAGCATTGCATAAACCAAATGGCATTCTTCTAAAGGCAAAAGTTCCATAAGGATAGGTAAATGTTGTCTTCTCTTGATCTTCGGGAGAAACCACAATTTGATTATACCCTGAATACCCATCCAAGAAACAGAAGAATTCTTTACCAGCCAATCGGTCTAACATCTGGTCAATAAAAGGAAGTGGGAAATGATCTTTCCTTGTAGCATCATTCAACTTTCTGTAATCCATGCAAATACGCCAACCAGTAACTATGTGAGTGGGGATAATCTCATCTTTCTCATTAGTAATCACTGTCATACCCTTTTTTTTAGGAACACATTGCACTAGGCTGACCCACGAGCTATCAGAAATGGGGTAAATGATTCCATCATCTAACCATTTAATAATTTCCTTCTTGACCACTTCTTTCATCATAGGATTTAATCTTCTCTGATTCTGGATAGATTTCTTGTGATCATCTTCCAAGAGTATCTTGTGCATTACAATTGATGAGCTTAAACCTTTTATGTCTGCAATCGTCCAACCTCAGGCGCCTTTGTGGCCCTTGAGCACTTTCAACAACCGTTCTTTTTTATCTTCAGATAAGGAAGAAGAGATGATAATTGGTAGTGTCTCAGATTCACCCAAGTATGCATATTCAAGATGCAGTGGTTAGGGTTTAAGCTCTAGAATTGGTGCTTGTTCAATAGAAGGCTTCAAAGAAGTAGTTGGCCTTGATTCCATCTCTATCAAATCAAACTGCTGTGATGGTTTACTGTAATAAGGAGAGGCTTCAAGTAACTTCTTACATTCAACTATATTCTCTTCTTCAATTTCATCACCCCAAGTAAAACAGATGTTAACGGTTCTTTTATAGAAAATGACTCTAAAGTCTCTTGAATCATCTAATCAAACATGTCAACCCTAAAGCAATCAGAACATCCCTAGGATACTTCAATGCTTTGTTCATGTTGAATATAACTTCTTCATCATGCACCCTCAACTTGATCTCTCCCTTTTCAACATCAATCAGTGTTCGACCTGTAGCAAGGAAAGGTCTTCCCACAATGAGCGGTAGATCTCTATCTTCATCACAATCCAAGACAATAAAGTCAGTAGGGAAAATAAACTTGTCAACTTTAACCAAAACATCTTCAATGAGACCCTTTGGAAAAGCTAAACTTCAATCGCCTAGTCAAGTGTCACGTGTTGGTTGAGCTTCACTTAGTTGCAATTTTATGAACACAGATAGTGGCATCAAGTTAACACTTGACCCTAGATCACATAATGCTCTTCCCTGAAACTTTTCTCCAATTATGCAAGGTATAGAAAAACTGCCTGGATCCTTCTGTTTAAGGGGTAGCTTGTTGAGAAGAATATCACTACACTCTTCAGTTAAGGTTACGGTTTCATAGTCTCCAAACCTCCTTTTCTTACTTAACATCTCCTTTAGAAAATTCTCATATTGAGGCATCTACTCTAACGCTTCAAGGATAGGGATGTTAATGTGTAGTTGCTTGAAAATCCCCAAAAACTTCTTATATTGCTCCTCTAAAGCTTTCTTCTGAAATCTCTGAGGGAATGGTAAAGGTGGTACCCATTTAAGATTCTCCTGGTTTGCCTTCTTTTTCACTTCACCCTCTTTAGACTCAATCTCAACTTTCTCTTCATTGACTTATCCATTCACCTTCTGTATAACCTTCTCATCATCCTCTATAGTGACAGTAAGGTTTGTTTGATCATTAGAAACTAAGGGTTTCTTCATTGGTTGTAGAACCTCTGGTAATTCTTTTCCACTTCTCAATGTAAGAGCTTTGCATTCCTCTTTCCCATCTCTACTAGGATTGGGCACAGTATTACTTGGCAATTCTCTCTATTGTAAAACATTCACAGCATTTGCAATTTGTCCCATTTGTACTTGAAGAGTCTTGATAGATTTGTTTATACCTACAATAGATGAGGCTACTCTTGCAATAGATGAGTCTACTCTTACATTGATAGCAGCTTGCTCCTTAGTACTCTTTAATTGAAAACTCACAAGCTGAGACATCACTGCCTCTAGATCAGAGTTAGATTCTTGGGCAGGAATGACTTCCTTTTCAAATTGAAAGAACTCAGGAGGTGGTACTTGTTTTGTACTAGAGGTTGATGCTTCATTAAGAGTCACTCCATACTTCCAAGAGAGGTTGGGATTTTTACGCCACCCAGAATTGTATGTATTTGAGTAAGGATTGTTCTGGTTATTGCTCTGGTAATTTCCTGCATAGTTCACTGGCTCTACCTGTTGAGATATGAGGCATTGTCCATTATCATGACCATTTCCACAGTAATCACAAGAAGCATGAATAGCATTGACTCCCATATGCCTACCATTAGATCGTTTTACTTGAGCTTCTAAGTTATCAAACCTCTTGTTGATTGTAGTAAACATTGCCATCAACTGTGAAGAAGGTTCCTCAATAACTTTATCAACCGATTTCACTGGAATTCTTTCATTGTTGTTCTGTATAAAGTCAGCTGATAAGTCATCCAAGCATTTCCAGACATGATTAATCGGTTGCTTTGTAATTTCCCTATTAGTGACAACATTTAATTCTGATTTAGATTTAGAAGTCAACCGAGTACTGAAAATCTGAAGTAAGACCTACTTTTCTAGATTGTGACCAGGGCTCTGCCTAACAAGCAACTTGAACCTCTCCCAGGATTCATACAAATGTTCCCCAAATTGTTGACAAAAATTAGTAAGAGCAGCTCTTGCATCCACCATCTTGTTATGTGGGAAAAATCTTGATCTGAACTTTTCTTCCAATGTCTCCCAGGAGGTTATACTGCCCTCTTCTAAGTTGTTGAGCCATTCTTTGGCTTTCCCTTGTAGAGAGTAAGGAAAAAGTCGAAGACGGATCACACCATTAGGAACTCCATTCTGCTTGAATGAGTTGCAAACATCAAGGAATTGTATCAGATGCCGATTTGGATCCTCTGAATCATTTCCTAAATACTGACCCTGTAGTTCAAGCATCTTAAACATAGTCTGCTTGATTTCAAAATTGTTGGCTTGAAAATCAGGCACTCTGATTCCTGATTGATAGCCTCGAGATTGTCTTCCCAAAAAATCATTGATATACAAATTATCATTTTCATCCTCAGCCATCTCTTCAGTTTTAGAATGTATTACTTCCTCCTCTTGAATATTGTTAGTTCTCAATGTTTTGATGATAACAATGTCTAAGTTTTTGATGAATTTCTTACCTTGCTCGAGCACCCCCATGGCCTTGCCCAAGCATCATCGGGTTTCTTGATAAGAAGAAGTGATGCTTGTTCAACTTGCTCGAGCAACACGCTGAGCTTGCCCGAGCATCAACAAGACAAAAGCAATATGGATTAGTCGAGCAATCATGCTCGAGCAAGAGAAAGACCCTTGCTCGAGCAGCATCGAGACAGAAGCAAAATAGTAAAGCAGAAAAGCCTTGCTCGAGTATTCAAGAAAGCATGCCTGAGAACCATGCTCGAGCAGCATCTCATTCTTCATCTCATTTACAAGCCTGCCCGAGCATGAAATATTACATGCTCAAGCAGCATGCTCGAGCAAGAGAAAAAGCTTGCCCGAGCAGCTTGTTTGTTCCTTTTGTTCTCGTCTCTGTATGTCACTTGCCCGAGCATGAATAAAATCATGCTCGAGCAGAAGAAAAATATTGCTCGAGCAGCCTCGCTGTTCTCCCAATCTCTCGCCTCTGACTAAGTCTTGCTCGAGCAACAGCGAGTAGAAGCCGTTTCCACTGTCTATTGAAAGGGCTGGCCGAGCATGAAAATTTTCATGCTCGAGCAGGCAAAGGACCCTTGCTCGAGCATCAGTGACCAAGAACATTTTTAACTAACTCAATGAGTAGCTTGCCCGAGAAAACATGGATTACTGCTCGAGCAAGATACCTCTGTTATGAAATCTTCATATGCGTAATTTGCAAAATCAATCTGTTAATCTTATTACTTACATATGATACTCATTACTAATCTTAAATGCTTTTAACAAGTTTGTTAATGAGTTTTCAGATGGTTTAAGCATGAGTTAAACTTCAAATTAGCGGAAAGCACATTGTGTCAGACGAGCATTAAATGCAGTTACCAAACCGAGTGATAATCTCAGGAACCAATGCTCTGATCATTGTAAAGCTTTTTGTTGATATTCCGTCTGCGCAATTAATGCTATCTCTCAACAGATACAACAAACGAAATAAAGAATAACTGCAGAGGACAAGGAATTTACGTCAAATAGATCAGTGAAGTTTCATCTGAGTAACGGATACATTCAAGACACTCAACGGCTATTCTTCAAAGCTTCTTCAACGGTCTTTAATCGAAACATCTATAAATAGACGGAGCATTGAATTGGCCAACACCCGAAACACCGTGCAATCAATTCAAGTTTAATATTATTCACTGTTTCAACCGTTTGATTAATTTGTACGTTAGTGTTTAATACTTCATCTACTCGTAAGGAGTTCATAAACATTTACTTCATTGTCAGTTGAGTCTTAAGGTTGAGGAACCTTGAGAAAGGGTTTATCAATTACAACTTGTAAGGGGGAGTGGAGTCAGAAAGTGAGAGGTTCACCCTTCGTTTACAGAGTGTGTAATTGTTCTTGAAACATAGTGGAATCCCAGGTGTTCTGGGGACTGGACGTAGGTCAGTGATTTTGGACCGAACCAGTATAAACTGTCCTGTGTCTACTTCCCTTCTCTGTCTCATTTTTTTGTTTCTGATTTACTTGTCTTCGTGTGAGTTAGTGAAAGGAATTTTGAGATCAGCTATTCACCCTCCCTCTAGGTGATATTTCATCTTCATTTGGTATCAGAGCTTGGTTTCTCAGTTTGGCTTAACATCCCGAGATAGATCATGGAAGGAATATTACCTGACGGTGCTTCGATTAATCGTCCTCCAGGCTTCAATGGCGAACACTATTCATTCTGGAAAGCAAAACTCAGAGTGTTTGTGTTAACTACCAAATACGGTCTCTGGCGAGTAATAGAAACTGGAGATTATGTTCCCACAAAGGTTGAAGGTGGCATCGTCGTTCCCAAGACAGAAGACGAGTTTGATGAAAATTACAAGAGAAATATCACTCTTAACAGTAAAGCTATTCTGATGTTACAGAGTGCTCTCAGTCAGAAGGAGTACTTTCGAATATGCAATTTGTCGACTGCAAAAGAAATGTGGAAGGCTCTGGAGGTAGCATATGAAGGAACCACCGGCATTAAGGAGAAACTATTGCTGAGTTTCAACTTCGCTATACTCATCTTATCAATCAACTGGCGGCCTTGGGAAAAACATATGATCAATTTCCTCAAGTCAGAAAAATTCTTAACGTTCTAACAAAAGATTGGGAAGCAAAAGTTACAGCAATAGAGGAGACTCGTGGAGAATCAATGGCTTCATTCTTTGCTTTATTCGGAAGCTTATCTGAATATGAAAGCAAGCTGAAATTCAAGAAGGACCTGGACGAAGTCAACCCCACTCAGAGCAAAGGTATTGCTCTTAATGCTTGAAAGAAAAAGAAGACAAAGACGAAGATGATGACGATGATGAGATGGGCTTGTTCGTAAGAAGATTCAAGAAGTTCTACAGAAAAGACCATGGTTTCAGGAATAAATTCCAGAAAGGTGGTACCAGTAACAGACGAGAATTCAAAGATAAAGATCAAGTCATCTACTACGAATGCGAGAAGCCAGGACACTACAAGTCGGAATGTCCCCAGCTGAAGGATAATGGCAACGAGAAGAAGAAGAGGTTCAATCGCTTCAAGAAGGCCTATGTATCAGCCATATGGGGTGATAGTTCCTCAGAAGAAGAAAGTGAAGAGGAAAAAGAAACTACAATGAATCACAACCCACTTATGATGAATTATTTGATGAGTACAATGAAATACAAGCTGAATTTGAAAAAGTAGTTGAGGAATGTATAACCTTGAAAAGGGAAAACATGACTCTTAACCTACAAGTTGAAAATATTTCTTGTGAAAAGCTAGTTTGTGAAGATTGCCTGGATCTAGAGAAAAGAAATTTATCTCTCACAAAAACACTTGAGAAATTCACTAAAGGAAGTGAAATGCTCAATGTTATTTTGAAAGCACAAAAATTTACAAACGATCGATCAGGCATTGGTTACAATCCCATTTTTGACAAAAAGAAAGGAAGGAAGAAGAATGGTGGAAAGTCTTACTTAAACTATTTTCAAAAGACTATCCATTCTTCAAACCCCTTTGCCCATTGTAGCTATTGTAATCGAAAGGGGCATAATACTTCATCATGTTTCCATAAGAAAGATAGAAGAGATAAACCAGTTTGGAATTATAAGTGGGTACCTAAGGGAACTTATGAACCTAAGGCCCGAACTAACCCCAAAGGACCCAAGAAAAAATGGGTACCTAAAGATTAATCTTTTCTGATATGTAGGTGTGTTTGAGAGCATCAAGAATAAACAAATGGTATATTGACAGTGGATGCTCTAGACACATGACGGGGGATGCAGAAAAATTTGTAGCAATGAGATCAAGAGATGGTGGCAAAGTCACTTTTGGAGGTAATCAATCCGGTAAAATCACTAGCATTGGAGAGATCGGCGCAAAAGATGGACCTCAGATCAAAGATGTTTATCTTGTGGAAGGTCTTTGCCACAACCTCCTGAGCGTAAGCCAAAGTGCTGACAAAAACAACTGGATCATCTTTGACTCAGAAGAATGTCTCATTGTCAACAAAAATGATCTCCCAATCGATAAAGGTAAACTGAAGGTATTGTTCAAAGCTCCTCGCGAAGGAAATTGCTATACATTGGATTAACCCAAAATTAACTCTGAAAAATGTTTTGTTAGCAACTTAGATGAAAGTTGGCTGTGGCATAAAAGATTAGCTCATGTCAATATGCTACAACTGGATAAGTTGGTAAGAAAGGATTTAGTTCTAGGTTTACCCAAACTATGTTTTAAAAATGACATGCTCTGTGATTCTTGTCAAAAGGGTAAACAAACTAAATCGTCTTTTAAAAACAAGCCTGAAATCTCGACCAATCGACCTCTTCAACTACTTCATATGGATTTAGTTGGATCGGTGAGAGTAAAGAGCCTTGGTGGCAATTTGTATACTCTAGTTATTGTCGATGATTTCTCGCGTTTCACCTGGACTATCTTCTTATCTTCTAAGGATGAAACATTTGATCTGTTTGTTGTGTTTGCCAATAAGGTGCAAAACGAGAGAGGTATTTGCATTACAGCCATTCAAACAGATCATGGAGGTGAATTCGAGAATCAAGTGTTCAGAGAATTCTGTGATGCTCATGGGATCGATCACAATTTCTCGGCTCTAAGGACACTACAACAGAATGGTGTGGTCGAAAGGAAGAACCGTGTACTAACTGAGATGGCTCGTGCTATGTTAAATGAAAATTAGACATCACAAATCTTCTAGGCAGATGCTATGAGCATGGCTAGCTATATATCAAATCGAGCCTATCTCCGGAAGAAACTTAACAAGACTCCATATGAGCTCTACAAAGGGAGGAAACCAAACTTGGCTCACCTTCACATTTTTGGCTGTAAGTGCTTTGTTCACAACAATGGTAAGGACAATTTGGGAAAGTTTGATCCCAAATCTGATGAAGGTATATTCCTTGGTTACTCAAATAGAAGTAGAGCATATAGAATTTTTAATAAGCGTACTCGTGTAGTTGAAGAATCAATACATGTTGTATTATGTGAATCTAAAATGGATGATCCTGATAATGAGGAAAATGTTTTCAAAAACCAATTCTTTTCGAAAACTACTCCTGCTTCTATTGAAAATCCAGAGGATGTTTTTGAAGCTGATCCTCAGAACAATTTAGAAAATTCTGATCAATCTCAGCCTAAAGCTTGGAAGTTCATTAGGAATCATCCCTTGGACCAAGTAATAGGTGACATTAATCAAGGAGTAAGGACCAGAAACAACACTTTAAATGAAGTACCATTTTCTGCATTTATTTCTCACATTGAACCCTCTAAAATTAATGAAGCCCTCTCAGACAATGATTGGGTGATAGCAATGCAAGAGGAGTTACATCAATTTGATAGAAATCAAGTTTGGGATTTGGTACCTAGGCCTAAAGACCATCCGGTTATTGGCACTAAATGGGTATTCAAAAACAAACGTGAAGAATCTGCAATTATAGTCCGTAACAAGGCTAGATTGGTTGCCAAAGACTATAATCAGGAAGAAGGCATTGATTATGAGGAAACGTTTGCTTCAGTGGCCAAATTGGAAGCAATATGTGTACTATTAGCCTTTGTGTGTATCAAAGGATTCAAACTTTATCAAATGGATGTAAAGAGTGCTTTCTTAAATGGTTTTATTCAGGAGGAAGTATATGTTGAACAACCTCCTGGTTTTGAAAATGAACATCATCTAGATCACGTTTATCGCCTTAAGAAAGCCTTGTATGGTCTTAAACAAGCTCCTAGAGCTTGGTATGAACGCTTAAGTAAATTTCTTTCAGAATAAGGCTTTGTTAGAGGAAAAGCAGATACAACATTGTTTATCAAAACCAATGAGCTTAATGAAATTCCAGTTGTACAAATATATGTGGATGATATAATATTTGGTGCTATTAATGATTCTCTTTGTGAAGAATTTTCCAAGAAAATGCAGGGAGAGTTCGAGATGTCAATGATGGGAAAGCTTAACTACTTTCTTGGCCTGCAAATCAAACAACGGAAGGATGAAATATTCATATCACAAACAAAGTATCTTCGAGACTTGCTCAAAAAATTTGGATTGGAGCATTGTAATGGCGCAGATACTCCAATGAGTTCAACAGCCTCTTTGGATGCGGATGAAGAAAAAGGCAAAGACTTTAATATAACTAAGTATAGAGGGATGATTGGGTCATTACTTTACTTAACTGCAAGTCGACCGAATATTCAATTTAGTGTGGGAATGTGCGCAAGATTTCAATCAGCTCCCAAAGAATCACATGCTGAGCACGTTAAGAGAATCTTCCGATATCTCTCTGATACGAAGGAATTAGGACTTTGGTTCCCAAAAGGTCAACAAGAATTCTTGGTTGCATACTTGGACGCTGATCACGCTGGATATAAGACTGATAGAACAAGTACAAGTGGACAGTGTGAGTTCTTCGGAGGCTCACTTGTATCGTGGTTCAGTAAAAAGCAAACGACGGTAGCAGTATCCTCGACTGAAGCTGAATATGTCATTGCGTCTAGTTGCTGTGCTCAAGTTTTATGGCTCAAGCAACAATTATCTGACTTGGGGGTCCATCTGAAAGAGATACCAATTCTCTGCGACAACAAAAGTACAATAAGCTTGGCGAAGAATCCAATTCAACATACAAGAACCAAGCACATTGATGTGAGACATCACTTTTGTAATACCCGGATTTTAGCAAATCTGGAATTTACGAGATAAGGAAAATTATTGAATATTTTAATGAAGTAAATTCATGAGATAAAACTGTGATAGAAAATTTTTATAATTATAGAGTAAATTGTTGAAAAAGTTACGGGAAAATCGATGAACGAAATGACTAAAAATGATATAATGGTGATAAAAAACAGTCTAAAAGTATTATGATAAATACTTGAAAGATCATGAAAAATTATGAGAAAAATATGGAAGTGATATCCCTAAATTATGAGAATTTAATAAATTATTTCGGAGGAAATAACTTGAAGAAAAGTTTAAAAAGCATTTCGAATCATAAAGTAACTGATGAGGTAAACATTTTTAATATTTTACACAGGATATAAAATGACAATATCGGTATAGAAGTTTGTAAGATAACAATATACTGTAAATTAGTAAAGATAAATATATGAAGAAACCTGATCCTAAAAAGATCACTAAACGAAGAAATTAGGTCGATTAAGCCCTAACGAAGGGAGGGTAAAACGGGAATTTTTGGTAAAAAATATTATATTTTTAAAAAATGGAAAAAATTATAAATAAATAAATAAATCTAAATTTTTAAAAGAGGGGGTCGAAATTATGGTTATTTTTAATTAAAAAGAATTGTTTAAATAATTAAAATGGTAATTAGAATAAAATAATAATATAATGCGGTGAGTCGACTTATAAATGGCGGGCCAGGAAAAAGTTAGAAATAAATTCTACAGGTAAACCAAAGGTAAAAGTCTTTTTCAGACTGATCAAATTAAGAACAAGTGAAATTTTACACGAAGAAAGAATTTACCGGGCGTTGTTTCCGCAACCGAAAACCCTAATTTCAAATAAGACGAAAAGTTGATAAGATAGAGTAGAGTCGAGGCAAAGTGAGAACCTATAGAAACAATTGCGTCTTTTTAAACACGGGATTAAGTTAGGCAACAACTGGACGTTTTACGATCTGGTGAATTGTAGTCCGTAAGTTGGTTCTATCGGAAGCGATTTCCGTAATCGGACGCGTTTGTCCGAATATCTTCCGACGCACCGTAGAATACCTGGATATGATCAAAAGAGGATCCAAATATATAATATGAAAGAGGATGAAAAGACCTTCAAAGTTACATGCCCGCATTTTTGAGTTTCTGCGAAATCGCGCGAAACGGACACCGATCGGGTAGCTTTATCGAGCCGGAGGCCATAAAGCAAGAGCCATCATGGATGACAACTCATCCATTGACTTTAGGGCTCTTAGATTTCGATCTTGACCATGGATGGCCAAGAGTGTTTTGTCCTCAAAAATGCGATCCAACGGCCGAATCCGATCTCAAGACTTTTGTGGAAATTCCCACCTTGTCCTTATTTTTCCCTATAAATAGCAAGCCCTCTTGCTCTCATTCTTCACATCAAATTCGAATCCTAGAGAGAGGTTCTAGAGAGAGAAGCTCGGAAAAATTCTGCCTTAGCTCCGAGTAAGTTCTTCTGTCCTTAGTTTTTAGTTTCCGTAGTTCTTTCGGTAGTTATAGTAGAAATGTTGTTTTGATCTAGGAAATTTCAGAATATATTCCTATGCTTGTTTTTAGGCCTCTTTGCATTGAAAAATGCCTGACGAGGTAAAAACATAGTGGGGATAATTTTGAAATGGAATAAGGTCAAAGTAACGAAGTTCGCAAAATTCCGCCAAATTAGGGGTAGAAGGGCAAAATGGTAATTTTTACCTAAAATGCCGATTATGATTGCAAATCACTAATAAAAGTGATATTACTCGATAGGGCATCGAAACTCGATTTGCCGCCGTTACGCCGCCCGACGTGCCGGTGAACATTTCACGTCTTTCTCGTAAAAAGTACGTTTTCCGCGTAAGTACCTAACGTCGTCAACGAAGGTACGGACGCGTCTTGTAACACTAATCTTGTACTTGCTTAAATGCATATATATGTGATAGATACGTTCGTAGACCGATATACGAGACAGTTTTACATGGGTTATAGTCATGATAACGCCGTATGTTTTTCTAGCGCTGAGAACACGAGTGGTATCGTGGCACCGGTGAATAGTGCAAGCTGTTTGTTATTGTTGTTTTACATTGTGGGGCTTTACATACTGCTTAATGCTTATGTTTTGTCGGCATAATGATCATGCATCTGCTGTATGCTTATGTAGTGATATACTTGTTGTATTGTCTAGAATATCTCGTTATCTCGTATATTTTGTATTGTTTGGGTTTGAGATTAATCGTTACCCGAGATTCAATGCGGTAAATTGAATCTCAGCTATAGCTTCGGGATCCGGAGGAATACGGATCGAAGATCGAGGCAAGCAGCGAGACGTGCAGCCGAGACTTATCTATCTTTACCGCTTTCGTTATCCAATTTCAAACTCTAGGATTACTTGTAATCATTACAAAGTTACACTATGGTTGATGTTTGTTATGAATCAGTTACTCACTCGCTCCAATGCTCTACTATGACTACTCTGCTTGAAATATTTGGAAACGTTTTTAAAAAAAAAATCCGCCGTTTTCAAATGGGATGTTACAACTTTATTAAAGACCATGTGCAAAAGAAAGACGTCAAAGTGATGTTCATTCCCACGCACTTCCAACTTGCTGACATTTTCACAAAGCCCTTGGCCAAGGAACAGTTCAACTTCATCCGAAGAGAATTGGGAATGGTAAATCCCAATGAGTTGTAAGAAATGTTAGTTTAATATTTTTAATTATGTTTTAATGATCAATGAAGACTAACTTGAGCATCGGAGTTTCTAGCTTGTGTTTTTGCAGGACTCTGTTCATGAGAACTAAAAGAGAGAGTAACAGAGTCATCCCTGCTCGAGCATACACAAAAATTTGCCTTAGAAAAGCTGAGTTAAAGGAGTCTGCTCAAGCACATTCTCTAAACCTTGCTCGAGCAACAACGTGAAGCACATATGCAGAAACAAAGTCAAAGAAACTCTGCTCGAGCACGCCTTTCTACCCTGCTTGAGCAACAACGGGAAACGCTGAAAGAAAAACCATATCAAGGAGTTCTGCTCGAGCAACCTTGTATGATCTGCCCGAGCACACAACGCTGATGGACAAGTTTTCGAAAAGCAGAAATCTTAATCTCTATGATCAAATGTTCAAATATCATCTATGAATCAAGTGTTCACTATACACACTTGATGGGAGGTTAGATTTAGTCATTTCTTAATTTAAATTAGTGATATAGTGATAATGAAAATGGCATGGTTTCGTCCATGCTCGAGCCTGACACCAAGTCTGCTGGAGCAAGCAAAAACCGCTGCTCGAACAACATCGGCCAAAGTTCTTTTTTAAAAAGGGGAACGTCGTTTCGTCTTTCTCCAAACCGTCGAAACCCTCACTCTCTTTTTCTCTCAAATTCCTTCTACCGTCACATCCGTTTGCGAATCGTTACTACTGTTTCAACTGAAAAATCAATTCCACTTGGGATAACTGTTACTTCCACCAATTCAGATTGCTAAGATTCACTCATTTCCCCACGGATTTCATTTTTCCTCTCGTCGCTCAACATATCGTCGGACCCATCACCCAAATCCTTAAATTTCTCATCTTCGACTCAATCAATGGCGGGATCAGGTGATAAACTCCCTTCTCAACAACCTCCGACAAAGAAATCAAGGTTTCATCGTCCTAAGGTCGCAGATTCTGGCAAAACCAGTAAACCGAAGGGTGCAAAGAAACCATCCGTCTCCAAGGAATCCCAGAAAATAGTCTCTACTCCTGAATCTCCAAAGCCAACGACACGTTTCCAAACTGGGTCTTTGTCAAAAGGGAGCAAAAGAGCTAAGTCACCTTCGGCATCCGACGACTCTGAGAAGACGTTCGATGAGGTTGGTTCTAAGGTCAAAGAAGATATTCCTCTATTTCCTAAATCATCGCTAAGTTAGAAATCTCAGAAATCTCAAGGATCAGGAAGCAAGAAGCCGAAAGTCTCCTTCTCACTCAAATCTTAGACTTCTGGTAGCAAGAAGGAACAAGGTGCAACAAGTCGTCCACTGGACGGTCAATTACCAGAGCCTTCGCCGGGTATGATAACTGGTAATGTAGCTATTGATGATCATGCTTTATTTGCTCACTACTTCGGGGCGAGACCTTTCTGTCCAATAGTCTATGTAGATTTGGCTCATTTCAAAGAAAAATGCAACCTGGATTTAACTGATTGGCTACTTCAGTTTATGCCACTTCTTAGCATAAGCAAGCCATTCTCTCTTGAAGTCATGCGAATATTTTACCATAATATGCATCTACAGAAAAAGGATCAAGAAGATGATGAGGACATTTTGGTCACAAAGATTCGGGATCAAAAAATCAAACTTTCTGCTCATGATCTCAACGTGCTTCTTGGTATTATCGAGGTTCCTGAAGATCCTCCTAAGCTTTCTCCTATTGAGTGTCATCAGATCCTTCTTCCGGATGTTCCAATTGAAGGCAAGAAAGTCAATGTAACTCCGGCTATGATGAAAGACGAGTACAGAGTTCTCTGGTACGTATACAGTCGAAGCCTAGTTCAGAAAGGGCAGAGTTTCACCCACTTCGTACAAAGAGATTTTGAGTGCTTTGCTTCTCTCGTTGCCATGGAGCCATGGAATCTAGGCAAGTGGATTATAGAGGAGATGATCTCTTTTATTTCTGAGGCTAAGGTTAGGCTTCATGCTACCATTCCCTATCCATCGTTGGTCTCTTGGATATTAGAAGCTAACAATATATGGTACCTTTCGGAAGACAAAGAAGAATATCCTCCACTATTTGGGAAAGAACACATGAAAAATATGAGGATCTCCTTCACTGATGTATCATCCAAAAAGCACAAGGGTAAAGCGCCTGTTACATCTTCTCAACCTGCTATCTCCCAACCATTTGCTTTCAAGCCATCTGCCTCACAGGCTCCTGATGAAGCAGAGTCTTCAAAGGCTGGGCCTTCTTCCTCTGCGCCATCCTTCACCCAGGCAACTGATAAATCCCAATTTTAATATATTTTATCCCACCTTAATCATTTATTTTTAGGATTATTTTAGGCTAATTTGGATATATTAGATAATATTTGGATAAATAGCCAATTTTAGGAAATAATATAAATCAGAATTAATTTTAAGATTATTGGGCCTAAATATTAATATTTTGATTAATATCTTGTGATTAAATAATATTTCTTAAGATATGATAGATTACGAATTCTATCATACTAGAGATCCTATGGTGCAGAATTTTTCAAGAAAGCTAAAAAGAAATCCAATGGTGGAATTTTATGGGACTTCTCAAATTTTGAAGGGCTTATCCAAAAATATATCACTTTCCTCCTATTAATTAACCTAGTGGCTGAGTGCTAGAAAGGGATTCACGCAGCCGCCAAATTCACGACTCACGCACGCTCAGAGCCGCAGATGCACCCTGAGGAAAGAGACGAGACGCTGAAACATTCACCAAAGAATTGACGCACTCACAAAAGACGGAGATGCAGAGCATCACCAGGAAGTTGGATTCATTGAGCAATTGATTCATCAATTGCTACACGGGCCCACCTTTAGAATATATCAAAAGTGACAGAATTAAGTAATTGAGTTAATCAATTCCTTTCATTCTTCATCCCATGGCTGTGACGAAGTGCTTGAAGGAGTTTGAGGAGGAAATTTCCATGGCAGCTTGAGATCTTTAGGAGGAAACTTGGGAGGAGCATGGAGGAAGCTAAAGCCTAGGAGCTTGCATTTGAAGACCATGTGGGAGTGTTTTTTTTTCTTTTATCAAATTGTTTGAAGACTTTGAAATTATTTAGTTTTAGATAATTTTGAATTGCTTTCTTGAGAACAATCTAGTTTTAGATTGTAGACAAATCATTTATTTCAGATTTAATTGATAATTTGGATTTGAACCATGCTAAGATATTTTTTGGGATTTTTGTTTACAACCTTTATATTGTCAATTGATTTAATAATTGAGTTTTCATTATTAATTTAATTGACAATTGGGTCTATCGATTTAATTGTTTAATTAGATTGATAAATTGTTTAGTTGTTTAATTAGATAATTGTGAACAATATTCCAAATTTATTTAGAAATTAACTGGGTTTGGTTTTTAATGAGTTTAATTAGCCACAGCTTATTTCACTGAATTTTCTAGTGGAATAAGTGTTATTGAACTTGAGGGTTTCCCATGTTTCAATTAGGTAATTAAATTAATTAATTCCAATTCTCCATTCACCCATTTGGTCTAATTAATTGATTTAGGCTAAGAAAGTTTACTCCATGTGAATCCTAAGTTGTCTCCTTTACCATCATAACTGAATTAAATCTTTGTTATTTGATTTACTTTTAATCAATTTTCTTCTTAAGAATTTAATTATTCTCTCATAATCAAACCCCCCCAAAAAAAAAATTGCTTTCTCATATAAATTAGTTTCATCCTCATCTAGGTTTTAGAATCAATTGCATCTTGCACTTAGTTAGTTTAGTTTTATTTTATTGCATTTTTCATCACCTAAAATCAACTTAAAGGAAACCCACAGCTTGCTCCTTGGGAGAATGACTTAGGTTGACCCTAAACTGCATAATAAGTTAGGACCTAGTTTAATTGACTGCTTTCGTGACAAAAGCAATACATCAATTTTGGCGCCGTTGCCGGGGAGCAACGGTTTGGCTTTAGGTTTGAGTTTTTAGGTGACTTCATAGGTAGTTGTTTATTGCATGACCCGATCCTCTTATGAAAAATTGCTTGAATTTGATCCTGAGATTGAGAGGACGTTTCACCAACAAAGAAGAATAAGAGCTAGTACTCTTTTAGGCAGTAGTTCCCTTGTTAAGCCCATTGTTGAATCCTTTAATTCTAAGATCAATTGGATGGTAATAATATTGTTGTTATTGCTGATAATAATGCAAATCCAGATGCTCATATTGTTGATCCTGTTATGACCATTAATGAATTGGGTTCACCTGATCTGCATTTTCAAAATTGGTGCATAAATTATCCTGATATTAATGCAAATTTTGAGTTGAAATTTGGATTGATACACTTACTTCCAAAATTTAATGGCCTTTCAGGGGAGGAAGTATACAATCACTTGAAGATGTTTCACATGGTTTGCACTACTATGAAGCCGGTTAATGTGACTAAAGATCAAATTAAGATGCGTGCCTTCCCATTCTCTTTGGAAGGATATGCTAAAAGTCGGTTGCTTCGTTTGCCCCCGGATTTATTACTTCATGGAATCAATTGAAGAAACTATTCTTGGAAAGGTATTTCCACCTCTCGCACTTCATCTATCGGAAGAACATAAGTAGATGTCAACAAATTGTTGGGGAATCCTTATATGAGTATTTGGAGCGTTTTAAAACACTGTGTGCTAGCTGCCCTCACCATCAAATTGCAGATACATTATTGATTGAATACTTCCATGAAGGGCTCTTACCTTTAGAGAGAGATTTGTTAGATTTGGCCGCCGGTGGTGGTCTTCTTGACCTGACTATCAATGATGCTTGGGAATTGACCGAAAAGAAAGCTAAGAACAGCCAACAATTTGGTTCTAGACAACCAGTAAAAGTTAATAAGGTGGGATTGCTTTCTTCTGATTCTGAGTCTCGCCTAGAGAGCAAAACTGATAGGCTTACATCTGCTGTGGAAAAAATGGCTATGTCCCATACGCAAAATTCTTCTAATATGGCCAATCCTATGGGGCCCTCTACTTCTTTTAACCCACAACCTGCCTTTTCTGCTTTAATAAGGCCACTCTGCTCTATTTTCTCTCTAGCCACTCATGCTACTGACTCTTGCCCCTACTTGAATGACGGAGTTGAATCTTGTAATGCTATATATCCTTCTAGACCCATGACTCAAGGTGGCCAAAAGTATGATCCTTACTCCAATACATATAATCCTGGGTGGCGTGACCATCCAAATCTTGATATGGAAATGGCCAACCTCAGCAAGCACAATTTAATCAAAGTAGAAATTCTAGTGGCAAAATGTTTCAACAAGTTAGACAATCAAGTGCTTGGCAAGATAAAGGTTCAAAGTGGGAGGCTATGATGAAAATCATAATAAAGCAACAACAACAAATTGACCTTCTTCAAACTCATATTGGTCCATTGTCTAATGTACATGGTAATGAACAAAATCAAGGTTCAGGAAGACTTCCATCTCAAGTGGTAACCAATCCAAACGTTGGAACTCAAAGAAAATCCTAATATAGGTGGAGTCAATGTTATATCTCTCCGACGTGGGAAGATAATCCCCTCGTAGATCCCGTTACCATCAATACTTCAAAAGACAAGGAAGTTGCTTTGATGACTCTCTTTCGCTTCCACATCACAGATCTGTCCACCTTACCAAAAACACATGTGGTGCCTAATGAAGAACAAGAAAAGGAGAATGAAGGAAAGCAAATGATCAAGCAAGCCCTACCTTTTCCTACTGTGGTAGCTAAGGCTGAAAGGAAAAAGAAGGAAGCTAACATGTTCAAAGAAATCTATGATATATTCAAGAAGGTGGTGATTAATGTTCTACTAGTTGACTTAGTCACACAAGTGCCTAAATATGCAAAATTCTTGAAGGAATTGTGTACTACAAAGAGAAGGTTTAAGCATGAAGGCAAGGTTGACTTAGGGGCAGTTGTCTCCTCTCTTTATCAAATACCAATGCCAATGAAGTGCAAAGATCCTGGTAGTTTTCTCATACCTTGCACTATTGATGATGTTGAATTCTCTGATGCCTTAGCAGACTTGGGAGCCGCTATTAATGTTATGCCAAAATCAGTCTTTGATCAACTCAAGGGTGTAGAGCTTAAGCCCACAAATCTTGTTGCATCCCTTGGCCGATAAACGTTGCACGGTCCCTGATACGTCCTGGAGGACATCTTGGTTAAGGTAAAAGATTTCATATTCCCTGCAGACTTCTATGTTCTTGATATGGATGATGGTCGGTTTAGGCAGAAAGGACATTCATCTTTAATCTTAGGTAGACCCTTCCTTAAAACTGCTAGAGCTATGATAGATGTGCATGCTGGTAGCCTTACTCTAGAATTTGCTGGTGAAACTATTAAATTTAATGTGCTTGAATCTATGAGACACCCCTCTGATGATTGTGCGGAGATAGATGTTAATGTTATTGATGCTTTTACGGATGATTCTGTTGTAAATCTTAAAAAGAGTATGCTTAGTAGATCCTGTGATATTGTTGGTTTAGATGATACTATCTCTTGCTCATGTGCTAAAATTGGTAATTGTGATACATGTGCTGACCTTGATGATGCTGATATTGATATTTTCACTGATGCTATTGAGATTATGAGACATTCTAGACATGATACTTCTATGCCTATTTATAGCATTAGTGATTCTAGTGATCATGTATCCGATACTTCTCTTGATTCTGATGGACTTTCTCAGTTACTTAGTGTGATTGATGCTATGGATAAAACCGATTTATCTTCACTATCTCGATTCTAAGTTATTGATTAGCATTGATCATGTTTCTGATGGGATGATTTCTGATTCTAATTCTATCTCTGACATAAGTGCTACTGATGGCACTATTGATGTTGATTGTGATGTGTCTGTTGATTCTTCGGCTCTTGCAGTTTCTACTAATAATCCCCAAGGTGGGAAAGTTTGCTCTTCTGTTTGTGAGTCTGCTGTGCAGGTTTCTAGTTTGACTGATGTTGAATTGAAGCCGCTCATACCTTCAATTCAACAAGCTCCATCTTTAGAGTTAAAGCCACTCCCGACTCATTGAAGTATGCCTATTTGGGGAAAGACGAGACACTTCCCGTGATTGTAGCTAGTGACATAGCCGCTGATGATGGAGACCGCCTACTAGAGGTACTTAGGCGACGATGAAAGCTATTGGATGGACTCTTGCCGATATCCCCGGGATCAACCCAAATGTGCACACACCGATCCCGTTAGAAGATGGTGCCAAAGATGTGCGGCGACAACCCACAAAATGACGACTCAACCCATTGATCCTTGATGTGGTAAAGAAAGAGGTCTCTAAACTTCTTTCTCAGTATAATCTACCCTATTTCTGACAGCCGTTGGGTAAGTCCAATTCAGGTAGTACCTAAGAAAACTGGTATTACTGTGGTTCATAATGATGAAGGTGAGTTAGTTCCGACTAGAGTTCAAAACAGTTGGAGGGTATGTTTTGACTATAGAAGATTGAATTCAGTGACTAAAAGGATCATTACCCCCTTCCCTTCATAGATCAAATGTTGGAAAGACTGGCTGGTAAATCACATTACTGCTTTTTGGATGGTTTTTCTGGTTATTTCCAAATTTTTATTGCACCTGAGGACCAAGATAAAACCACTTTCACATGTCTATTTGGAACCTTTGCATATAGACGCATGCCATTCGGTTTATGTAATGCACCAGGTACTTTTTAGCGTTGCATGGTTTCCATATTCTCGGATTTTCTTGAGCACTGCATGGAAGTTTTCATGGATGATTTCACTGTTTACGGTGATTGTTTTGATGCATGCTTAGCTAGTTTAGACATGGTTCTGGAAAGATGCATTCAATATAATCTTGTGTTGAATTTTGAAAAATGTCATTTCATGGTTAAAAAATGAATTGTTTTAGGCCATGTTGTTTCGCATGACGGTATTGAGGTTGATAAAGCTAAGGTTGACATTATTTCCTCTCTTCCATATCCCTCATGTGTGAAAGATGTACGTTCCTTTCTTGGGCATGCTGGATTTTATAGAAGATTCATCCAGGATTTTAGTAAGACAAAGATTGCCATTGTCTCGTTTATTGCGTAAAGATGTGGGTTTTATTTTTGATGATGCTTGCGGTGTATGCATGGGATGAGTTAAAGAAGAGACTCACTACGCCCCCATCATTCAGCCACCTAATTGGAGCCTTCCATTTGAGCTCTTGTGTGATGCTTCTGACTATGCATTAGGTGCCGTTCTTACCCAAAGAGTAGAGAAGAGACAATATATCATTGCCTATGCATCTAGAACTTTAGACGCTGCTCAAGCTAACTACACTACCACAGAGAAAGAGTTATTTGCAATCCATTTTGGGCTAGAGAAATTCCGATCCTACATCCTTCACACGAAAGTGACTGTGTTTACCGATCACTCAGCTATCAAGTACTTGTTTAAGAAATCGGACTCCAAACCTCGCCTCATTAGATGGGTACTGCTGATACAAGAGTTTGATGTGGAGATTCGTGATAAGAGTGGTGCACAGAATATGGTAGCTGATCATCTGAGTAGGATTGAAACACCCGCGGTAACATCTTTACCCTTAAATGACTTTCCTGATCAAAGGCTCTATGAGGTTATTGTTTCAATCCCTTGGTATGCTGATATTGCTAATTATCTAGTTGCATATGTTTTGCCCGATGACATGAATAAACATCAGTTGAATAAGTTTAAGAGAGATGCTAAATTCTATATATGGGATAATCCCTACTTGTGGCACATATGTAGTGATCAAATTATTAGGCGATGCATTCCTGATGTTGAATTTGAGTCTGTCTTGACTTTTTGCCATACTCTTGCATGTGGGGGACATTTTAGTGCCAAGCGCACTGCTATGAAAGTTTTGGAAAGTGGACTGTTTTGGCCGCGTCTATTTCGTGATGCCCATGAATTTTGTAAGAAGTGTTCCAGGTGCCAATTTGTGGGTAATATTTCTAGGAAGCATGAGATGCCCCAATAACCCTTATTATTCTGTGAAGTCTTTGATGTGTGGGGAATTGATTTCATGGGACCTTTTCCCACTTCATTTGGTTATCTGTACATCCTGCTGGTTGTGGATTATGTGTCAAAGTGGGTTGAGGCAATCCCCACTTGTACTAATGACTCTTCTGTAGTGGTTTCCTTTGTTCGCTCCCATATTCTTTGTAGATTTGGCATTCCTAGAGCCATCATTAGTGATCAAGGAACTCATTTTTGCAATCGGAGTTTGCAAAGCTTGCTTAGTAAGTATGGGGTGATGCATAAGGTGGCCACCCCATACCACCCTCAGACGAATGGTCAAGCAGAACTCTCGAATAGAGAAATCAAGCTCATTTTAGAAAAGACAGTGCAACCCAACCGGAAGGATTGGAGTAAACGGCTCGATGATGCACTTTGGGCATATCGCACAACATATAAAAGTCTCATTGGCATGTCTCCATACAGGATTGTCTACGGCAAAGCATGTCATTTGCTAGTGGAGGTGGAGCACAAGGCATACTGGGCAATTAAAAGGTGCAACCTCGATCTTGATAGTGCTGCGGTTTGAAAGGAAGTTGCAATTGCAAGAGCTTGAAGAATTAAGAAGAGAAGCTTATGAGAATGCTAGAATTTATAAGGAAAGAACTAAAGCAGCCCATGACAAACTTATTATGAAGAGAGACTTTCAAGTGGGCCAAAAAGTTCTACTCTATGTTTCCCGCTTGAAACTCATGCCCGAAAGCTCCGCTCTCGATGAGAGGGACCTTTCGTTGTCACTGATGTTTTCCCATATGGAGCTGTGAAGATCAAAAGGGAGCCACATGGAAAATGCTTCACCGTCAATGGACACCACTTGAAGCCGTTCTTTGATGGATTCTCTACTCAGACAGTGGAGGTTCTTTGCACTACGTGACACCACGTAGACCTCGGTTGTATTCCTTCCTTCACTCTTTTATCTTGCTTTGTCATATTACTTATTGTCATATTACTGAGTTGTGTGGTGCTACGTATTACTTGACTTTGTGATCTATTATGACTGTTTTGCATTGAGGACAACGCATTGTTTAAGTGTGGGGGAGGGATCAACTGTTTTGAATGTTTAAATTGCAAGTTTTAAGTGACTTTGGTATGATATATCCTTTGATTTGAAAAGTGATTGATCATGTTTTGAGTTGGTGAACCTAGTGGCAATGAATTTGACTTTGGTGAATTTAGGCTAGTAATCATATTCCTAGTGAGATTTTGAGCCTAATACATATATACATTTTTTTAGTGTGTACCCCTATCTCTTTACTTGATCTAGAACTTGAGTTGAATCTTATTTGAGGTTGCATTTTATGCAGGAGTATTCATAAAAATGATAAAGGCATTCATTTCGTTTTAGCCAGATACGCCAAAAAGCCTACCTTTTTCATCCATATATCCTTTGTTTAGCCCTTTGAGCCTATATTTTTATTTTTATTTTTCCATTTTTCCTACACCCACTGCTATTAAAAAAAAATCTCTACCCTTTTAAATGTCTTAGGAGTTGAAGAGTATTGCATTATATCTGTTTTGGATGGAAGAACATATATAAAGTTAGGAATTGGGTCATTGTGAAAAATATGGTAGGTTATTTTGAAAAAGAAAACAAAATGAAGAAAGGAAAAAGAAAAAAGAAAAGAAAATGAAGACAAGAAAAAGACAAGAAAAAGGGAAAAAAAGAAGAAGAAAAAAAAAGGAATGATGACTCAGTTTAGGTTTGGTTTAGTTCTTTGCATCTCATATTCTTTATTATATCATTCTCTTCAACTTTTAAGATATTCAACTTGGTTTTTCTACACATCGTACCCTTCTTTTCTTAAAATTAGCCCCATTACAACCTAATAAAAGTCCTTTGGATTTATGGATGCACTTGCTTTATTAGTGGTGGAGAATGTAGATTTTTGTCAAGCCTATGGAAAGAGTATTGGATAGGGATGAACTTAAGTGTAAACACAAACCTATACACTTTTGAGTGAAGAGTGACATACACATTATCCTTGGTGAGAGATTTCTAGCTAGGTTCCACTTTATCAAAGTAAATTGCCATGATGTTTACTTTCTTAGTCTATGAGAAGATCATTTGGATATGATAGGTGTTGAATTTCTTTTGTTTACTTATTGCTTGTGATTGAAACATTCAGTTTTGAAGCTTTAGTTTAATTCAGTTTTTGTTTTTGTTTTTCGTTTATTTCCCTTGGTCTTGATTTGTTTTGCCCGGGAGTGCAAATGAGCAGCTATTCAAACCATTGTTGAAACCTCAATCCAAAAAGTTATGGCTCTCGTATTGAAATCAATGATAGCTTATCAGGATCTTACAAAGATGATGATCAAGGGTTTCTCTAGAGACATGCTAAAATTGAAGTCTAGTCTTGGGATACAAATAGATACAGACCTGCAAGACTTCAAGACAGAATTAGAGGAGTCATTAGACAAACGCTTCTCTATCATATATGATCAGCAGCAAGAAATCAAGAAAGAAATTCAGACTCTATCCCAACAACAATATGGGATTCACAAAGCTGTCAATGCCTTTGATTTCACCTTAGACAACTTTGTGACAAGTTTTGCTCCTGATGGTCCCATTGATTTCTCTACTCTTGATACCTCGTCTCCTGTTCCATCAGTTTCTGCACCTTTTGATTATGCAGGTCATTGATCCTTCTATTGTGCCTCTCCCATCTATTTTCGTTTCTTCTGATAGTGCTTCTCCCTCTCCTTCCCCAACTATCCAGGGTCCCCTTTTTGTTAATGACAAAGGAGGAGAGTAGTTTAGTAGATTAGAATTTTCAAGTTGGTGTCTTTGAATTGTTTTTGTTGGTTTCTTCTTGATTATTATCCAAAATCCTTTTGCTGTAATGAAAAGTTAAGAAATGACAATGAGAAAATCATTATCAATATTTATCTATTAGTGTTCTCATTTTTACTCAACTCACAAACTTATGATTTTTTAATTCTAATCATATACTTCAGAATTGTCATCATCAAAAAGGGGGAGAATGTTAGTTCTCAATGTTTTGATGATAACAATGTCTAAGTTTTTGATGAAGTTCTTACCTTGCTCGAGCACCCCCATGGCCTTGCCCGAGCATCATCGGATTTCTGGATAAGAAGAAGTGATGCTTGTTCAACTTGCTCGAGCAACACGCTGAGCTTGCCCGAGCATCATCGGTTTTCGTAATGAAGAAATTGATTTAGATCGGTCTTGCTCGAAAGCGGAAGGTTAGCTTGCCCGAGCATCAACAAGACGAAGCAATATGGATTAGTCGAGCAATCATGCTCGAGCAAGAGAAAGACCCTTGCTCGAGCAGCATCGAGACAAAAGCAAAATGTGAAGCAGAAAAGCCTTGCTCGAGTATTCAAGAAAGCATGCCCGAGAACCATGCTCGAGCAGAGCCAGAATCCATGCTCAAGCAGCATCTCATTCTTCATCTCATTTACAAGACTGCCCGAGCATGAACTATTACATGCTCAAGCAGCATGCTCGAGCAAGAGAAAAAGCTTGCCCGAGTAGCTTGTTTATTCCTTCTGTTCTCGTCTCTGTATGTCACTTGCCCAAGCATGAATAAAATCATGCTCGAGCACCATGCTCGAGCAGAAGAAACATATTGCTCGAGCAGGCAAAGGACCCTTGCTCGAGCATCAGTGACCAAGAACATTTTTAACTAACTCAATGAGTAGCTTGCCCGAGCAAACATGGATTACTGCTCGAGCAAGATACCTTTGTTTTGAAATCTTCATATGCGTAATTTGCAAAATCAATCTGTTAATCTTATTACTTCCATATGATACTCATTACTAATCTTAAATGCTTTTAACAAGTTTGTTAATGAGTTTTCAGATGGTTTAAGCATGAGTTAAACTTCAAATTAGCGGAAAGCACATTGTATCAGACGAGCATTAAATGCAGTTACCAAACCGAGTGATAATCTCAGGAACCAATGCTCTGATCATTGTAAAGCTTTGTGCTGATATTCAGTCTGCGCAATTAATGCTATCTGTCAACAGATACAACAAACGGAATAAAGAATAACTGCAGAGGACAAGGAATTTACGTCAAATAGATCAGTGAAGTTTCATCTGAGTAACGGATACATTCAAGACACTTAACGGCTATTCTTCAAAGCTTCTTCAACGGCCTTTAATCGAAACATCTATAAATAGACGGAGCATTGAATTGGCCAACACTCGAAACACTGTGCAATCAATTCGAGTTTAATATTATTCACTGTTTAATTAATTTGTACTTCAATGTTTAATACTTCATCTACTCGTAAGGAGTTCATAAACATTTACTTCATTGTCAGTTGAGTCTTAAGGTTGAGGAACCTTAAGACAGGGTTTATCAATTACAACTTGTAAGGGGGAGTGGAGTCAGAAAGTGAGAGGTTCACCTTTCGTTTACAGAGTGTGTAATTGTTCTTGAAAGATAGTGGAATCCCAGGTGTTCTGGGGACTGGACGTAGGTCAGTGATTTTGGACCGAACCAGTATAAACTGTCCTGTGTCTACTTCCCTTCTCTGTCTCATTTTTTTTTTTTTTGATTTACTTGTCTTCGTGTGAGTTAGTGAAAGGAATTTTGAGATCACCTATTCACCCCCCTCTAGGTGATATTCCATCTTCAAATATGAGGTGTTGTAGCTTCCGAAGCTCTTGGATATTCCTTGTTTTTTCTGGTGTTTTAGTAGCTTTGGATTTACGGGTCATATATCAAAGTACCTGCAAAACCAAACAAATCTCAAAGTATCAAACTAACACCAAAAGCTTAAAAGAAAGAAGAAAAAAATTACTCAAACAAAAACTACTAAAGGATTTCTAATACTAATCACCAATTGCCTTGAGTCCCCGCCAACGACGCCAAAAACTTGATGCTACCAAAAATTTAACTAAGCACCGCAAGTGTACGGGTCATGAAAATAATAATGGCAAATCAAGGTCATCCCACAGAGACTCAATCAAACTAGTGATTAGGTGTTAAATTTCATTTTTTCATTTAAGTTGAGAAAATCAGAATTGTTTTCAAAAAATAATAAAAAGAAATTTAATAGAAACAAGAACTTCCACAAAGAGCAAACTTCAATAATAAGAACGAAAGAACCCAGAGTGACCAATCCCTTATTAGCTTCTTAAACCTTGTTTTCATTAATTTAATTAGTCTTGATATCAATTTTGTTAATCTCGAGTATAAATAGCTATAAGTGCTTGTCGGTCCACTTACAACCCTCTCTTAAGTACAATTTGTTATGTCTAACATAATTACTCAAGAGGGGACTCCCCTGGGAGAGGTCCCCGCATATGCGCCCGACAGAACCTCGATCCAGACTAATCGCGCTCAGTGAACCCAAAGTAAAGAAAAAAAATAATTACTCAAGAGGCAAATAAAATCAAACATACTTTTCAACAATTATATGGGGCAATTAGGTATATGTCTATCCTAACTAAATTAAATCGTAATTTAATCTCATATTACTTAATCTCGTGAGCCTAATTAAAATTCCCTTCACAAAAGTAAATCCTAACGCTCAAATTCATATTCAATGATGGCCAATCACTAAATAGATAAATCTAAACAAGATTAAATAACCAAAATTAATATCAAATTTAACTAAACAATAAAAACCAAATTTAATCCACCTATAAGTTAATAGGTCCTCTCAGTTTGCAAAAACAACTAGCCAAACTTGGCTTTAATCAACATCAGAGCAGCACAGAAAAATTCAGAGTTCAATAACATAGTGGACCAAAAAAACTAGAAACTAGAATCAGAGTCAAGTGAGATAACAAAACCAAGAACAAGAACAACAATCAACAGCAACAACTTCTGCGTTCTTTGCTTTCGGGGTCAAGGTTGAAGATGTCTCCCAAAACTGTTGCAGCTCCTCTGTTCCAGACCCCTCACGCTCTCAACGACTCTGTTCAAAAATTTCGCCTCTCTGTCCAGCGAGAATCATCCCCCAAAAACGGCGCAGTTGAACAGTGCTCCTCTTTGCAGCTGTGCCGACGAAGCTTTCTGTCGGTCTGAGTTGGGAATGCTGCCGCCGGCGTGGAAGGAAGCAAAGGTCCGAAGCTCTGAATCCTCTCGCGTTTCTGTCTTGCTTCGCTCCAGTCGTCCTCCCTCGTTCCACGAAGAAAATGACTCTCCCCTCCGAATAATGACGATGATGCTTCCCCAAATTATGAATCGTGTTTTTCTTCTTTTTTCAATAGCCGCCCCCTGTCTGAGCAAAAAAAAAAATAGCCGCCCCCTGTAGCTTTTTGCTTTTAGCTCCCTTTTTTCATTCAAAATCTCCACACACCGAAAACGCTGTCGCTCAAGTCCAGCCACTCCAATTGTTTTGGTTACAATTTCCATTCCCTTTAATTTTGTGGGCCACTTGCTATTAAATCCAAAGGTACCAAATGTTGTGATCTAATTTTTAATCCGTCATTCCATCGTTGGGCTGTGAAAGAGAAGCACATATTATATAATAATAATGACATCAATTTTTATTTTTATTTTTCTATTTTAAATATACTTAAAAACTTATTTTCTAAATTGAAACCCCATAAATTATGATCCACATTGATATCTCTTAAAATCTCAATAAAATCTTTTTAAATTAGTAATAATGACTTCTCAAATATATCAAAATATATCTCAAATCTATTAAAAATGAGAAGTCATCACCTTCCTTCCAGCAAATTGATGATTGGTTCAAATAAGCTACTGATTATTTCATCTTAAATCAGGATGATTATGTTAATTAAAGAGAAAGTTGATTAATTATCTTATTCCATTGTGGATGATCACGTGCTTCCTTAAATTTAATTGTCAATAAGTGTAATATGCGTCAATATCGCAATGTTAATATTTTCATTGGATTGTTATCCCTTTCATTACTGTCAAACTCGTGAGTTACTTTCTTTTGAAATTTGTTTTTACATTTCTAACTTACAAAATGAGTTGATCAGTGGTAAAGAACTCGATTAGTTGAACTTCGGTTAAACTCACGAGTTTATACACCGAAGCATCGCTTTTTTACGTTTAGTTTACTAGCTTACAAAACCGCTAACTTACTCTTAAACTTTGTGTTAAGCTTTTTTGATTTGATCATGATCAATGCTTTATATAAAAAATTTATAGAAATTTCTTTATTAAATATGATAAATGTTGGGTTTTAAAGGATTTAATTTCAATTATTTAGATTTAAAATATATTTAAATCAAATTGTTGTCATTTTTATATTTTAATTATTTAATTATACACTAAGTAATACTTATTTAATAATAAAAGTAAACTCTTTACGAGTTTATGATCATTTAGTTCGTCAAATGTCACGAATTTATTTAAACTCATGAGTTTGATAACTAAATTCGTGAGTTTAATAATCTTGATCCCTTGGTGTTCAAATTCTAGCCTTTGTTAACGGTGAGTGAAGAAAAATATGTGCAGAAATTTGCATATGCGAAAAACAACAACAGTAACACCTAACTGTCAGTGTTATGGGACTCGGCTTGGGTCCACTACCCTTGCCGTTCACTCCCATTCACTGCCATTAAACAGCGCCGTTTTGGCGCAGAAACCACACACCTAATGCTTTTTTTTTTTAAAAAAAATGCATATTTCAGGGCGTTGTTGGTATAAAAAGATACTTGAACTATGCTAAAAAAAATATCGACGGTCTTTCACGATTTTGAAAAATTATTTTATGATCTTTGAAAAAATATTTCATGGTACTAACCTATTAAAAAGATGTTTTCGGGATCTTGGCGACGGATCGAAAAAATACTTGTGATCTTGAAAAATTATTTTAAAAATCTAAAATAATTTTTCAAGATATTTAAAATAAATTTTCAAGATCATGAAGTATTTTTTCAAGATGTCATAAGATTTTCAATCAATGTCTTGAAGATCTTTTTAAGTGGTCAGGTTAATACCCTAAAATATTTTTTCAACATCATAAAATAATTTTTAAAGATCATGATGTATTTTTTTCAGTACCAGTTAGTATCCTCAAGTATCTTTTTATACCAACAGCACCCTGAAATATGCATTTAAAAAAAAAAAAAAAAGATCAGGTGTGTGATTTCTGCGCCAAAACGGCGCTGTTTAGTAGCAGTGAATGGGAGTGAACTGCAAGGGTAGTGGACCCAAGCCGAATCCAATGTTATGTTGATGGATGTGACCTTTCGTGTTAGTTTATTTTCTGAATCAATCAATACAAAATGCTAGAACATATAGTGAATTTCTTGTATGTTATAACTTTATATTCAGAATTTGTTGAAAGAGGAGAAGAGGTTGGGCCGTTGGGGGCTATGAAAATTTGTAATTAAATCTCGAATCTAGTTGAAATAATCAAAGTTTAAATTATGCTTACATCTATTTTCAATTTTCCTTTTTTTTGACTAGAAAGGGCCTTTTTTTTTTTTTTTAAGAACATTTAGAAATATTTAATTATGACTTTTGGCCTGACTAAGCATTTGATGAAAGTATAGGCCTGAATTTGAATTTTGAAATTTCAGTTGGATTTAATTAAAATTTAAACCAATTAAAAAATTCAGGTGAATAAAAGTTATTAAAAATTTAAGGGTTAAAGTGCAAAAATAACCATGAATTTTTTGAGAAAGAGATGTTTTGTCCTTGATTTAGGTGCATTTTAGCCCCATTTTTAAAAAGTTCAGGAGTCTTTTTGCACCCAAATAAAGCTTATGATATTTGACTCTATTTTAGAAAAGTTCATGACTATTTTTAAATTTTAATCCAAAATTTAAGTGAATGTCTAATTTAATTTAAAATAATTGATTTTACTAGACTAAATTTTTCTTAATATTTTTAGACCTATGTTCCTACGAAGAGGACTAGTCAATTGATGTTGAACCGATGGATAATTTTATTTTTAAAAAAAATTATCCCTATTTAAATATGTTTCACTCCTTTTATTTTTCAAAATTTCCTATATGCATTATTAGTAAATATGAAGAAAATTAAAAATATTAATTAATAACTTTTTCGTTTCTAGATGTGTCATATGTTTTGGACTTGATGAAGTATATTATTAATTTTAATAACTACCCTATGATATTTAATATAGGACAACTATATTATATATTTTGAATTTTTTAAACGAACTTTATTTAATATTCTCTCAAGACTAATTAAGAAGGTGATTGATTGAACTCAATTAAATAATTAAATAAGATTATTAAAATATTTTTTTAAAAAAATTATGTAATATTAATTAATTTAACAATTTAGTAATCTATTTAAAATAGAATCAGATTTTATATTAAGGGATAGAACAGTAAAAAACTTTTAAAAAATGTTTTACTCGAGGTTTTGGGTTCGCGGAGTACACTTAAACCGAACACTTCGGCGGTCACAGTTCACACCAATCCCTCCCCGTTATTCAGTTTGTGGTTAGTCGAACAATCTCAATGCCCGCCGGAGAAATCCGCTCCGCCTCCCAGCCACCGTCCGCGACGGACTCCTCCTCCGCCTACGAAGACGACGATGCCTGGATTTGGGCTCAAATCAAGGCGGAGGCCCGCCGCGACGCCGAGTCCGAGCCCGCCTTAGCTAGCTACCTCTACTCCACTATCCTTGCTCACCCTTCCCTCGAACGCTCCCTCTCCTTCCACTTGGGCAACAAGCTCTGCTCTTCCACGCTTCTCTCCACCCTCCTTTATGATCTCTTTATCAACGCCTTCGCTTCCGACCCTTCTCTCCGTGCCGCCGCCGTCGCGGACCTTCGCGCCGCCCGTGAACGCGATCCTGCTTGTGCTTCCTACTCCCACTGCCTCCTCAACTACAAAGGTTACCTCGCTGTCCAGGTATTTCAATTTCTTATCTGCGATTTGTTCTCGTTATCATCGCATGTTTTTGTCCGGGCTATTTTACCGCCACGATCTGTGCTTTCTCTTATCGCTATGCTATTATAATCAATTAAATACAAGGGTGCTTCATTTATAACGTCTCTCATCAATAATCGAACTAACGCTATGCGCATCTGATTTCTCTGGTTTTATGGATTTTGTTCCTTTTCACTCGAAGGGAAATTTTTATTTTGCAGGCACAGCGAGTGTCGAATAGGTTGTGGCAGCAATCTCGGAGGCCACTAGCTTTGGCACTTCAGTCTCGTGTTGCTGATGTGTTTGCCGTGGAAATACACCCTGCGGCGAAGATTGGGAAAAGCATCTTGTTGGACCACGCTACCGGCGTTGTGGTGGGTGAGACGGCGGTGATCGGCAACAATGTGTCGATTCTGCATCAAGTGACTCTGGGAGGAACAGGGAAAGTTAGTGGAGATCGGCATCCAAAGATTGGAGATGGAGTTCTTATTGGAGCTGGAGCGACCATTCTTGGGAATGTCAAGATTGGAGAAGGTGCCAAAATCGGTGCTGGCTCTGTTGTCTTGATCGATGTGCCGCCATGGACAACAGCGGTTGGGAATCCGGCGAGGTTGGTTGGTGGAAAGGAGAAGCCGAAAAAGCATGAGGATGTGCCAGGGGAGTCCATGGATCACACTTCCTTTATCTCTGAGTGGTCAGATTATGTCATATAATTTGAAAGCATTTTGAATCAAAACATCACTAGTGGATGATAATTTTAGAACATGTCCTCACCTCTCCAACTTGTTGTAGGTTTTGGGTTTTGAGAGTTGGGAACTCCCAAAATATGATGTATAACGTGTTGGGATGCCTGTATCAACATGGTTTGATATCCATGTAAGATGTTTTAGGCTCATCATCTGTTTTATGTTCTTAAAGACCTTGGTTTTTAAGCTCTGATTCATAAGCAGTTCATGGTCAGGTGTTCATAATCAGATTGCTATCTTGCTACCTGGAACATGACATTGCATGAGCTATTTTAATTTTATATGAAGAAACAACATATCCATAGGGTAGAATCAGATCTTCTTCTAATCTTTCCTATATTCATAGAAGTGAATGCATATTAGCATGATGGGATCTCAGATAAAGTTGCTCTGTGTTAGTGTTCTTCCAAATGCATGAATACATAGAATAGCTTTGAGGTCATCTTTTTGGAAGGTGTTTTAGAAGTCTCTAATCATAGTTAGATGTCCTTGCTTGCTGTCACCTGTAGTTGCAGAACAAGGAAATTGCCATGGTTGCTTGTCTCTGTAATGGTAAAGGTAATGATTGTTTCAGATCTGTCACACCTCTCTCTCTCTCTCTGTGCAGCTCTCTGCAGGGAAAGGTAAGCTTTTGGTTTAATGTGCAATGAAATCATCTTTTTTTTTTCTGAAGCATTAAGTTGTCTGCATCTTTTGGATCTCAGGCTTTTCTCAGGCATTTTAGGAATCGATTATCATTATCAGTGTCAAATCTAAATAATGTAAGCTTGTCATCTAATAATATGTTGGCTTGTCTTGCAAATACACAGTATAGCCACTTTAGTTGGATATAAGTGTCCTGGTAAGTGTGTTGTAGTGACCTATGTTGGCAAAATAAATGGATAAGAAATCCAATTTTATTAGAATGAATGAATATATGTTTACACCTGTATTGTTCTGTTCCCTATTTATACTATATGGGTACTAAATAGTTATTAAGGCCCTATACTAAGACAACTTTACACAATATTTTCTACAACCTAGTTATGGCCAAAAGCTCAGATACTATGTGTTAGCTTCAAATATTGATGCTTGTTTTCTGCGAGGGAAATTACAGAATTCGCATTAGGTACTTTTCTATTAGGGGCTTCTTATGTGCTTTTTCCTCTAATTAGAGGGATGAGACATTTTTTTTATATATTCTATTTATTTATTATATACTGCACTCGAAATATTTTTTGTACCCAATATCTCAAATTAATTAACTTCCAGGATGCTGGAGTTACAGGAAAAATATTTCTAAATGCAGGATTGGAAATTAATTAATTTGAGATCTTGAAATTAAAAAAATATTTCAAGGTGCGGCGATATAATTTAATCTAAATAATATATATATATATATATATAATGCCTCGTCTCTCTAATTAGAGGGAAAAACACATAAGAAGCACCTAATGGAAAAACATATAATGTGAACCCGGAAATTACATTTAAGGACCTTGTGTAGGATTTATCTATCCAAAGAAGAAAAAGCATAATGCTACCATGGAAGGAGATATTCCTATATAGTTCATGCCTCAAGTATGCTGATGCAGATTCCCTGGGAATGAAGTATTAATCGAAAGACTTTCGACCTCATAGTGGGAATATTGGGGACCACATAAGCCTTATGATTTAAGTAGTTTTTTTTTTTTATTTTAAATATTAAAGACTACATAATCTTTATAATGTTTGATTCTTATAGCTAGTTTGCCTAGTTTTGATTTTGGTGCTTCACGATTCTTTGTCCTAAATCATTAGTCCTTCTATTTTAATTAAAGGTTTAATGTTCCTATTTTTGCTATAGAAATATTTTTCTACTACACTTACATAAAAGTGAGTGGGTGTTATTAATATTTTCTCTCTCTTCTCTTTATAATAGGACTCATTCACTTTTATGTGAATGTGATAGGGAAAAAAAAGTATGCAGTAAAAGCAGAAACATTAAACCCTTTAATTAAAACCTAAACCATTTTTTCCTTTGTGTAACCTTTCAAACTATAGGAACCAAACTCAAAAACGATGACAAATCATAAGACCATGATAACCCCCCCCTTTTTTTTTGGAACGTCACATAAGGATTATTGAAGGGAATTAATTATCTTACATCAATTATATAGAATTACATAAAAGAACCAATATTTTAAAAAATAAAAAGGAAGTGGTAGAAAATGCCTTTACATGGCTAGTTAAAATGTAAATCCAATAGAATCATGTTCTTAAATCCTAAACACTTGGTTGTGCATCTTGAAATATTAGTTCCAAATTAATTGTTAATTGTGAAATTTTTTTAACTATAAAAAATCAGTTTTAAATTCTGAAAGCTAAGTTATAAATACGGGAAGATTAGTGCTAAATCAATTATAAATTGTGTTTTAAATTTATAAATTTTAGAATACCAGTTATGAATCAATTTTTACATATTTGATTTATAGATTATCTTTCAATATTTATAAGGAAAATCACTTTCAATGCCCTTTTTGGAGAAAAAAAACCCCAAAAAAGGCCCTCAGATTACGACAATCCCTTTTCTCGGATTTTCGAATCTTACGTGAAGTTGTTAATGGTAGATATAGTTGTTAATGGGTAGGTCATTAACAACTAAATCAAGATCATTAACAACAATTTTCTAACAACTAAATCAACCTTCGTTAACAACTATATCAAGACTCGCTAACAATTATATCACCCAAATTAACAACTCCCTAAGATTCTGATAATCCCAGGATTGTTAGAATCTGAGGGTCTTTTTTGGGGTTTTTTCCTCTAAAAAGGGCCCTGAAAGTGATTTTCCCATATTTATAACAAATTTTACAAGATTTTAAACTCATTTCCTAAAATTTACAAAACTACCACAATTTTCAAACCCATTTTTCAATGAGTGAGTTTTCAAAATTTACAACTTACTTTTATGAATATGTACTATGTCTACAATTGACCGTTGTTATAAGTTTTAGGAAGAATGACTTTTAGATCTCAATCAAGAAAAATAATATTAAAAATGTCCCTATTGACAAGTGAACGAGATATTAACAAGTGAATCAATTATTATTAACAACTTATAGGACTTGTTAATGTATTATTTCTTTTGGTTGAGAGCTAGATGTCATTCTTTCTAAATTTTAAGCATTGGTCAGTGATCACATAGTAAAATACCAAAGGGAAAATGGTATCCAATGACTAAGCATTGTTAATTTAATGGTCAGTGATCACATATAACAATGTTTGTTGAGGGAAAATAATATCCGGGTGAGCTAAATAACTAATTTGCACATATTATGAAAATTAGTTATTTGTAAAATAGTTTGTTAATTTTCTTAAGATAACTTATTAAATCATTATTTGCATTGAAGCTCATGAAAACCCTTTACTAAGTGCCCTTATTAATAAGTTATAAATTTGAAATATATAGTAGATTAAAACCTTATATTTAATATTTAAGATCAAAGTAAATCTTTAACTAGCTTCTATTTAGAACCAGAGAGAGTACTTGTCAAAAAAAAAAATTATGGAGATAAAAGAAATCATTGAAAAAAAAAAGATTTTGTAAAATTAAATTACAACTTTCCTAAAATGTCTTTAGTCTTCTTTAAATAAATACCATTTATAATTTAATGCGTTCTTGGAATATACATTAATAAAGGACAAAATAGTAAATAAAATTTTTATTTATTCTTAAACTTTAAAATTTACAAGTATCTTTTCCCTATCAAAATTGACAAGTATCATGAAATATGAAAGGTGACACTTTTATAATAATAAAAAATAAAATGGAGGGAGTACTTCATTTTTATTTTTTCTCTGTTTTGTGTTGTTTTGTTTTGTTCACCAAGTGTTGAACAAATCAAGTTTCATGCATATTTATGATGTTGTTATATAGGATTCCAAAGAGTTGCCTTTATTATTGGTTTATTCGGGATTGGTTATGGTCCTCTGCTCTTACCGTTCTCTTTCCCTCTATTGCTCATCTCAATCTTTAGATTGAAATCTAAATTATTTAGATTTAACGTTTTCTAAGAATATTAATAAAATATCAAATTATTAAAAAAAGAATAAATAAATTCAAAAATTGCTAAATTTTAGTTATGATAATTTAAAACTACAATAAATATTTTTTTAAAAGAATATTATTACAGAATATTGAATTTGAACCGCTCATAATTCAATCTAAAAATGAAGGTGAGCAGGGAAAGGGAAGAGGACGTGAAGAAAATGATAAAAGCAGAGAACAGTAGCTAATCCCCTGGCATGTGTGGCTGGTGGGAGCAACAACTTGTGATTTAGCTGATCAAGTGTTTCTTGTTGACTTAGTTTATATGTTTGTTTTGTTTTCTATTTTTTTTTTAACTTGGTATGTTTTTTATAAGTTGTACGGGGCTTCTATGATTTGCCCTAGCCCATGATCTACTTAGGAAGCTCTAAATATTATGTATCATTTTACTTTTAAAAAAAAAAAAAATTGACTTTTTATAAAAATTTAAAAAGCAAGCAAAAACAGTTTTGGAGAAGTTTCTGCTTACTGCATGCTAGTGCCTTGTATAGTTGTACATATTCATTAGCTTCAATTAGTTTAGAGCTAAAAGTGATACCACTAACCAAATTTATTTGTTTATATGCTCCATCTTAAATCTAGCAATTATTGTATATAAATACACAATTCAAAAATAGTATGAGGTCTAAATTATTGTACACCCCCGGATTCTCTCTTTCCCATACATATCCATATTGTCTTTCTCATTCCCTTCCATATTCTGCTTCTTCTACAAATCAAGAAAAATCTCAAAAATATCAAATTCAGAATCAAAACCTGCAATATTATTCTCCATATGGTGCATCGTAACCTACAATGAGTTCTAACTTGAAGAAACTCAAAGATGAAGAAGCAGAAGATAACGTACTGCTATATCAAAGCGAGACAATACCATTGTCATCGCCGCCCTCATACGGGTTCTTGGAGCCACCATGGCAATCCCATGTGGAGGAGGACAAGGGCGAGGAAGAAGAAGTTGTGTATTCAGATAAGGTGAAAGTGCAGATATTTGACTCAGAGTCTTCTTCCAACAACTCCACCATGGCGGTGCCTCCATTCTCGTGGCGGAAGTTGTGGTTGTTTACGGGGCCGGGGCTGTTGATGAGCGTAGCGTTTTTGGACCCTGGGAATTTGGAGGGTGATTTGCAGGCAGGAGCCATTGCAGGGTACTCGTTGTTGTGGCTTTTGATGTGGACGACGATCATGGGGCTTCTGATACAGCTGTTGTCGGCTAGGCTCGGGGTGGCATCCGGGCGGCACTTGGCGGAGCTGTGCCGGGAAGAGTACACCAAGTGGGCGAGGTTGGTATTGTATGTAATGGCGGAAATGGCATTGATAGCTGCAGATATTCAAGAGGTTATTGGTAGCGCCATAGCCATTAAGATTCTAAGTCATGGCATTTTGCCCATTTGGGCTGGAGTTGTAATCACAGCTCTGGATAGGTATGTACGTACATTTAAGTTTCTCATCTTTTTTCCATCTATATGATAAGTTTTCCAAATACTCATCTCACCTTATCTATGAGTCACTTCTAACATATTTGACACCGAAAAAAAAAAACTTTAAATCTTATTAAATTTTTTTATAAAAAAATTAACAACTTTCTAAGATTTCTTCTACATAATATACAATATATCCTATAAATGAAGAGTAAAATTGTATATTCATATAAAAAATTTGATGAGATGCTTTATAAGTAAGACCAATATGAACCTTCTTGTTGTCCTATAAATAGGACAAGAGAAGTATTTGTTATGTGTGGTGTATATAATGCTTCTAAAAATAGCCATTGAGTAATTTAACCAGCAGAGATTTTGTTGCATATGCTTCTTCCATTCCTATATATATATGAGTATAATCAATTATGTAAAAGTTGGTTAATTAAACTTTTTTTCCCAAAAAATACTTTTATTCATGGGGAGTGAGTGAGTGAGATAACCTTTAATAGGGGAATATAACATGTAATTAATGGAGGAAAAAATGGAAAAAAAAAAAGTTTGTTAAAATTTCAAATTTACTTTAAGAGTTTAAGAGTCTGTTTGGCATGAGGGAAATGGAAGGAAAGGAAGGGTAAGAAAAATTTTAATGGGTTCATTTTAAAAGAAATGGAGAAGTGAGGTTATACAATTTTAATAATCGATTAAAAGTTCTTAACTACACTTCTTCAATTTTCTTAACTGTTTGTTTGGTATATTGAAGGACATGGAGAAATGAGGTTATAATAAGATATAAGATTAAAGAGTAAGAAAAGTTAATTAAAAATATTTAACCACATTTTCTAATTTTTGTTTAAATCGATCTCGCTAATTTTTTCTCTCATCTCCCCTCCCCTCATATCAAACAGACCCAAAGTGTAGTTTATAAGTACGCCTAAGCCACGACAAAAACCTTATTTTGTATATAAGACCGGAGGGAGAATTCTATAATTACTTTGGTAAGTAATTAAATATTTGTGTTTTAATTTGAACCCAGCTCTTAATATATATTTGAGTAAATTTACATACACAACTCACTTAAATCTTCTCTCTTTGGTTAATAGTTTTGTGTTCCTGTTTCTCGAGAACTATGGAGTGAGGAAGCTGGAAGGTGTTTTCGCAATATTCATTGGAACTATGGCCCTTTCTTTTGCTTGGATGTTCTTTGAGACAAAACCTAGTCCTAAACAACTTCTTATAGGTATACAAACACACACACAAATCTATACACTTGAATCCCTCAATATCCATATATACTTCATAAATAAATATATATAACATTCCTAGTTCTTCCTTGCAGGTATTTTGGTCCCAAAAGTAAGCTCAAAATCTCTTCGTCAAGCTGTGGAACTTATAGGCTGTGTTATAACCCCACACAACGTATTCTTGCACTCAGCCTTAGTTCAGTCCAGAGACATAGACATACAAAACAAAAGTCAAGTCCAAGAAGCTCTAAACTACTACACAATCGAGTCCACACTCGCACTTACTATCACCTTTTTCATCAACCTCTCGGTCATGACCGTCTTCGCTAAGGTTTTCTACGGCAACACTGAACAAGCTGACACCATCGGACTCGTAAACGCTGGCCAGTATCTTCAAGAGAAATATGGAGGAGGGTTCTTCCCTATATTGTATATATGGGGAGTAGGGTTGCTGGCGGCCGGACAAAGTAGTACTATCACTGGTACTTATGCTGGGCAGTTTATTACAGAAGGGTTTCTGAAACTGCGTTTGAAGAAATGGTTAAGGGCTTTGATCACTAGAAGCCTAGCCATTGTTCCTACCATGATTGTGGCTGTTGCGTTTAATACTTCTGAAGGTTCTTTGGATACTTTGAATGAGTGGCTTAATGTGGTTCAGTCTATTCAGATTCCTTTTGCTCTTATTCCTCTTCTTACGTTGGTGTCTAAAGAGGAGGTCATGGGGGCTTTCAGAATTGGGCCTCTGGTGGAGGTGAGACACACACATTAATTCATTTAACTGTTTGGTCATTTTATTCACTTAGTACTTGTTTGTATTAACATTAGCAAAAAATGGCTTTTGTTCTAACTCACTTTTACCAACTAAATTTAGGGTAAAAGTTAATTAGTGTAATGTGATTTAGATTTTTGGTATTCTTTTATAAAAAAAAAGTCAGTTTGAAAGAAATTAAACTTGTTTAGAAGATATTTAAAAAAGGTTCAACTGTGAAAAGTTGTTTCATCTTCAACTTTTGACTTCTGACTTAAAAGCTAATTTCTTTAAAAGTCATATGTTGGGCAAAAGTGACTTTTCACATAAAAAAAGTCAGTTTTGACAGCACACAATATTGTCTATTTCATCTTCAACTTTTGACACCACACAATGTTGTCTATTTCTCTCCTTGCAGTACCGTTTGGTTCTAATAGAAAGAGATAGAGCGACTGGTTACTGTTGTATGCGGTCATATGAATAGTGTTTGTTTTACCATGTCAAATGACGAGAGTGAATCTTTCATAGTTTCCATTAATTAATTAGTGAATATATTAATTAATGATGCAGAAAGTGGCATGGACAGTGGCAGTGGTGGTAATTCTGGTATATGGATACATGTTGCTGGACTTCTTTCTATCAGAAGTGAAGGGACTTGTGTATGGCTTTGTGGTGATGATTTGTGCGGCTGCTTGGTTATCATTCATTACTTATTTGGTTAAACACAGTGGTGCCTTCTCTTCTTTCTTCCACACTTCTCTTCATTCTCGTGGCTTCTCCTCTCTTTCTCCCAATTAATTATACCTAATCATGTAATTAATTTCTTCCATGGAAATTTTGCAGCAGTAAGGTCGTTAAATTAGTTTTTTTAAAAAAAATAGAAAGTTTGGGTAATTAAATGTTATTAGTCATCACTCTAGTTTTCCACGTTACCGTTTTCCATTAGTAACATTAACAATGTTAGAATTATAGGACTAAAAATATTCTTTATAAAGTTAAGGGACCAAAAGTATACCTTATATAAAATTTAAAGGATTAAAAATATACTCCCTCCGGTCCTAATTATAAGACATATTTAACCGATTTTGGGGAGATTAAGGAGAGAAGTTAAATTAGTTAATTTTACTCATTTTCCAAAAATACCCTTATATAAATTTAAAATGGCATAAGTAAAAGTGAATCAAGAACCCTTAGCACATACCTCTTCGACCTTGAATTTTCTTTTCCACACGCTTTCTAATTGAAATAATGGTTTTAATATATATATATGTATACATATAGATCTATATACATATACATATATATTTATATATATGCACACACACATGCGCGCGCACACATACACACACAGAGATATATATATATATATATATATATATATATATATGTGTGTACACACACAGATATACATATATGTACACATACATACACATATATATATGTGTGTGTAGACACACACATATATACATATATATAAACACAGACACACACATATACATACATACATACATGTGTGTGTGTAGACACACACACATATATATATAGACACATACATATATACACAGACAAACACACACACACACACATATATTGACACACATATATATGTATGTGTTTATATATATATATATATATGTGTGTGTGTTTATATGTTTATATATATATATATAAGTAAATTAATGTAAGCTAATCTAATCGATAAATAAATTAAAATTCAACAATTTAAAAGTTTCACTGACTGTAAGAGTTTACGCACCCCATTCATATACTCACAAAAAACCAAACACATTTGAGAGAATAAAATAGGAGTATTTTAGGAAGAAATTGACAAAAAGTAGAATGTTGTCTTATAATTAGGACCAATTTTTTTTTTTTTTCAAATGTTGTCTTATAATTAGGACTGGAGGGAGTACTTAATATTTTTTTTAAAAATGTTACAACGTCTAAACTCTTAGATGTCATTTTTTCACAAAAGGAAGAAAATTAAATAAAAAATTATCTCACCTAATCATACTAACAATAGAAAAAGCAATTAGGCAGCTTTCAATTTACTACTACTTCTCAGCAAATTAAAAACAAATTTCCATAACTGAAATTAACAATATGTTGCATGCTAATTAATTCCCATATCACATTAATGCTTTAATTAAAGGCAATAATAAGGTTTTATAATTCACAGTTGAAATCAAAAGTTGACCCATTTATTTCATTATTCCAACGAAGCAAGCAAAGAATATTTTTCTAACTTTTCCTCTGTACATATGTGGCCATGGTGGTTATGGTGGGAAAGGACCCTTTTGTCCATATCTACCTTGGTTAAGAATGGCCCTTGGTGGTGGCTCCGAGATCACAAAACCTCCACCCAAGTACGTGCCCGGTGCCCCTAACACTACTCCATGATCAATCAAACTCATGCATGCAAGGATGCATGTGACTAAGGATAACATGCATATCACTGTTTCATGTATGTGTTCGTGTGTAGCTGCGGAGCCATGATTTTATATTTGTATATGTACAATTAGTGGGGGATGTGGGGGCAGTGCCCACGATTTTTTTTTTTAAGGAAAGTTTTTAATGTATTAAAAAACAAAAGAATATAGACAAGAAAAGAAAAAAAGTTTGACAAGATCAGGGAACATGTTGTAACCTATAAGCTAGCTCAACTCAATGCTTTCTCTATCGAAACCTATAACATTGCATCTTTTTTCATACAGGGATACTAAGCAACTAAAGCTATGATTTCGAATTCCAAAGCAACTTGACCACAAAAAATCAAAGAATGAAGAATTATAATAAAGAGTAATTGAACTCAGGATGTACGTTATAATTTTAGTGCATCGAAGCACAACAAAATCAGCAGGCATTTACTAATGAGTTTAGCTAGCAGTATAGAAACATGCAATAAATTCATAAATTGAGAAGAATTCACACCCAAATCAGCAAAACATAATCGAGAAGCCATAAATTCATCCTAAAATTAGCAACAAATTCATCCTAAATTCAGAATTCAGCTCGATTTGCAGCCTGAACATGTCAAGAATGTTGGAACAGATAAAGCATCCAGTGGAAAAGATGATAAAACCATCAGTAGGGGCAGTCAGCCTGAACATGTTTTTGGCTAAGTTTAGATAGTTAGTGCTTAGTAGCATAGTTTAAGGCTAAGACATTATTAAGAACTCAATCTTCACATGTGTGGGACCTACATGTCAGATTGTGAAGACTAAATCATGGTTTATTTTATGTTTATAAACTATGTTACCTAAGAATTTTATTTTATGTTTATAAACTATGTTACCTAAGAATTTTATTTGTTCAACATGATATGATATGTAGGAATAATACAGCCTGGGAAATCAGTCTCTTTCCATAGGGAACTGGTAGTAAAGTCTTTGCTGTTTTTCACAGTACTTGTCAATTTGCTAGTTATTGCTTTTTTATTCTATTATTACCAAAATTACATCCAATTCCAACATAGTCACTAATCTTCTATCGACCATAGACTGTTTTTCATATGATCCATGTCTTAGAATTAATCTTGAATACAATATCAAATTGCCAGATTCGTCAAGTTCATCCAGTGAAATCCCACAAGATGAATATGAACTAGATGGATCAAAAATCAAACCTTCACTTGGGGGACTTATGCTTGGTGCTTCAACCCTTGCCACGTCGGAAAAATATAAGATTGATATTTCAGAAAAACCAGAACAACCACAGCAGCTTGAAGAGATTATAGTTCAAAAAGATTGGACCAGATTGGACCACAATTATTTGACCAGATATATAATTATAGCACACACATGGGTATGACAAGATTGGAATATGAGATAAAACAATTATCATACTAAATGAAAATTACCTTGAGACAGAATCGATTGAGCCGGTGGAAGACGGAATCGAGAAGCAAGACCAAACGGACTATGCGACGGTTGAGCCGTTGAGACAGGGATCTGGAATGGAGAGCGACGGGGATCTGGAATGGAGAGCGACGACGGATCTGGAACGGAGAGGACGGCGGATAGAGGGAAAGATTTGGAGAGTTGGGAGATTTGGGAGACAGAGAACGATGAAAATATGACGGCAGATGGAGGGAAAGATTTGGAGAGTTGGGAGATAGAGAACGATGAAAATGATGAGAGCGGAGAGTCGAAAGAACGATGAAAATGAAAAAAAAAAAGGATAAAAGGAAAGGGGGGTTCGAACCGCAACCTGGTGGTGACTAAGTGTGGAGCATTAATCAACTACACTACCCAAATATATTGTCACTAAATTCTTTCAAATTATATATTTTTTTTTAAATGTGGGTGTGTGTAAAGCTAAATAAGGCAATTTGAATTATCTCTCGTGTTGTTTTCTGTCTACTTCGTTTTATTCGTATTTTTCAGATCATCAGTTCAATCCAATGGTGATGATGTGAGATGCATTTCTATCAAGCCCGTTGGATTAATCTAACGGTTTTGTTTGCTTTTGAGGAATTAATTTGAGGGCTGAGAAGACGAATAAGGCGAGACACAAGAGGCAACACGATAAGCTAAGAGATGATTCGTAGTGTTGTGCATGTGGTTTCATGAACTGTTAAACCCTAGTTTCTAGCTTCTTGGGTACTATATGTCCAGTTGTATGATTATCTGCTATATGTGTGTATGTGTGCACATCTATATATGGCTCTTCTTGATTTGACTTTTTATTCTCTAAGTAATTTCAATCACTTTGTGTGTCATCCTTATCTGCAACAAAGTCTTATCTGCAATAAAGTCTTATATTTATAACATGAATTGTGCTCCTACTAACTTCCATAAAAATAAAGAAAAAAAATTGTTTTGATATCAATATGTATATAACGTGATTAAGATTAAAACAACTCAGTGTGAAATGGCAAGTTCACCTACTCTTTTGAAAAACACACTTCAGGTTATAAATACGCATTGAACCTTTTGTTTTTGTTTTTTTGTTGTTGAAAATTAAAGTTTCAATTGGCAATATACATTTCATCCAAAATGGAAATTTTTCAGTTGAAACTTTTAGTGGTTGGTTTTGGATTAGGTTTTGGAGAATGGCTTCTGAAGAAAAAAATGATAAAAGTGATTTTTGATAATAGATTCTCTGAACAAAATAGATTATGTGAAAAAATGATTTTAATAAAATGATAGTATTTAGATAATTGTTGCAGTTTTTCACGTTCAAATCACTTAAAATGACATTAGTTAATGTAATAATTGTATATAAAAGATAAGATTTCATTCCAAAGATTTTTAACATCAAATTTCATAATAAAAGCTAAAATTTAAATAAATTTGTCTACAAATTTAAAATTCTAACATCAGTTAGATTTTATAATATGCTTCAGAAATGGGTCTCGATTCGTTTTGGTTGGTCGAGAAAGCGTTGGTGTTTCGTGAGTGAGTTGAAGCTGCTTCAGAAATGGCAGCCACCACTATAGCTCAGGACTCCGAAATTTCCACATACTGTATTGCCTCTAATATTAAATGTTTCATTCCCCAAACCCACCTTTTTTCATGGCCGATTGCGAGCGCAAGAGAGGAGATCAAGGAATTGTGCTAAGGTAGGGGAATTTTAGAAATGGGTCAGAGCAAGATTCGACATTTCATGGGAACGGAACAGCGGAAAAGATCAAGAAAGTGGTGCTGGATAAAAATGGGGAAGAAAAGACTTCTTCTTTCAAATACGTCACTATGGATGAGGATAACACATTTATTCGCTTTGATGAGGTTTCTTTTATCGCCAACTCCACCATTGGTTTCGTGATGGTCGTAAATTCCTGCGTATCGCTGTAGGTGATGTTGTCTTCATTATGGAATACGACCTCACAAACCCACTCCTCACATCTCTTTGCTGTAGAACATGAGTGGTTTCAACCAACCAATCCTCGCTGGTTCAATCCCGGTGGATTTATGCAATGCTTCACATGCATGGTCTTTATTTATGACATGCGCTAGGAAGCTCTCCACCGTGAAGGTTTTGACATTATCATGCATGTGCCTTCAATTCATCCACAACTTAATGCGGTCTATGATGAGCACCGCATATCCTACCCACCTCATCAACATTGCTCTCTCTAGCTGCATCATCTCAACACTACTTCCTTCATGCGTGTGCTGACCTCAAACAGTGAGGACAATGATGATCAGCGGGTGGCGCCTCCGATGGACGACATTCAAGCACCACCTCGTCTGTTGGCTTCATGTATTTTCTACAATGAATTTCTAAGTCGTCGGCGCTCCTGGGATGATTATGAGGTGAATGAAAATGGATACGAGTCCACTGAGCTGATACAGGGATTTGGCGAGCCCCCGGCCATAAGAGCTCGCCATGGCTTACCATGAACTCTCATGCAAGCTTTCGTGACTGATAGGGCAGTGCTGTGATGAAACATGGAAACACCTTGCTTCCCACTTCTATTATAATACTTACTATATATGTCTTTTGCCTTTTCTTTTTCTTTGCAGGTACACCTAGCTTAGCTCTGTCTTCCTCCACATCAATGCTCTTGATACAATAGATCATAACACCTTAAAACACTACTCATAGAGTAGATGTCCTGAAGAGTTCCACTGTGATTGCTCTTCATAGAGGCATGACTTTGCATATTTCAATCAGTGGTCATCCTTTCGAGAACTGTGTTACCGCTCCAAATATGCTCCTCTGTACCATGAAACACCATCACAAGACTCTTCTTGCAGGATGGGCTATGAGCCCATTCCATGGACTCTGGATTGGTTTCGTCCATGATTTTATCTATGTTTTTTATTGTTTATTTGCTTTCTGTTTTTACTTAGCATCTAATATGTTGCGCCCATCAATACTTACGTTGTATTGCTATAAATGTCTGTATTTTTTTAATGATGGGCCCAATATATATATATATATATATATAAATAAATATAAATATAAAATTTAGCCTTCATTTTAGGGTTAAGTTGCAAAAATACATGTGTTTTAGTTCGAGAAGCGCTCAACACCCAACGTTTTTTTTAGGTGTAAAAGTGACTAGCTATATGGTTAAAAATTAAGTGTAAAAATACCGTGTGACTGTTAAGTTGGACTTTTTAACCTGACAGGACGATGATGTGACTTTCAAGGTGCAAAAATACACATATGGTTTGGCCAAAAAGAGCGCCCAACACCGAGTATTTTTTTTAAAAGTGCAAAAATACCGTTTGACCGTTGATTTGACTTTTTAGCTAACTAGACGATGACGTGGCTTTCAAAACAATTGTGTGGAAAAAAACATGCTGACTGGTCGCAAGTATGAGTTGGGAAGAATTAATATCCCTATTCCTATCCCTCTATTCGCCCCTGTAACAACACTACCCAATGCGGAAATATCACCCTTCACCCCGCTGTAAATGTCAACAATGACATATCTTCCCGCCAGAAATCGGAGACCTTGCCTAGACTAGCGTTCTCAATGCCGTTGTCACCTCCAATCCATTAAAATTGCACCGTCGGGGCATCGGCTAGAACGAGTATGCATCAGATGACACGTACCTGCCATTGCCTCAGAAATAGCCCCGTGAAACTCATACAGCTAAAGTGGTGTGTGGATGAAAAATATATCTGCATTGGACAGGTTGTGATTTTCAGGTACAGTGTTATTACAGGGGCGAACAGAAGGATAGAGATGATGATATTAATTTTTCCTAATTCAAACTTGCAACTAGTCGGCATTTTTTTTTCCACATAATTGCTTTGAAAGCCACGTCATTGTCCAATCAACAAAAAAAGTCAAACTAACGGTCAAACGATATTTTTGCACCTAAAAAAGCACTTGATGTTGGGCGCTCTTTTAGCCAAACCACTTGTGTATTTTTTCACCTTGAAAGCCACGTCATGGTCTAGTTAACAATAAAAGTCAAACTTAACGATCAAACGGTAGTTTTTGCACTTAATTTGTAACCACGTAGTCACTTTTACACCTAATTTGTAACCACGTAGTCACTTTTGCACCTAAAAAAAATATTTGGTGTTGGGTGCTCCTCAAAATAAAACACATTTACATTTTTACACCTTAACCCGTCATTTTATATCTTTATATAAAAAAGGATTAATAATTCATCTGTGTTTGGTGGAGTAGGTAACTTTCGAATAGCTGCTTCTCAATGAAAATGTGAGTATATAGATTTTGATCGACATTATGGCAGACTTGTGATCATGTTTGGCATATTATGAATATGGGCATTCTATATATGTTGCCATCATCATTATACGCCAAGTTGATCATGGTTTATTTTCCTTTCCAATATATGTACATTATTATGCTACTGGTTGATTGATTACAAGATTCCTTTAATTTCAGAATTTTGCTGCCTTGTCTAGAATATATACTCCTCTGGTCCTATTTATGGCACACTTCCAATCTTTTTCACACATACTAAAGAATACCTTAAATCTTGTTAACTCTGTTATAAAATTCAACAACTTTTCAACTCTACCATATTTAATATACATAATATCAAATAAAAATAAAGTCAACACAATAATAAATAAAGGGTTAAATTGTACATTAACCTCAATGTTAGTATCAATTAAAGGAAATAAGGGATGAATTAGGTGAGATTAAAAATTTAAAAATTGCAATTGAGGAATTATGATTTAGCAGGAAATCTGATGAGTGTGTGCTTGAAGAGGAATGCGGATGAAAGCTAGCCTTCTGCGAGAGCTAAGAGGAGTAAAATGGAAAGTTAGAATGCAATATAAATTTGTGAAATGAACAAGATGGAGTTGGTGACTTTCCGTTCAGGCAAGTCTCTGCTGGTAACTGCTGCAAGTAAAAATAAAAAAGCTTCTGTGGTAAAGGAAACTGGATGTGGACTGTGTTGTAGATGTTCCAATAGGATTTGTTAATACTAAGGGAAGCTTACTGAAACCAATTAATTGCAAGGAGGTGATCTTTAAGGCTAATGAGGAAAGGCTTGGTGACTGGCCATAATTAGCCACCAACGAGTTATGAGTTCATTGGTGTGGAACTGTCAAGGTTTGGGTACTACCTTGACGGTTCGTCATCTAAAGTACATGTTAAAGAAGTTCCTGCCTTGTTTGGTTTTTTGTCGGAAACTAGAATGAAAACTGAAAAGTTAGAAAAAACAAGAAAGAAGGTCAAGATGGATGGGGGTATATATAAGGAGCCAATTGGCTTGTCTGGAGGCTTGGCATTATGGTTCTCTTCGGTAGTAAGTATAAAGTTTATGAGTAGCTCCCAGAACTTTAACCATGTGATTGTTGATGGTTCAGGGCCAATTAGTGATGGGTATATTATGTTTGTGTAGGGCTCTTGAGAAAAAAAGGCAGAAAATAACGGTGGGGAAAAATCACTTCTCTAAACTCGGGGGAGTTAGTGCCATGAGTGTTAATGGGGGACTTCAACGACCTATTATACAGTGCTGATAAAAAAGGAGGAAGGGTGTATGACACTAAGGATTTAGGGAATTTCAAAGAATTTATGTTTAGCCTTGATATGATGGAGGTAGAGCTTAAAGGTGGCCAGTACACCTGGCGAACAACAGACAAGGGAGGAATTTATTAGGGAGAAATTGGACATGATGGTATACAATATGTGCTGGAATGGCAAGTATGGAAATGAGCAAGGCTTTATTTTAGAAGCTGTGGGATCGGATCATAGTCCAGTTGTGCTGGTTTTCGAGTTTAATTAGGAGAAGACTCCTTGGAGGTTCAGGTTTGAATGTTTTTGGGTAGATGAACCTGAGTTTATCCAGCTGGTTCGTGATAACTGGAGGAGCAGTAGTGATGATGGTTATTTGGAGTTGGTGGCTGAGCTCGAGTGCAATTTGGAAAAAATAAAGTGTTAGTGAGTTGGAGTAGATCAAAATTTTGTGGTTCGAAAAAGCTGACAGAAGAGTTATTGTTTCAATTTAATCAATGCTATCAGAATGGATGGGGGCTGGAGGAGGCCAAAAGTGCAAATACAGGGTTCTTTCACCAATCCACTATACAGAGAAGGCGGCACAACAAGATTCTTATAGTTAAAATGGGCATGGGGTCTGGTTGGAGGGCAGGAAGAGATTAGGGTGCCTTCTCAGCATATTTTCAGAATTTGTTTTCCTCAGGGGGGATACGAGACTTTGAGCTGGTGCTACAGTTTGTGAAGAGGGTGGCGACCGATGAAATGACTGAGCTACTGATAAAGAAATGACTGAGATCAGAACTGCTGCATTTCAGCTTGGAGCCTTAAAAGCTCCGGGCCCGATGGATTTTCTAGAGTTTGTGATAGGTGACCAAGTAACCTCTATGGTCCAGTATTTCTTTGAAATTGGAAAGGTTGAATACAACCGATTTGGTGCCAGTGCTGAAGGTTGACAATGCTGAAGTATTAAAGTAATTTCGCCCGATAGGGCTGTGCAATTTCTCCTACAAAATCTTCTCCAAGGTAATTACTAATAGGATGAGAGATATGATGAATCAGATTATTACACCTAACCAAAGAGCGTTTGTTCTGGGAAGGCTTGTATTTAATAATATTTTAATCACCCATAAAGCATTTCATTATCTAACTGTGAAAAGTGGGAAGAAGGCTGAAATGGCATACAAGTTGGATATGAATAAAGCTTATGATAGGGTGATATGAGACTTCCTTAGAGCTCTGTTGTTGCGTTTGGGGTTCCATAAGGCATGGGTTGATCAGATATATGCATGTATAAGCACAATGAAGTTTAATTTACTGTTATCAGGCAGAACAGTGGCTAAAGCTCAACCGGAACGTGGGCTAAGGCAGGGAGATCTGTTATATCCCTAATTATTCATCATTGTCTCAGATGTTCTGTCAAGGTTGCTTATCTTTTGTGTTGAAAATAAGATGATTAGGGGAATTAAATTGAGTAGGTGGTCGCTTGTAATTACCCACTGCTTCTTTGCGGATGACTCGGTCCTCTTCCTCAAAGCACGAAAGGAAAATATTGAGATGGTGAAGAGTATTTTAGAAATTTTTTGTGAAACATCTGGGCAGAATATTAACTACCTGAAATCTTGTGCCTTCTTCTCTAATAATACTCCAGAGGAATTAAGGAATAAAATTTTACATCTGCTGGGGGTTACTGAGGAAGAGGATCCAGGAAAGTATCTAGGATTGCCAGTATTGTGGAAATGCTTAAAAACGGAGGCACTTTGTTTTGTAAAGAACAGAGTGCAAAAGAAGGTACGGGGTGGAAGCAGCAGCTATTATCTTCTGCAGGAAAAGAAGTAATGATAAAGGCAGTAGCGTGTGCAATCCCTGTCTTTCTTATGTCATGCTTTTTATTTCCTATTACTACATGTAAGGAATTAGATGGTATGATTGCTAGATTCTGGTGGGGGCAAAAGGATGAGGAATACAGAATACATTGGGTTAATTGGAATGCTCTAACTGAATCTAAAATGGAGATTGGCTTGGGGTTTAGAGACTTTCGTTTGTTCAATCTGGCATTATTAGCTAAACAAGGCTGGAGATTGTTGAATGAACCTAGTGAGTTGTGGGCAAGGATCATTAAAGGTATATATTTCCCAAATGACACCTTCTTAGAAGCAAAGAGAGGGGGCAGAGCTTCTTGGGCATGGATCAGTTTTTGTTGAAAGATTTTGTTTGTTTTAATATTGGAAATGAAATGAATGTCCATATCTGGGTGGCCGATGGATTCCAACACTTTCCACCTTTAAGTTGGGATCTGCTGCTCCAAATAAAGAAATGGAAAAGTGGACTGTAGAAAGGCTGATTGACCAGTCAAGATGGAGGTTAGATGAGACCAAAGAATGGCTAACGCCTGAGGAATTCAGTGCTATTTTCTGTATTCTTCCACCCAGCAGCCCGAGAGAAGATAAAGTGTGTTGGATAAACAGGAAAAATGGCTTATACACTGTTATGCAGAAGAGACCGAGCAGATCCACAAACATTGACAAGGGGCTGTGGAAGGTTATTTGGAAACTTAAAGTACCTATGAAGGTTAAATTCTATTTATGGAAGGTTCTGCTGTTCCTACAAGAGAAGCATTGTGGCGTGAAAGGTGTGCCATCTCCCCTACTTGTATGCTGTGCAATAGGGAACCTGAAACTTAAGAATACGTTATACTGCTTTGTGAAAAATCCTAGTTTGTATGGTTTGGCTGCTGTCTAGTGGTAAGAATTGATCCTAGTAAGATCTCCAGGATGGATTTGTGGCTAGAAAAGCTACTAAATGATGAAGAATGTCTAGATAAGGCCAAGGCACTAGTGGCCTGTTTACTAGGTGTGCGTCTGTCTTGGAAGGTAAGACATATTGTTACTGAAATGTGATTGGAAAAACTGGAGTGTTTTCTATTATTGAAATAAATGATATTTATTCATCAATGAACCATATAACAAACAATAGTTAGTCTTCTAACTAAATAATTGTCATAAGTCATAACAGAAAGCTGTTATAACCATAATATTATCCTAACCACAGTAATATTATCTAACTATAATATTATCATATACTTGACACATATGACCCTATGGTTATTGTTTAGATTGCTACTGATCTTGTGGAATCGTTCTAGCAGGCTAATAACTGGAATAGAAATGATTGTGTTGGTGATGTTGCGAAGGATGGGGATATAGAGTCCCAAGATGAATGGGATGATTGGTGTTTGGAAGTTAGAATTTGCTGTGATGGAGCATGTAAAAATGCAAGTACATGTTTGTTTAGAATAGATATTAGAGTTGGATTCTCAATCGTAATTTACGGTATACGAAATAAGTACGTGAGAAGAGTTTTATCTCGATTTACGTGAATAGCATTACAAGCTGCCGAAGGCAGACTCTCCATTCATGACGGAAGCCTTGGCTATGTCAAATTGGCTTCAATGGCGCATATCTAATGGATTTGATACTGTACAGGTTAGCTCTGATTTTCTTCTGCTTGTTTAGGCGGCGAAATCTGAGATAATGTCCTCTGAATGGGATATATAATTTTATATAAGACTTTAATTTCTTTCACTTAAATTTATAGTGTATTTTTTTCATTTATCTAATCCTAACACTGTTAATCTCAAATGTTAATTATATTTTTTGTGCCAATCATTATTATTGCTAAAAATAAAGGACTAAAGCATGTGGCTAGATGTTCTTTCTTGTTTTTTTTTTTTTTTAATCAAGAAACGTTTTCTAGCCCAAAATCTGAAGAATAAGGAACATTGTTCTTGTGTAGAACACAAATGTCTAGCTTTAGGCAAGCTAGTAAGTCTATATAGGATCTTTAGTATTCTCTCAGATACCTATGGAGGAGATATCCGGATAGATAGGAGATCACAGAGCTTAAACACAAGGGTTTTCACTCAAAGGCGTGGGGTGTGTGCTCTGTGTATGCAATATGGTAAATAGGTTCGGAGAGAATGTGTGTACCGTGCACCCGTTGGATCCTCCCCTATTTATAGAGGAAAATGTTTCTACCGTTAGTTGGCGGCTTTCCTACCTTTCTACCCGATGTTCTCCCCATCATTCATGATGATGGGGAACGTGGGATCCGATCGGAAGATCATGGGATCATGGGTCCTGTCCCAGTAGGAGTACGTCGATGGGCCTTATCTTCCGAGGCCCATTTATCTCGGTCCATAACAGTTGCCCCCAAACTCGGTCGTTCAGGTTTCTGATCGGCCGAGTTGATTTCATTGCGGATGAATTTGCCTGGAAGAATCAGCTGCTACGGCCGACTTTCGGAGTCGAGTAATCTTCGAACCTGTAGCCTATGAATGCCCGACTTTATAATCGGGTATTCACTTTATACTTGGACGAGTTACACATCTTAATTCCCGCCCGGCGGTCAGCTAACTTGGCAAGGCGCCTTTTTATTTACCCGCGTAGCAGCAGATAACCCATATTCTGACGCCTGCAGCCATATGTCCTCAAACGCCGCCTTCGGTTATCGTGTCCATTAATGGCCCCCCGTCGTTTCACGTCATTCGACCTATATCTCGTCATGATTGCTTTAGGGTTTACGCCTCGTTATTGTCACGACGGTAGGCGTTTCGATTCCTTCGCTTCATTTTGCCTATATATAGATTGTGAATTTGGTCTCTTCCTTTACGCACCCCTCACTGCATTCAAAGAGCTTGAAAGAGAACTCATTCGCAGCATCTTATTTTCTGTTCGTCTTACTCCAAACGTAGTTCCATCCCATTCCTTTCAGGTATTTTCTTAGACCTTTCGTTCGTGCTCTTCCATTTGAACTGTATACCATTCTGTTCCTATAGCATTTTCCGATTGGGTGATTTCTCTATTCATCAATTTTCTGGGTTCTCTGGGTTTTCTGGGTTTTCTGAGTTGAGCGTATATAAGGTTGTTTGCCTGTAACCTTTTGTCGTTTATAAAGATGGATCCCGATCCCGAGATGCTAGTAGACATGTATGGTAGGCCTATCCCGGAGGAAGATAGGGAAATTCTTAAAAACACCCCGGGTACGGCCAAACAGTGGCTATGGTCCCTACTTCCTACTGAAGAAAAGAGGATGGCAAGATTACTTGGCCCCACTCGGGGGGTGGCTCTTCTCGGGGAGGTGGTTCTTCTCGGGGAGGTGGGAGAATTAGAGATACCCGAGGTTTTGCCTCGCCGTTTTTGTTTGCCGCAAGTGCGCCAGCTTTGTCTTTGGCAACGTCTTCTTTGACGTCCGTGGTTGATAATCCGCCAATCGTATTCCGAGGTTGCAACCCCTACGGAAATTGTCGTGATAAGGCGATAGAGCTAGTCCGTTATGGCCGAGATAGAGACGCCGATTTATTAATGGACAGATGTCGTCGTCTCCTCAAACCTCGACCCGGTTGGCCGTTGCTTCCCGCATTCCTCCCGTTCCTTTGTTTTACGATACTCGTCTTCACAATCCCGTCATGTCGTATACTTCATGATTCTGATTCTTCCCTTCGCTTTTTGTTTATTATAGGTATTAGATGTCTTTCCCCTCTCACCCGTCTCATCAATCCGAGACCGGAGAATCTGCCCCTTCCGGGTCTTCTCGAATGGCGACGGCTAAGGAATGTGTCATTAGCGGTCTTTAACCGAGTACGGAACAAAATGCCCGAAAAAGAGCTTGACCGAATCATCCGGGTCGCCCGGGGTATAACGTAGTTTTGCCTTCATGAACGAATCGCTGGCCTCGGTCGGTTATCTAATAAGGGTGGCCATTTCTTTTATTTTTATCGGGATGTAATTACCCGTCTTGGCCTTCGCCCCATTTTCCGACTTCCAAATGTGCCTACTCCGCCACTTGCACCTGGCCCCCTCGCAATTACACCCGAATGGTTGGGCTTTTGCCTTGGCGTTTGAGAATTACTGCAAAAAGCATGAACTCAAGTGTTCCGTACATGTGTTTTGTAGCTTCTTTTCACCTTTAGAGACCAATATGACGGTGGAGGAGGAGAAAATGTGGTATGGGTGGACGTCTCTTCGCGCTTGTCACGGACGTAAATTCTTAAAGTCGTTCACCGATTCGTGGAAAGGGTTTAAAACTTCTTTTCAAAGTTGTTGCCAAAGTCGGGAGGTACCTTGGTTTCTTCGGAGGAGTCCGTCCGGGAAATTGAAGAGCGCTTTCCTCTCGTATTTGGGGTGAAAGTCATCATAAGTTTCATTCCAAGGATTTCTTACCCGCCCCTTCGCAGCGTTCTGATTCCGAGGATGAAGCCATTGTTACTTTAACAACTCTTGCCAGTAAAAAAGGGGCCTTTAGTGGATTCGGCCGAGTATATTATTTGTGATAAATCAAAACCCGTTTCGGGTATGATATTTCTCATTGGCTCAATTTTTGTAGTTTTTGCTCAGATCCGTGATGCATTTCTCTCTTCTTTTCAGGTGGGCAAATGGGCAAAAGGCCCGAGTATCTTGACGTGACTTGCCGCGGAAATGGTCCATACGCCCGCGGGTGGAAAACGAGTACCCCGAGCGGAGAGCCTAGCGTTCCCCGAGTTGCCAAGAAGGCAAAAACTTCCAAGAAGAAGGCTATTGTCTCCTCTTCAGTTCCCGAGCCTTCAATTCCCGAGCCTGAGATTCTAGGAGGTGTGCCCTCAGGATCTGGTTCTGGTCCCGCAGTCCGACTTCTCGCTTCTTTTCTCTGGGGCGGCCATTTTCCTCCTGGCCTTCGCAAAGCTTTGCGTGCTCCCGCAAACTTTTTTGATGGGAAGAAGCTTGCCAACTCTGAGAAGGAAGAGCTTTTGCAGCTGGCGGCCGTCAATTTAAAGAATGCCGGCCTCTGTGAACTTGCTGCCCATTTGAAGGATACGGTCGGCCTTCGTGAAGAAGAGATGGACTTGCTTGAGGAGGAGAAGAAAAAGGCCGAGGAACGGTTAGCCCAAGCGCCGGAGGACTTGGAGTTGGCAAAGGTCCGGAAGGAGAGCTTGGATGAAGAGCTTGACGCACACGTGATGCCTTTTAATAAGGCCGAGTCCGAGATTACCCGGAGGCTGCAGATTCACGAAGAGGACTTGGGGGCCCTGAGTCATCAAAAGACTACGATTTCGGCCCTAGAGTCCGAGTTGGCTTTGTACAAGGATGCTTTTTCTGTCTCTAAAGCCGATGTCGCCAAGCTCAAGAATGGTGTCTCGGATGCTTTTACAAATGCCCTGGAGCAGGTTCAATTTTTGAACCCAACGGTGATGTTGAATCTGGAAGGGGCACACATCAATGCCTATGTTGAAGACGGGAAATTTTTCCCCGCTCCTCCAAATGTTGGTTCACCCGCTCCCGGCTCCGTGGTGGTTCCGGAGGCCGATGGGAAGACCAATCTCATGGGGAAGATCCTCCCCGACCCGATTGTCTTGCTTTGTAGTTATCGCTTTGCCCACCGGGGCTTTGTAATAGACAATCTATTAAATAACATACTTTTGCTTTTTTCTTTTTATCCGAATTGACTCGGATTTATCTCTTTGCGCTTTATTGTTTTTCTATTCTTCTTCTTAATAGAAGTCGGGATCCGACGTGATCGGCGTCGGGAAACCCTTCTCGATCGATACTCTCCTAGTCATTTTAAACTCGGGTATTTTCTTTGGCGGCTTTGCCGCCGACAAATTTCGCGTAATCGGGCTTTTTACCCCGAGTCGCTCATGTCTTATATTTATACCCGCCTTGTCTTTTTGGACTCGGGATATTTTTATTTGGCGACCTTGCCGCTATAACAAATTTCGCGTAATCGGGCTTTTTACCCTGAGTCGCTCATGTCTCATATTTATACCCGCCTTGTCCGTTTGGACTCGGGATATTTTTATTCTTTTGCGGCCCCGCGCTATGACAAATTTCGCGTAATCGGGCTTTTTACCCTGAGTCGCTCATGTCTATATCTATATTCGCCTTTCCCACCACATGATTTATGAAGGAGTTTCGAACCTCCATTCATACATGTTAGCGTTTTTATATTCTCTTGCAGATTGCCAAATACGGGCTCCATGACCCTATTCTTTAACTCTTCATCGAAGAAGTTACATCATATTTGATTCGCATGGGAATTCAAATGTACTTGCGACCGGTTTTCCTGAAAATAAAGCTGAGTGAAATTGCTAAAAGCAGAAAACAAACCCAATTAGAAACTAATCTTCCCGATTCTAACTATAGTAGGCCTTAAGTTTGTCCGCGTTCCAGGTCCTTTTAATTGCTTTGCCTGTCAAAGATTCCAGCACATAGGCCCCTTTCCCGAGTTCATCTGTAATACGGTAAGGTCCTTCCCAATTTGCGGTGAGTTTGCCATCTCGTGCGTTTTTATTGCCAATGTCGGCCTTTCGGAGTACCAGGTCGCCCTTTATGAACGAGCGCGGAATTACCTTCCTATTGTATCTCGAGGTGACGAGTTGCTTGGCGGCTAAATCCCGAAGGTGAGCTGTGGCTCTGACTTCGTCTATGAGATCCATTTCCATCACCAACTCGTGATCGTTCCACTCCCGCGAGTGGTGTAGCCTTCTCCATGAAGGTTCCCCGACTTCGACTGGGATCATTGCTTCGCATCCATATGTGAGTCGAAAAGGAGTCTCGCCTGTTGACGTCTAAGGAGTAGTCCGGTGTCCCCATAACACTGAGTGCAAATGTTCAACCCAACTACCCTCAGTATCTTCCATACGCTTCTTCAGTCCATCCACTATGACTTTGTTGGCAGCTTCGGCTTGCCCATTGGATTGTGGGTGTTCAACCGAGGAAAAATGATGTTTAATCTGAAAGTCGGCTACTAATTGTTGGAAGTTTTTATCCATGAATTGGGTTCCATTGTCGGTGACCAACTCAGCCGGGTATTCAAACGCGAGATAATGCTTCTCTTGAGGAATTTCTGTACATTTGCCGAGGTGATGGTCGCCAAAGGTTCGGCTTCAATCCATTTGGTGAAATAATCCACCGCAACAATGACCCACTTCAGTTGTCCTTGTGCCGCTTTGAATGGTCCCAACAAATCCATGCCCCATTTGTAGAACGGCCAAGGGGCTGAGATCTGTGTTAACTCGGATGGAGGGGTGCGTATTATTCTGCCGTGTTTCTGGCAGCTTTCACATTTTTGGACATGATCCTTGGCATCCTGGGCCATAGTAGGCCAATAATATCCAGCTCGTATTGCTTTTCGAGCCAACGCCTTTGCTCCCATGTGCTGTCCGTTTATCCCTTCATGGATTTCTGCAAGTACGTACTGGGCTTCAAGTTGGTCGAGATATTTGGCCATAGGAGAGTGTAAGCCCCTTCGATATAACTGATCATCCATCATTGAATAAGCGGCTGCTGTTCTGATCAGTCTCTTTGATTCCGCCGCGCCTTCTGGAACGATCCCCCTTTCTAGATAATCGGCAATTGGCTTTCTCCAATCGCGATTATCTGAAATAAGCATGATGCAACTCGGCTCTAGGAGATTCTGTTGTATCACAGTTCGAAGATTACCTGGACTTTTGGTGCTGGCGAGTTTAGACAAGACATCTCGCTCTAACATTCTCAAATCCGAGGGATGTGCTCAATTTCTACTTTATCGAACTCGAATGATATCCTTCACTTTTCGCAAGTATTTTGCCAACAACGGGCCTCCGGCTTGGTAGGTTCCTTGTATCCGGAAGCCACCGGTTGAGAATCGGTTACTAAATGTACCCGTTGAGCTCCATTTTCCTTAGCCTGCAAAGAAGCTCGCAATGAGGGCCTCATACTCGCCGATTATTTGATGTCGGGAAATCCAGCCAAAGTGATAATTCCATTGCAACTCCTTCGGGCTCTCCACAATGACTCCCGCGCCACTTCCCTTAACATTTGATGAGCCGTCTACAAACACCTTCCACGGCTCATTTTGCATTCCCTCCATTGGAGTTGACGGGGTTAACTCCATTATGAAATTAGCCAACGCCTGAGATTTGATTGATTGCCGGGCTTCGTAGCTTATGTCAAACTCGGACAATTGGATTGCCAGCTTGTCATTCTTCCGGCTAAGTCTGGTTTATGCAATATTTGGCGAATGGGTTGATTGGTCCTGACGACAATAGAATGCCCGTGAAAGTAATGGCGCAGTCGTCTTGCCGCAGTGAGTAGTGCAAATGCCATTTTCTCCAACTTCTGATATCTCATTTCAGAACCTTGTAACACCCTGCTAACGAAGTACACGGGTTTTTGCCCTCCTCCAGCTTCTCGGACGAGAACAAGATCGACCGCTTCCTCTCCTACGATAAATATAGGATCAATGTTTCTCCGGTTCAGTTTGGAGAAACACTCGGCGGAGATGCCGCACAGACTTTATCCTTGCAAATGCTTCCTCACAATCCAAGTTCTATCCTCCATGTGTCTCTTTTTTCAGAAGTTTGGAAAACGGGAGTGACTTTTCAGCCGACTTAGGCAAAAACCTTGTCAACGCCGCCAATTGCCCTGTTAATTGTTGGACTTCTTTTTTGTTGATTGGAGCCTTCATTTCTAACACTTGCTTTGCACTTTTCTCGGATTGGCCTCTATTCCCCGGTGGGTCGCAAAAAACCCAAGAATTTGCTCGACGGTACTCCGAACGCACATTTGGCCGGGTTCGATCGATCCGATGCTTTCGCAGCCTTTCAAAAGTCCGTCGCATCATTGACATGGTTGTTCTCATCCTTCGATTTGACTATCATGTCGTCAATATATACTTCCACGTTTTTCCCCATTTGACTGGCAAAGACCTTAGTCATCATTCTCCGATAAGTAGCTCCAAAGATTCTTAAGGCCAAAAGGCATCACGTTGTAGCAAAGAATTAGCGCTATTGGTGATGAAGGCCGTCTTTTCTTGATCATCGAGATGCATGGCTATCTGATTGTACCCCGAGTATGCGTCCATGAATGATAGGAGTTGAAAACCCGAGGATTTATCCACCAGCTGATCTATGTTAGGCATTGGAAATGCGTCTTTTGGGCATACCTTATTTAGATCTTTGTAATCAGTACAAACACGCCATTTCCCATTTGGTTTCTTAACCATAACCACATTGTGTATTGTATTTCCCTGATAAACCCGGCTTCGAGTAACTCCTCCACATGTGCTTCTAAGGCCGTAGAGCGATCGGAGCCTTGTTTTCTCTTCTTTTACGCCACGGGTGCTGAGCCAGGGTGGATCGCCAAACTGTGGCAGCAGAACTCAGGATCCATACCCGGGATCTCAGCGGCCTTCCATGAAAATACATCTTTATTTTCCACTAAGAATTTTTCAATGTCTTTACGGATCTCGGGATCCAATCCTTTCCCGATTTTAGTGATTTTCTCTGGGGCGTCTCCCAAGACATAGTCCTCGAGTTCATCATTTGGTTCTGCTCTTTGGATCTTGTCCTCTTCCCTCAAATCTAACTCTACCACTTGGACCGACCCGGCTTCTTTCTCTGACTCACCCTTCTTCGAATTTTTACTACCTTTGACGGTGTCAAAGTAGCATTGTCGAGAGTCTTTTTGGTCGCCTTTGACGGTAACCACTTTGTTTCTCTTGTTGATAAACTTCAGCTTTTGATGGTTTGAAGACACCAACATATTCCAATCATGAATAGCGGGTCGTCCCAAAGATTATATTGTATGTGGAAGGGAAGTCGGCAACGACAAACCGAACCACTTCTGTTTTGAAAGCCTCCTTGGTGCCCAGAGTGAGTTTGAGATCAATAAATCCCTTTGGACGGGTATCTTGACCGTTAAAACCCGTTAACACGGTCTTACAGGGTTTCAGCTCTTCAGAGTCAAACCTCATGCGTTTGAACGCATCCCAAAGGATGATATTAACAAATACGCTGCCATTATCAAGAAAGATTTTCCTTACCCGGCAATTCACCAACGTCCCGTGATAACCAGGCCGTCGTGATGCCCCGGTATTACCTCATCCAGCTCTTCATCTCGTGAACCCGAGTATTGGGGCGGGAGTTTTTGAAGATTCTCCCTTGAACTCGGACGACTTCTCACGCAGAGGATCTCCTTCAAATACTTTTTCTCTCGACTAATCGAATCTCCTCCTCCGCCAAAACCTCCGACTATGACATTACGGTCATATTTTGACTCGGGAAATTCGTCACCCCGACCTTGTTCCGGTTTTCTCGTTCTCTTCTCTTCTTCTCGGCGCCGGCTCCTACTTCGCTTTCCCGACGCTTGTTTTGCCGTCCTTGTGTTTGTATAACATAACGGCGGAGTTTTCCTTCTCGAATAAACTTTTCAATGGTGTCCCGCAAGTCCCAACACATGTCCGTCGTGTGGCCATGCTGATCATGGAACTCGCAATATCGAGATTTATCCATAGTGGTTTCATTGCGCATTGGCCGTGGTCGTTCCACCTTTTTCATCTCCGTTAAGGAGACTTCCTTCCAAATTTGCGCTTGCGGTATCTTTAACGGGGCATATCTCATCATACCTTCCTTCAAATTCTTGTCTCTTCTTGATTTGCTATCCCTTACATGCGTCCTAGTATCCCGCTGATTCATTCCGAATTGTTGTTTCTCTCTGGGAGTCGGGCTTTTCGCCTTATTTCGAGGCGCGTGGGTCATGATGTCCATCTGCTCCAGCTCTATGTGTTGTTTATAGCGGTCTCGGAAATCTGACATAGTTTTGGGCTGACGCTTCATCACGGACTTCTTCAAGCGAGAATCCTTATCTAAGCCTGAAATTACACAATGCAAGTGTACTTCATCCTTCAATCCGGGGACATGTAAGGCTACGTCCTTGAAACGCTCCGCATATCTTTGTACTTGTCTCTCCCCGGCGACTGCTTAACCTGGTCGAGTTGAAACTCGGTTTTTGGTTGCTTCCGACTTGTCGCGAAGTTCTGCAAGAATTTCTTTTCGAAATCTTTCATGTCAGTGATTGACTTCATTGGTAGAGAGCTGAACCATATTTGAGCCGGACCTCGAAACGTTCCGGCAAATAGTTGAGGATCACCGGCCCAAGAAACCCCTTCACCATTATATCTTTTTAAAGTGACCGATGTGCGTTGCGGATCTTGGCTCCGTCATATTTAGGAAAATCTTTGGTATCCAAGCGTTTTGGATATGGAGCGGCCATTATCTTATCCACGAAAGGACTCTAGATATTGTCGTCATAGGCATCTGACTCAGACGAGGTCGGCATCACGTCTCTCTTTGAGTGCTTGCGGGCCTGCAGTGGCTCCTTTACCCTTTCAGCGATTAACTTCTTTGCCTCAGTCCGACTTCGTCCTTCTTCGTCCATGTTTGCCCGAGACTTCACTTCCTGATCGTGTTCACTTTGGTTCCCTCCGAGCTGTCTCAAGAATTCGATTTGTTCCTGCAAAGCTCGTATCTTCCGCGACCTCTCCTCGATAAGTTGTTCTTGATCCTCCCCGAGTATGGTCTCTTCTCTCTCGTTGTGCCGTGAAGGTCCCGCCTTCGGAGATATGGAACCCTCATCCCGGGCTGTGACCGAAGACATTTTTGCCCGGGATCCGAGCATGTTTTTCTGCTTGCCCGAAATGTCGTTCGAACATTCGCTTCCACTCTTCATTTCGATTATTCAACTCCTCCTTGAATGCTCGGGCATCCTCCTCACGTAGCAGGCGATTGCGGGTTTCCATTGCCTCCATCCGACTATACATGGAGCCGAGTGCGGTTTGCATAATGCGAATGTCGGGGTCTACATTTTGGAACTCTAATGGGTGTTGCTGTGGTGGAACCTGCAGATTGATCTGCTGGATGACGACATTCCCGGGAGCAGGGGAATTTGCCGTGTCCGATGTCTCATATTCGGTTTCTATCATCACATTTTCTGCTCCTGGGTTGGTAGAACCTTCCTGGTGAGATGTCGGCTCTTGGAGATTTTGCCTCGCTCCTTCGGCGATTGATCCCGCCGAGTTTCTATGTTTTTTCTTCTGGTGTTCGCCATGCTCCTGGTTGAAATTGTAGCTTTACGGTATGGGATTCGAAATTTATCGTCCCCACGGACGGCGCCAATGTTCTTGTGTAGAACACAAATGTCTAGCTTTAGGCAAGCTAGTAAGTCGATATAGGATCTTTAGTCTTCTCTCAGATACCTATGGAGGAGATATCCGGATAGATAGGAGATCACAGAGCTTAAACACAAGGGTTTTCACCCAAAGGCGTGGGGTGTGTGCTCTGTGTATGCAATATGGTAAATAGGTTCAGAGAATGTGTGTACCGTGCACCTGTTGGATCCTCCCCTATTTATAGAGGAAAATGTTTCTACCGTTAGTTGGCAGCTTTCCTACCTTTCTACCCGGCATGTTCTCCCCCATCATTCATGATGATGGGGAACGTGGGATCCGAGATCGGAGGATCATGGGATCATGGGTCCTGTCCCAGTAGGAGTACGTCGATGGGCCTTATCTTCCGAGGCCCATTTATCTTGGTCCATAACAAACATCATCACTGATCGAGGGTGAACAGATTTGTTTACCGTAAAAGTATCTAAAAATATTGTCAAAATGCTAGGCGGGGTTTGTAATAAGGATATGAAGGAAGATAATTGACGGTGGCGTTTGTTGTAATCTACACATCCTTTTTTTTAAAAAAAAATTAATTGCTTGAATGATTAGTAATGTTTGGTTTGAGGGCTGCGATTGAGGTTCAAAGGCAGTAGTGAGGGTAGAGATTGCAATTGCTTCGACAGAAGAACACAATGTCAATAGCCGCAAGATCTGAGATGGCATCTCAGATCTGGAATTACAAGTACATCAGTGCACATATTTAATGGTGCAAACAAACTCAATATTTTGGTGTTATTGGTCATATTGGGTTTTTAAAAAATGTCGTTAATTTGGTAATGACATATATGCAATTCTGTTTTGATACACCTTGCCTAAAAAAATTTGGTTGCATGTCTTCTGCATTTGTTTTGGCAGATCTGGTAGCCATTGTAGAAAGAATGGCTACGGTGAAGCATAAGGTGCTGTTTGTTACACGGATGGAAAGGGAACTTAACAGTGTTCCCTCCAAAAATACACGTTTGGCCCCGCGTGTTCCATTGAGATGAGTTCCTGCGAGGCTCAATGTTCCATTAAATGTGGGAACGTTGAATTGCACTGAAATGAGGCAGGAGAGTGAAAAAGTTCCCGAGAGAGGAACATTGTAACACCCCCAAATTTCTAACAATTTATAATAACATAAAATTTCCAAAATCATAAATAACTGTGAAATTTAAATAACCAAATTTGGGAAATATTACCGTCGCACATGTACTAAGACAAGCGCAAGGCTACATTACATTAAAATAAAACCAAAGTCTAAGGTTCAACTATGAAAATATGTCTAATGCATTTTATTGAATTCCTAAAAATTATGTAAAATCTAGAATTAGCTAGATATCTCTGAGTCGTTATCCTCACAGCCCACTGCTAACCCCATCATTTGCACACTGTTTCACTGAAACTCTGCTCTCCTGAAGGATCATCGCAGTCACTCAAACACAAAAGTCAGCAAAGTTGGTAATCTTAATCAAAACACAATTTATATAGCTCAAATATAATAATCACATATATAGAAATTGAATCAAATATCAATTTCAAATTGATCATATATTTATATATATAGACCCGGGAAACCCTGCCAGTCTATTTAGTGGGAAGAGAACCATGGTAGACCCGGAAACCCTACCAGTCTACCCTATGACCCTGGAAACCCTGTCAGTCACAAATCATCAAATTGGCCAACATCAAAACATCTCTTCCTAGTGTGCACACCTCTTTTCAAAGTTGCTACTAGTATCCCGAGAAACCATGTCAGACACCACTTTGAGAAGAATAGATAATATCTTTTCACTTCATATAAATATCGGAGGCATAAAGCCTAAAGGTTGTGTTCATCACTTTAGGAGGTACCATCCCAAAGCTATCCTCCCACTATTAATTCATTACAATCACACAGAATCAGGAAATTCAATCTTGTCACAATTATCAAATGTCTTCATTGAATATATCAGTTGCTCAAGATCATAACTTTCCAAACTATTCAAGAGTATAATAATTCAAATATTCGATATAAGATCCAACTCATATTATAACTCAAATATCTATCAAATACAACTAATATTTCAATCATCATGGGTTATAGGGTATCAAGATCATAATTTTCCTATCAAAATATTAACCTAAGACTTCTAGGGATTAGGATTACCTGATCGATCTATCTCCATGCTTCTAGGAGGAAAATAGATTAGAGAAGAGAATAAATTTGAAATAAGAAGAAATAGAAGAAGAGGAGAAGAGAAATGGAGAAATGTTGAGGATTGAAAGTGATTTGGTTTGGTTTGGCTAAGCCCTTATTTATAGTTGAAGTTTTGTAACTGAGGCATTAATTATCACGGGTAATATCAAAAGTCATAATTAATTATCACCGGTAATACCAATGGTCATCATTAATTTTCACCGGTAATATCAAAAGTCGTCATTAATTATCATCGGTAATATCAAAAGTCTTCACTAATTATCACTAATATTTTATTTTATTTTATTTTTCTTAGGTTATCACAAGAATTTTGGGACAAAAAAGCCCCTTGAAAAAACTGGACCTGTTTAAAACGACGAGGTAGCCACGAAATGGACAAAGGACTATGTGAAGAAGCTTAAAACGACAGTGGACGTTGGAGGCGAAGGAGAAGTTGAACCCGGGGAACTCAGTGGAATCGAGGTAAGCATTCATTTGTACTAAATTTATGTCTAATTTACCGGTTTGCGTGTAAAGCTTGCGGATGCCATGTTGCTTCCAGCTGGGGGACATAGACACTGTTAATGCATTGGTAAGCCATTTGGGTGACCTTTTTATATGCTTGCATGTTAATGGGTATGTTTGTGGGATTAGTCATGGTGAGTTTGGAGATGTAGTGACACAGGCAGTGGGAATAGGCGACGAAAAGGATTGTTTGTTTATGTACAATGTGATGTTGTTTTGTGAATGATAAATGTGGCTATAATGTGTACTTGTGTTTAGATATGAAATTGAATGTTGGGTGGTGGTATGCAGAATGAAAATCAAAGTTGGGTTTTAAATCTGTAAAACTAACATGAAAACGAGAAAGCGCAAGACGTGATATACAAAGTTAACACACTTGAACTATATAATATGTGGGATGTTAATTCAGTGAGTGTGATGTGTCATGTTAGGTCATAAGTGGTACTGTAAATTGAGTGGATGGGATGAAATATAGAAATGTTTGAATGTTAAATAGTGGTAATTTGTAAAGAGGAGTAGTGGATTATGATGAAAATGAAATCGGTATGGTAAAATATTGTGTAGGTATGGAGCCAAATGTTGGAAATTATGCCCTAGGGGCAAGTCATTCTCCATTTAGTTATCACTTCATTTGCATGTTTATAATGATAGGCGATCCTGGATATATCTTATAGATTATCCTAAATGTCCACTGGCTCGGTCATCTACGTGGGAGCGAAGATGAAATAAGAACAAGTATGACTTTGATGAGTATGGAGATACGAGTCAAAGTCATGGGCACTTGTAAGAGTACCATGTCTTTGGGCCGACCCACTATGAGAAAGCTGCATGGACTAAGTCATAAGCTGTTCTCATGTATAACCGCGTCACGACGCCCTATGACCTGAGATCATCATGGATTCCTACATGATGAGTCACTGGTTTTTGACCTAGTCAAAAGTCACCTTTGACCGGGTGATGATAAAGGCTTGGATCGGAATCGGTGGTTTTCATGCGGAGGAATGTGAATGGTCAAGATGGAATTTGTCCCTCACATTTGTAGAGAGATAATCTTTGGGCCTCGATGAATGAGTCTAAGAAATGTATGGCCTTACTGTGATGGAAAGGAGTTTCCATTTCACTTATTAGACTACTCGAGAATCGAGAAAGTAATGGTCAAGAAAAGGAAGTTGACATTATCCATGCATCATCCTTGACCAAATTATCACGTGACAAAAGGGACGTGACATGGTTGTACGATAGGTAGTATCGTATCATCGATCCCCATATGAATTGGGTAGTCGCAATGTCTTGCTAGAGGCAATGCTTTGCGACTTGTGGGCTAGTACAAGATTTGGCCCACGCTAATCTCATGTGGGCAACGGTCGCACACAAGAATAGCCCAACACGAGCAAAAGTGTCCCGCATTCATTGAATCTAGGAAAAGTGTCCAGATTCATTGAATCTAAAAAGTGTCCAGATTCATCAATCTTAGATACGCTAAGATTTAATGAATACCGTATTTATCTCAAAAGTGAATATTATGTATATTAATATTATATATATTAATATAATATAATATATTATATTAATTCAAAATTAAATAATATAATAATATTAAATAGTGTTTATAATATTATTATATAATATTTGTTTAGTATTTAATTTATTTGATAAATTAAATATCTAAGACAAATAGAGATATTGTATCTCATGTTTTAATTTTCGAATAAAGATATCATATATCTATTTAATTTAAATTGAGATATAGTATCTCGATTTAATTAAATAGATGGATATCATTTCTCGATTTAATTTATAGAGATAAATTACATCGAAGGCTTTTTGATTCGGATTAAATAAATATATTAGATTAGATCTATTAGATAGATTTAATTAATATAATTTTAATCAAAGATTCAAAATTCGAATTTTAGATCTGGCTTTTAATACGGATTAAATAAATAGATTACATTAGATCTATTAGATAGATTTAATTAAAATATTTTAATCCAGATTTGAAATTCAAAATTAATAAGGATTAATTTCGAATATAATACGCTGATCGGGTTTGAGAAAACCTACGGGACTTTTGTCAAGCGTATTACAGGAAGCCGCGAGAAACCCTAGAGCAAATAGAGAGACGCGAGTTTTGAAGGCGCTAGCACGCTGCCGCAATCGTGTTCGGGGATTATTCGTGTGGATACCAGTAGAGGAAGCCGATTCGAGGAGTCGACTTCTACTGATCGAAAAGGTAGCCCACCAGTTTAAAGAGAACAAGACGCGGACCGTTTCAGCCGTAGGTAATATTCGGACTCTTTAACCTTGATTTAAACGCGGTTGAGAAATCCTCTTCTTGGGATTCGTAAAATTTTTAACTCTGCTGCGTGTACGGATCCCAACACCAAATTCACAGAAAATGGTTGGAATGTTGGCTGGGTGCTTAGCTTTGCTTGTAGCAGTGAGGAGATTGCTTGTGATGATGATTGTAACCTCCTCAAAATTTACTCAACATAATGACTAATTAAGGGTTCATTAATAACTAAGTAATGCTCATCATTTACCAAAATATACAAAAGTAAATCAGAGTATACAGAATGAGCCCTAACGTGGCAATATACAATCATCCCACATAAACCAAAAAGACAGAATCACTACTTTTGGCGAGAGTAGCTTAAGCTTCTGGGGTCTTCCCTGATGGACCTGCACGGGAGCTATCACCTGAAAAATGTGGGTAACCATCAATCCAACTCATTACGAATACTAATATGTGCTAGTGAGGTGCCAAGTGGAACAATTTATATAACAAAATATTAAAAATATAATTTACCAATATCCACATCACAAAATTTCATATCATAAATAGGTATTACAATTTTTCATTAACACAATTCCCAAGATGCCTCCCACCAATCCAACCGAACCGCCTTATTTCCTCCGACTAGACCCATGAGCTAAGTTACATCCATGTTACTTGTTACTCAAAAGCTCACTGGTCATATGATGAGGACGACCAAAATTTTCAGAGCACATGTCCCAAACCATGGGTCTTTTCCCCTCATTGAACTAGTGGGGTGTCGTAAGCCCACATTGAACTAGTGGGCAGTTCCTTATTGAACAAGTGGGACAATAGAAAGCCAACCATCATGCATTAATGGAGGCCTCACCACGTGGTGGAATAATTACTCCGTCTATTCCCAATTAAACTATTATCATATTTATCATAATAAATACCCCTTTTTATTATACAAAATATGAATATATGCAAATATTTCACAATTCAAATCATAAGGTTCCACAAGGCAATTTTTATTAAGATACTCATAATCATTTTACAAAATACTCACAAACAACATACTAATACACATAATAAGTAGAAAGTGGTTACCTCTCGCCAAGTTAACTATTATCACACTTTCCTAATCCAAGAGCTCAAACACACGCCAAAAATCAATCTACCACAACCAATTTACTAACCATTAATAACTCTTCTAAAATTCTACACAAAATTATAACTTATAATTTCGTAAAATTAAAAGTATACAAACTTTAATAATAAACTTAGAATGCTTGAAGTGGGCAAATTAGGACGAGAGTGAAAAATTAGGGAGACGATTAATTCTCTTTCTATTTATTATTAATTAATAATACCCCTTTTTTTATTTGTTAATAATACCCCTATTTATTTATTATTAATTACTAACTCCCTTTTTAAATTTATTCTTTTTATTTTATAATACTAATTATCTATTTTATTTTTATTTATTTATTCTATTTTATTACTTTTTTTTTCATAACAATAATAATAACATTTATTTACTTATTATTATTATTATTATTATTATTATTTCTCTACAAGTATTTTAAACCCTCGAGCTTATTTACCGAAGGTTGGTCTGGATCGTGACGTTGATTTTTGTTCCGACTTGAGAAATTCATAGCGCTCTCATCTGGACTCCTTTGGACTTTATCGTTTTTAAAAAGTACGTGTTGGATGTCTAGTTTAATATGCCACTGTACTCATTTTTCATGAGGATTCCGGATTGCTTAAAATTGTTGCAAGATTCCTCCGTTCGGCCCCCGAACCGCCACACACATTTGAGGTCGAAGAACACGCACTTTTTCAACGTCTTGGAATTGGGTGGAAACTCACCCACCCTCCTCATTTTTCATGAGGATTCCGTAATACTAAAATTGTTGTGAGATTCGAGTTTAAATAAATATTAACCACATAAAATATATTTTAGACAATAATCATGTTTTTTTTTTCTAATGCAATATTATATAGATTATATATATATATATATATACGGTTGCATCTAGGGAATTCGAAATTCAAAACGGTATCCAACTTACTCCTAAATAATAGGATCTAATCTACTCCTTCCTATTTTATTTCAATTATAATATTATATATATATATATATATATTTAATAGCAAAAGTTTTCGTTCTCTTGCTTATATATAGCATCAATATATATATGTGTGTATATATTAAGTAGTATATATAAGTAACATATATATAAATAACCACGTACACACAGCAAGCAAGTAATATACATTTTTTTTTAAAGAATTTATGTATCATATCTTCTTGTAGTCAAAAAGCTTGCAACAACCTCTTTCATATCAACCTTCTTTTTACAATTTAGTTGTCTATAAAATATTTAGGTAAAACTCTTTGCCTTCGGTCTAAACTTATAAAATAGTAATTTAATTAATTGTTAACATTTAGGCATTAAAACAATTATTTATTTTGGAGAGAAAACGAGCTTTATGCCCATAAGGCTTTAGATCTTGAGACTTTATGGATTGACCCACTTTTTCACGATACAGATAGCAATGAAACTACATGACAACAAAACTTTCAAGATTTGGTTTTATATCTATATATATACACAAATACTTGGCAATAACTTCCTTGTTCTTTCAAGCAGGTTAGATTACAAACAATTAGACAAATAGCTAAATCAAAATCATGACCCTCGTAGTAATCCCAATGCTCAAGCAAGTAGAAAGCTAAGAACCCCGACGTAGTAGTTACAATAGCAATGATATATACATATATATTTATATACTTTAAATCAGTGCAATATTTCCTATTCTTTCCAAAACCCAGCGACATATATATTTATGTATATTGAATAGCTAAACTTCCTCTGTTTTAAACTCATAAAACAGAGAACATATGCAGAACTGAAACCACAACTCTTGAGCTTCAAACGTAGAGAACAAGGATTTGGGACTCACCTCTGTTTTTGAATGCACATGCAGAGGAAGAATGAACCACTGTCTGGACCTCTCCGTCTCACCTCCTTCATCGACTCTATATTAATAAATAACAATTAAAATTATATAATAAAATAATTAAAATACGCAACAATTTAGTTTAAATATATTTTAAATCCAAATAATTGGAATTAAATTCATCAATATTCATAATTTATCTTATCTAACATAAAAATTTATACGAAATTCATGTACTAATATAAAGTCACTAAACATAATTAAATAAGAATAATTATAAATTCAACAAAGATCTTTAAATGTTGGATTATCATTATCTTCATTGTCATCAAATTCTTCGCCTTCACTATTATAATATCCATTTGAATTGCACGTGTCATCATTATCATTATAATTTCCCCTAACATCATCAATGTTAAAATCAACATTAAGGTCAACACCAAATAATGGATTAGCCATATTCTCATTAATTTCATGAGGTTGAAGAACCTCATCATCTTCCTCCACATTGTCTCCATCTATCCTTCCTTCAGTAATATCCATTCATCATCAAAATATATATCATGAAAATCATAATTGAAAGCTCTAGTCTTTTGCTTCCTTGTGAGTTTCAAATTGCACATGACAAATCCCAAATCAGTCATCTTCTTTTGATGCAAACGGTTTTTTTTTTTTTTTTTTTTTTTTTTTTTTTTTTTTTTTTTTTTTTTTTTTTATGAATATACAAAACAAATTGAAGAAAAAAAAAACTTCATTATTATTCTAACATTCAAGAAAAGAAAAGTTACGTTGATTTTTTTTTAAAAAAAAATAAGAAGTAAAAAACTTACCATCTCAAAAGCACTCCAATAACGTTCACGGCCAGAAGAGCTGCAACATACGCTAAGAATACGAATTGTGATTCTTTTAAGTTTTGGACATCCATCTTCATAAGAATCCCACCATTCTGCTGGAGGTAGTTTTTTTCTTAATGATCGTGCAGTTTCACGCCCAAACATATATCTTGCATTATGAAAGTCAGTCAATTGAAACTCAATTTTGTGAAGCTCATCTTGATCCCCAACTATCCTTAACAAACAATCATATAACCCTTGTTTAATCATATAATGAGGCTTAAAATTAGTATCATAATGGAAATGAGGATTGAGGTAGTATACTACTGCATGTAAAGGCTTATGTAGTTGAGCTTCCCACCTTTCATCAATGATATTCCATATACGCTTATAACAAATCACAGTCAATAAAAAAAGTCATTCCACCAAAAAAATCAAATATAAAAAACATAAAAGTTGCATAATAAAAGTATGTACAAAAATTTAATTTAATACTTGCCTTTTTTTAACACTATTAAAATTTTGTTTGATCTTTTCCTTCACACTTTCTATGGCTACATATATGAATCCTATAGCTAGCTACTCTTCTGAATCTACTAAGCAAAGAACTTTAACAAGAGGTGCAACACCTTTAAGGCATGTCACTATATTCTTCCACAAATTATTATCCATAATACATTTTGAAAGACCTGGCTATCACCCAAGAGGGGGGTGAATTGGGTGTCTGATAAAACTTTAGGAACTTTGAAAATCTTTTCGCAATTTCTAAATCAACAGTTAGATATTCAAATAAGCATATACTGGAAATGTAAGAGTTTAGGGAAGAGAATAGGCAAACTGTGATTTATCCTGGTTCGGTCCAATCCACGATGACCTACGTCCAGTCCCCAGGCTCCTCCTGAGATTTTCAATCCACTATCTTCTTTCAACTTGATTACACGTTCGTACTGCAACCCTCTCACTAGGATTCACTCCCTTTACAACCGTAATCAATACACCGCTTGATCACACACTCTGTACTCGAAGTAATCCTCTTCCTAGGATTCACTCCCCTTACAAGCTGTAATCAACACAGTGTGTTTCCCACTCAAGATCACCCAACCTTGAGTAATTCTAAGATAGAATGTTTACAGATAAATCTTCTCTCTTTCAGAAGTGAATAAATAAACACTGAAGCTCAATAATATCTGAAGATATAAACAGACTATAAATGGATCGCTTTGAATTCTTTTTCTGTGTATATGTCTGTCTTCCCTTGATGAATTCAATCCTTCGGGTATTTATATGTTGAAGCTTGAGGACCATTGGAAGGATTTGAATCTGCCCGTTTGAATATTTGAATTCGTCCGTTGAAGGTGTTTAGACGTCCGTGCCTCCTATTTAACCATGATCGAATGTTTGCTTAGTTGAGTCTCTTTACAGGTTGTCATTCACTTGGTCTTGGATGAAGATTAGCTTAGAATATTGGTTCCGATGCTTTTGCTGTATGGGCACCATTATGGTAAGCATCTTTTTTCCGGCTCTGTTCCTTGACACTTTTAGTGCGCCAGCTTGTCACAATTTGAACATTGAGAAGCAAACAATGATCTTCTAAAATCTCATAAGCAAAATTGATTAAATATGGTTAGAATCAGTGATAATAAACAACAAGGCATATTCCATGATTTCCAGATCAGCAACAGTAGGCAATCTCGGTGTTCTTCGTCCGAATTTGAAACTTTGATTATGAATGTGAAAAACACTCGGGAAGATGATTAATGATATCACAGTTAATATTAAATGATGTATTGGAAGATAGAATCAATTAACTGGATCATTTGAATGAAGTTGCAGATAATTAACGTTACTGATAAACCATACTGGGCTGGGCATTATCGAGAACTGATGTAATGATACTCGAGAATCATTCATGATATCAACCTGCAACTTGACCGAGTTTCGATCATTCTCGAGAATCACCAAATGCATTCTCGAGAATTGATTCTCAATTCTCGAGAATCACTTCAGAAACCATTATCTCAGTGATGAAGTATTCGACCATTCTCGAGAATTCTTCCTGATTCTCGAGAGCCATTCTCGAGAATTGCTTATACATTCTCGAGAATCACATCAGAGAATATGCCAGTGTGGTTCTGTCCCGATCATTCTCGAGAATCCTTCTCGAGAGTCCAATAACCATTCTCGAGAATCAGAACTGATGTAGGTGAAGAAGATTCGAACTGCGATGCGATTCTGTCACACACCATTCTCGAGAGTCAATTTCACATGGACATGTAAGTGAGTTAATTCTGATTCAAATTCTTGAACTCTTTAAAGCCTTCTTTCCATGCAAGAAGAATCAGCCCAAACTTGTTGAATTCCGTTAGTTATCATAGGATGAATGTAAGCTGTTCTTAATCAACGCTGATTGCAGCTTCTTGAACATACTACCAACTTCAAAACATCATCACTTCTTCAATTGATCTTATTGTTCTGTGTTCTTGATTTTTTTGGAAAGGTATTTGAGTCTAGTTTCCAATGGCACCGATTTCTACGCAATTCAATTTTTCGTTTGTGAGATACACTCAAATTACCGAAGGTTGTTCAGGACTGTGACGGTGATTTGTGTTCCGACTTGTGAAAATCATATCTCTCTCATCTGGCCTCCTTTGGACTTGAAATTTTGTCCGAAGTACGTGTTGGATGTCTAGTTTCATATGCCACTAGTTTCCTATTAATCTGATTCTTGGTTTGTGAGCTATGATCGAATTACTAGAGGTCGCCCAAGCTGAACGTGAAACAGAGCTACTGAAGAATTGCTGAATCCCGACCATTCTCGAGAATCAGAATGGCATTCTCGAGAATTGATGTGCCATACTCGAGAATTGCTTGCAATTTTCACCTGATAAATACCATTCTCGAGAATTGCTTCAGGAATGGATTGCATTCTCGAGAATTGCTTCAAGAATGAACTTGTAACTCGTTTTCACTCATTTTAACTCCGAATTGAACCGTTCCAACTTCTATATCATCGTGGAGACTTCTAGAATCAATCAAAGAGTTTGTATAATGATTTTCTTCTTTCTTTCTTCTCTCCTCTTGATCATTCTTCATTGTTTAACCTTCATATCTACATTAAATATAAGAATTAGTCAAGGTATAAGATAAATGTAGTATGTAAAGTTTTTGCTCAGGATAATGGCACTTATATAAGACATCATCAAAACTAATCATAACTAACACTTTTTGCTATTTCTTTTCCATCTTTGGTAGATGAAAATTTGCTATCCTTCCAATCTCAGAATTAAAAAATTTACCAGGGGATCCGTACATCCGTACAGCGCGGAATTAAAAACTTTTACGAATCTCATCCGAGGATCGCTCAACCGCGTTTAAATCAAGGTTAAGAAAGAAACCGAAACGTACCTATACAAACTGTTGTGCGTTTCGTTCGATTTTAACACATGGGCTACCTTCTCGATCAACAGAAGTCGACTCTACAAATCGCCTCCCTCTATCGGTATCCACACGAATAACACTCGAACACGGACGACAGAGTGCTAGCGCCTTTAGTATTCTCGCGTCTCTCCTTTTTCTCTCTAGGGTTTCTCGTGGCTTTTCTAATACGTCTGACTAAAAGTCTCGTAGGTTTTTCAAAACCCATTAGACGTATTATATTCAAAATTAATCCTCATTAATTTTGAATTTTGAATTTTGAATTTGGATTAAAAAATATATTAATTAAATCTATCTAATATATCTAATCTAATCTATTTATTTAATCCAAATTAAAAGCCTTCGATTTAATTTATCTCTATAAATTAAATCCGAGATATGATATATATTTATTTAATTAAATATGAGATACTATATCTCAATTTAAATTAAATCAGATATATGATATCTTTATTCAAAAATTAAATCTGAGATACAATATCTCTTTTTGTTTTAGATATTTAATTTATCAAATAAATTAAATACAAAACAAATATTATATAACAATATTATAATCTCTATTAAATAATAATATTATATTTAATTTATTTAATAATATTATATTTAATTTCGAATTTAATAATATCCATCATAAATTAAATGTTTTATTCATTAAATCTTAAACATATCTAAGATTCAATGAATCTGGACACTTTTGCTCGTGTTGGGCTATTTTTGTGTGCGACCCTACAGGCCCACATGAGATTGGCAGTGGGTCAATACTGTACCAGCCCACAAGTCACAAACGGCCTCTAGCAAGACATTACGACTACCCAATTCATATGGGGATCGATGACACGATACTACCAATCGTACAACCATGTCACGTCCCTTTTGTCACGCTATAATTTGGTGAAGGATGAGGCATGGATAATGTCAACTTCCTATTCTTGACTATTACTTTCTCGATTCTTGAGTAGTCTAACAATTGAAATGGAAACTCCTTTCCATCGTAGTATGGTCATACATTTCTCAGACTCACTCATCGAGGGGCCCAGTATTATCTCTCTACAAATGTGAGGGACAAATTGTATCTTGACCATTCACATTCCTCTGCATAAGAACCACTGATCTCGATCCAAGCCTTTATCATCACCCGGTCAAATGTGACTTTTGATTAGGTCAAAGAGCAGCGACTTATCATATAGGAATCCATGATGATCTCAGGTTAAAGGGCGTTGTGACGTGATTATACATGAGAGAAGCTTATGACTTAATCTATGCAGCTTTCTCATAGTGGGTTGGTCCAGCACCTTGTACTCTTACAAGTGCCCATGACTTTGATTCATATCTCTATACCTCATCAAAGTCATATTGGTCTTATTTCATCTTCGCTCCCGTGTAGATGACCGACCAGGGACATTTAGGATAATCTATAAGATATATCTAAGGATACAGTTATCACTATAAACATGCAAATGAAATGATAACTAAATGGAGATGACTTGCCCCTAGGGCATAATTTCCAACACTCAGCGCTCATTAAGACATGACAAAGTCATATATGCAATGGCAAATCAAGTTGCAACAGGCTTGATTAAATTTTTTCCATTCGTGTATTTTCTCAAAAGGCTGATGAGCATTGATCTTGCATAAATATATGTTATGATTTTTCTACCCTTGCTAATGGTTTCTTTATGTAATATATATATATTTTTTTTCAAAGTCCTCAACACTAAGTCAATACAATGGATTGCACATGGAGTCCAATACAAATATTTTCTTTGCTCCATTAATTTTTGGTCAGCCGCTTTATAATTTGCAGATTGTCAGTTACTATTTACACCACATTTTTTTCACAACCTCATCAAGCATTTCAATTACTTTATCAACCGTCTTAGAAATTTCAGAACTATTTAATGAATATAAACATATTGTCTCTTTGGGACTATTCACTAGAAAATTGCAAATTGAATGCCTTTTTCTATTAGTCCACCCATTAGACATTATGGAACAACCTATTGTTGTCCATTCACTCTTAGAGTTCTCAAGCAAGGCTTGTGTGTTTTTTAATTCCAAGTTTAAATATTTTTCTCTGATCTCATGATAAGAAGGAGGCTTAAATCCTTGACCAAATCTTCCTATAACTTCACACATCTTTGTAAATTCAGGATTTTTTTTATACAATTAAAAGGTATAGCACTTGTATAAAAAAATCGAGCTACTTGTTGACAAGCCTTTTCCCTCAAGTCTCTCTTAAACATATGATTAATAGTTGATTGTGTGTTGCCTACCCCTTTGCTATTATTTTTTGTATTTCTCAAGAAATTTATTTGCCTTTTCTCTGAATTTTGAGACTCAACTTGTACATATGCACCTTGATCATCTTCATCACCAATATCAACCCATTGTTTTTTTTTCTTTTAGATGAAGCACATTTTACATCATAAACAACCTGCAGTATTGTGGTCTTTACTTTTTCAGGGACATTTCCACAAGGTTCAACATCTATTTTCGTGCATGTTAGATGATTTTTGAATCTATAAATACCCTCATTAACAATTTTTTCACAATAATTGCACTTCACTTTTTTGTCATTCCCATCAACATTCATCCCATGTTTCCATCCTATATCAGATCTATTACCCAGATAGTTTTTTCTTGCAGCAATAACTTTTTTCCAGTATTTTCCTTTGCGCTTGAAGACATCTTCAATTTAATATACTACCTAATTAATAAGCAGCAAGAAGAAATTCTCAAATTAAGAAACAATAAGCAACAAAAAAAGACATCTAATATCTCAAGGAAAAAAAAAAAGCTTCACATTAGTTTATCAGTTATAAAGGACATAGTTTGTTTAACATAGGATAGTGTTTAATAAATAGTACTATTAAGGGATCACATTAGACACTGATAAAACAGGGTTCTAATATCTCACTGTCAAAAAGAAAAGATTGAGCTAGTATCTTATGCGTGCTCCCCACTCCCTTATGATCTTCATGAAAATAATATAAGAATGAAATGTTCATTTATTAAAAGTAATGAAAAGCTGAAGGAAAGGAAGAAATACCTTCACCCAAGTACTGCAGCGTTTGGTCCTCTTTGTTGAATTACTTCACAATACTCTAACACTTTAGCCACACAAGTCAACTCTACACCCAAACCAAAAACAATTTCACCTCAAACCCTTCATTGACTTACTCTACAACTACTCTATTCTATACCTAATGCATAATACCCATCTTCTTCTTTTTTATTTGATTGTCCTTGATATTCTCATCAAGGGCCAAGGAAATCCTTTCATTTAAGATTAGTCAGTCAGAAGAAGAAATTTATATATATGCATTCATGTGTTTATGTATGGGTTTCAAACCCGAGACGTGATGTTGATCAAAAACAAAAAAATTCTCAATAAGAACAAAACCACAAAGCCATGGGATAGACCTATGATAGATATATTCACCTTTATATTTTTACTTCTTACCCATTCCTTAGTGATGTGATAAGAAGTGTAATAATTTCTCTGACACACACGCTACCCACTGTACCACCATTTTTTTGTTTAGTGTAATCTAAAAAAAATAAAAACTCACGGTTTTACTTTGTTGAATGGCTTCACAGTTCATACTTCACACTTCCAAGTCTCCAAGAAATCTACTTTATTCACTCTCCCTCTTTTAGTCTTCTTCTTTGTTCCTTTGTCTTTTTTACTCTCTCTCTCTCTCTCTATCTATCTATCTATCTATCTATCTATCTATCTCTTCTTCTTCATCCCTTCGTCTCAAATTCCAATTCAAGGAGAAATGAAGAATACATCAAGCACAGTCACAGGCAGAGGCGTAGACAAGAAGAAAAACCAAAGGTGTGATCTTGGAAACAAATCAAAGATGGCGACAGCGGCACAAAAGTTCCCAACATGAAAATAAGGCACCAAAATAAGTAATATTTAGCTTCTTTTTAACCTCGTATACTTTTTATTCTTTCTTCCAGGCGATTTTTAGCCTTTCTCTACTCAGATGTACAAAACTCACTTAACTCGGTTTCAAATCGTTGAGTTTAACGAGTTTGACCGAATTTGAGCCTAAAACGATTTTATCTCCAAGTTAACACGTTTTTCTTAGGTAAGAACGCAAACTCGTTAGACTCGGCGAGTTGACTTGCGATTTTAACAACACTAGTCTTGAGATATGCTATAAGGAGACCACATGGGCTAAGAGTACCACTAGGTATGGATATGAGGTGCGCTAGTCAGTTACAATTAAGTTATAATTTTTTGCCTTAACTTGTGTTTGTTTGTGTAGGAAAATACTACTTGGTGGATGCAGGGTACAATAATTGCCAGGTTTTTTTGGCTCCTTTTAGAGGTCAAAGTCACCACATTAATAAGTGGAGACAAGGTTAACAACCTCAAACTGCTCATGAGTGCTTCAATATGTGACACTCTACAACCCAAAATGTAATAGAAAGGTGCTTTGGCATACTCAAGTTACAATGGGCAATATTGAGGAGGGCATCTTTTTACCCAATGAAGATTCAAAACAATTACATCGTTGCATGATGTTCGCTCCATAATTTGATTCGTCAAGAGAGTGTTCAAGATCCCCTTGATGAGCAGCTTGAGTCCTTTTAGGGAACATGTTGCAAATGACATGTTCAATGCATTTGTGGCGCTTAGAGATAACTAATAATGTTGTACACAAGTATTGCTTGGTTAAGGACAATTTATTTCGTCTTATGTTCAAAACTACAACCCTGTGATATGTGAATTTTAGTTAACTTTAGTGACACTTTGAGGTTGGTGTGGTGTGCTTGTTTGTTACTTTCTTGTTATGTTAAAAATCAGGCTACTTCAAATATTGCATCTCAATCAGTATTTTTAGATGGATCCATATGAACAAGGAAGCAAGGGGAGGATCAAAATGTGGATTGCAATGGAGGACATGGTCTTGGTGGAATGCCTACTTACTTTGAGAATGGACCAAAAGTTCATAGCGGACAATGGATTCAAGCCCGGATTTGCATATGTGCTTCAATCCATGATGGAGGACAAGCTACCTAGATGTGGGATCAAAGAAACTCCTCACATCACCTCCAAAATAAAGATGTTGAAGCGGTTGTGGTAGGCGGCATATGACATGGTTTACGGGACCAACACTTATGGATTTGGTTGGGATTCGAAGACAAAACTTGTTACTGCAGAGAGAGAGGTGTGAAAGACGGAATATCACCAAGAGGGGGTGAATTGGGGATATAAAATTTTCTTCTAAAAAATACTCTGTTAACAGTTAATGAAACAGAGATTAACAGAGTAGGATAGGGAGAGATTGAACACAAGCGATTTATACTTGTTTGGTCTAAATCCTTGACCTACTTATAGTCCCCAGACTCTCCGGGATTTCATTAACTCAAATGATTACACACTCTGTAACTCTTGGAGTAATTCTCTCACTAGAACTTACCCCCTTACAAGTTGTAATCAAATAACTCAATCTCCAAGTCCCACGACTTGAGATTCTTACAATGAATGATTTCAATAAATGATACTTTCTCTAAGAGTGGATAATGATAATCACCGAAGTACGTATATCAAAGGATATTCTCTCTATGAGTAGAAACAGTAAACGCTTAAATCACTAATTGAATGCGTAGAGTTTCGGTAGGTGAGGACTTGAATGCTTCTGGTTTTTATAGTTGCTTGCCATTAATGACCGTTGAGAAGAGATTAATGAGCCGTTGTGAGTAATGAATATATCCGTTGAGTTTTAACGTTGCTCTGTCTCTTCGTATGATGTTGCCGTTATTCTCCGTTGACATTCTTCATTCAATTTGTCCGTTGAGACTTAGTTAGAATGTTGACTGGGAATAGTCGGAATGCTTTTTGCTTGCTCAGAAGTCCATTTTCCACTTTCATGCTTTAACTCTGCTCAAGCATTTAATGCGTCTGACATAATCTTGCTTTATGATAATTTGAAGGATAAAGCTTGTTAATCATGTCTGAAACCCATCAGCAAACTCATTAAACTTGGTTAGGAATAATAGGAATCAATAATATAGAATGCCCAAAGATTAATCAATGAGTTTACAGATTACGAGGACGATGAAATCAAATACTGATACAGGTAACTCGAGTTACACAGAGATGACTCGAGTTAAAGTTTAAATGCTTAAAGACATAGAAGAATATTTCAAATAAGATAACTCGAGTTATATTGACAATTTTTCATACTAAGAGAAAAGTGAAATATGATGACTCGAGTTGTTCATGGTAACTCGAGTTAAGATGTAATTTTATTTCACACAGAAGCAACTGAACTAAGGATAACTCGAGTTGTTTAGAATGACTCGAGTTATATCAGCACTTTATATCAGTTGAAGTTTTCTGTCACAAGCATGACTCAAGTTAATTCCAAAATGACTCGAGTCATCTCAGATTCTGAAAAACTGATATCACGATGTTCAATTTGAAAACTGAAGTACATTCCTTGACTCGAGTTGCTAAGTGATAACTCGAGTCATGTCCTTTTGAAAAATTGATTTTCTTAAAACTATGACTTGAGTCATATTTTGTTAACTTGAATTACTAAGCATGGAAGAAACCATTTTTCAAAGACTCAGGGATGTTTTGAATAGGCTTAAACATTGTAACTTGAGTTTTATCAGTGTAGAGTCAAGTTACTTTTAAACAGAGTTATTTTGACCTAGAGCAACAACAATCTCTTGAGATTACAATTGTTAGACATCATCAAAACACATAGAGAACTAACAAGGTGTATGATGAATATCTGAGGGTATGTGCTCCTACAACTGTGTTGAATTTATTTGACTTTTCTATGTCACATGCCTGCCATTTCATGTACTCACATACTTGTTCAAATTCCAGACCCATCTAAAGGTAAAGGAATTTCGCACCAAGTACTTACCTAACTTTGACTCTCTATGCATGGTTTGGGGAAGGGATAAGGCTGTCGGTGATGAAGGAAAGTGCCCTGATGGAATGGAGGATGAAGTTAATCTTGAAGATGATGATCTTCCAAAAACATCACTTAATCTTGTTATTGAATTTGAGTTCTCACAAACAATTCATGACACCGTTCCCACTCCAATCAATCCAATCGATGCCTCTTTCTATCCAAAGAAGATATGACAGCTGAAAAACGCAGAAGTCATTGTTAAGGCCTTGCGAGAGACAGTTACATCCTTGGACAAGAGCATCATTACTGTGTTTGACAAACTAGGCAATCTGATGTCAATGTGAGATAGGCAAACTGAACTTGATGCCAAATGAGATGACTTGTTCATAGAGCTACTGCAGGTTGAGAACTTGACTTGGAATGAGAGAAACATTGCACATATCAAGATCCTTGGGTATGATTCCTTCATACTAGTGTTATAGGGTGGAGTACATAGCTGGCCACATAGTGTTTTTGGTGATGGCCAGGGGTAATTCAGATGCTTCACTCATTTTTGGACACAAATCTATGTTTTGTATTTGCATGAGCACAAACTTTAGACCATGTTCAATTAGGTTGAGTAAAAAATTGAACATGGGATAAAGTTTGTGTGTAGCAACCTGTTAAAGTTTATTTGTGAATGTGTTGTCATTCAGGGCATATGTAATTAGGCTGGTGCAGGGGGTAAACTTGAAGGCATTGTAAATTTAGAAGTGATTAATAGCAACTTCCATCTTCTTGTTAACTGTTAAAAAAAAATTATACTTATGCAACAAGTTGGAGTGTCAACTGTTTGCCTATGTAGCATGTACAAATAAAAGTATTTTGCAATGAAAGTGTCAAGCCTTTTCCATGTTATGCAAATGGCATCATGTTTGCCTAACCACGTTGTTCCTCACTTGATTTGATATAAACTGATGCAGTAGAGTGGCTACTGTCATGTTTCTCGTTCGAACACGTATAAATTTTAAGTTATTACGTTTGACTTCTACGCTTAGTTAGAACATCCTGATTAGCATGGTATACCTCTGTGACCCACAATGTGTATTTCAACATTTAAACTAAATAATCTTGTTCGAACGCTCCAAGTGATAGAAACCATATCTTACGTTTGAATAAAAATTCCCATTATAAAAGGTCTAATTTACCTTTAGCCCTAATTTTTTGAAGATCGAACGTCAGCAATTTTCAATTTTTGGTCCGCCTCCATCTTTGTTTATTTGCAATCACATAAATACTTTGGTTTTTCAAATTGGCAAACAGTTAACGAAACCCCTGTTAGCCTCTGTTTCGCATTTTCTCTATAACCCTCAACCGACCTTCATTTTCCCATTTTCTTGCTACCATTATCTGCAACTCGATTTAAACACGGCGACATAGTTTTCTGAACTTTAAACATTCAATCACTTGGAATTTCGGGTTTTGTAACCCATCAAGTAGATAAGCAATGGCAAGGGTGAAGATGACCGATGACTGCTTGGAGGCTATGGAAATAACAATAGAAGACGTCCACAAGTACAGAGAACACAAGGCAAAGCTTTGTCATAGCGGTAGGTCAGGTCGTTCCAAGTACAAGTCACAAGAAGGAGATGGTACGATGATTATGAGGCGGTGACCAAGTGGAAGCATGATATTGAGGCTAAGGAAGCCAAGAAACAGCAACGAGCAGTGAAAAAGAATCAAAATGCTGGTGCTTCTGCTAAGGGCAACAGCCCAGCTGAGAGTAACTGTGATTCATCCAAGAATTCCTCCCCCAAACATAAAAAATAGAGGTTGGAAGAAATAAAAAAAGGGGAAGGAACAGGAAGTTGTTAGTCAAAGTTCCAGTTGGGAGGCAGATGGAGAGAACGATAGTGAATCAGAGTACTCATCCCGTGAAGAAAATAATGAAGAGAATGACAATGTGGGTGTTGATCAAGTTGGTCAGATGGAGGGAAGAATGACTGCAATTGCTTTTGACTTTAGTTATCTGAGAGAATTCATCCATCTTTATGCCATTGAGTTCAAGGAGTTTGCTGCTTACAAGGGCTATCATAGTGCCCCTACTGATGACTTCAATGACAGGGCAGGGCCTTCTTCGTATGATGGAATTAAAGGTCAGTCCCCGAACATGAGAGTGCCCCATCAAAAACATGTGAGGCTGATGTAAGAGGAGTTAATTTTGCTGAACACACTGACCCTGTATCGACAATCGCCTCCAACCACTCCCTACCAATGATTTCCCTCATAAGGGGCATGAAATTGTCCCCATGCCAACCGATGAGCCACAGCACACAGATATAGGGCATGAGCAACATGTGGCTCAGTCAACGCCACCTGAAGGACCAACCCAGACGCATGCTTCAACACAGCCATCGCCAGAATCATCCCACACCTTTCCTACCACTGTAAAAGGAGAGGAATCCAAAGTGCCTCAATCAACAACCCCCATGAAGAACCTAGCCAGCATGAGTCAACTCCACAGACATCTCCACTCCCCCCATCTATCCCTAACTACCCATTCCCCTAATGAACAACATATGCCTCAACCCACATCACCTACTAAGGGTGATGGATATTGATCCAATAATACCACTATCAATTGTGCCTTTGCCTCAACCTATGAACCCTCCTCCTGCGCTTTCTAGGACAATATTAGAAGCTGTGCCATTGAGATTCATTGCACCAAGCAGTTTCAGGTCTATGCTTGCAACTGAGAATTTAACCCATATATTCTCAGCTGACACACCTTGCCTTATCTACCTACAAGGTCTGGTTACCCCATGTTCATCCCAGTGAACCTCCCTGGTTCAACAACATCATCGCCTAGGCACTCCACTCCTAAGAAGTCCCTAGCTAAGAGGAAGAAGAAGAATTAGGGACACTTTACTTATTTGTTTCTATTTTTTGGGTTTTATACATCATTGAGGGAACTTTTTATATTTTCCATTGTTCTTTTCAGACCTGGTTAACTCTTGTTGTATTGGTTTACCTTTTGTCACTAGAGTTCGAACTGGGCTATGTGGTTCAAACGTAAACTTCAGTGGTTTTTTTTTTTCAATTTGACTCTTTACCTTGGATCAACTTATTAAACTGATGTTGCCATTATTGATGTATGTTTTGGCTCATATTGACTTGGGGTGCAGGCAATTGATGTTGGAATTTGTTCATTGATATGTGACCTGAAAGTTTGTGTCTTTAAACCATTTTCGGTATTGTTTTAATGTCTTCAATGGTCATGTAGTTATTGATTCTATGTTTCCCTATAACTGCAACTGCTAAAAAGTTACATAAACATTTTATACTTGTATTGTTGTCAGTTTTAAGCTCTTCGTTGTGTGTATAAGGCATTAGTACCCAATTACAGTATTTAAACTTCAATTAGTTGTTAATGTTCTAACTTGTTCATGAGGAGGGCATGTTGAATTCATGCCCCATATCTGGGCTGCCTAATGGTCCATTCATGTCCAAGTTATTTTTTATGGAGCATTTGAGAAGGCCAAATTCCTTCGTTTTATTACCTTTCACCCTACGGTCAACATGCTATAATTTGGGTTACTTTATGCCAGCTGCCTTATGGTGCTCTCATGTCCAACTTTCTATACATTTTTATGCAGCATTTGAGAAGGCCAATTTCCTCCATTTTATTTCCTTTCACCCTACAGGCAACATTATATAATTGTTGTTACTTTCTGTGGCCTCCATTATGGTACTCTCATTTCCAACATTGTGTTCATTTTTTTTTGTAGCATTTGAGAAGGCCAAATTCCATCATCATATTACCTTTCACCCCACTTTATATATACTATGAAACTTTTGTGTCTTTGCTCCTAGTGTAACTAGTTAGTCATTTGTGCTCATGGGATAGCCAAATGTTTTACTTCACTTTTTTTGACACCAACATACTATTATTCAAATTTCACATCAATTTAGCACACCAACATACTACTATTCCAATTTTACTTCAGTTTTAACTTACCAACTTATGGTGATTATTCCTTACACTTTACACTTTCAACAGTTGAGCACACACAAATTTCAACATTTGTTAGGTTACTATTAATGACACAACTTTCGTAAATGCTCCATCCTTTCCTTTCATTTTCCTCTATTATTATTCATTTCCCCACCAAAATGCATCATATACAGTGTTTCATTACATCTTCTCCACTAGCATATCATTCACTTTGTAAAGGGGTTTGTCGTCTGTTTTTTCTTGGGTTTATTGCTCTTCCTGTTCTTATTCAATAATTCATTTTGTCTCCCTTTAACCAAGCTTTACAGCCTCCCTACTTGTCTTGCCCCGTGATCATCCAGTCCCAAATTAAACAATTACTACAATTTTCCTGCTCTCCCCCTCTAATTCCTTCCATGTCTACCATCCTTCTCCTATCTGGCCATCGTTCTACTCATCGCCCTCTTCTATCTCATCTACATCTCTTTCAATTTTCCTTCTTAGCCAACGTACTATCTGGTATTCAGAAAGAAAAAAAAAAATCATTCAATCAAATCATTTTCACCATCTTTTATTATAGGGGCATTATGGGAATTTTCCATCCCCTTGCCACTTAAACACAAGTATCTTCTTCCTACCAAACATCTCATTTTCCATCAACTTAAGTTTCATTCCCTTGTCTGCTAAACAGTCCACCTTTTTAAGTTCTCTCCCAATCTTCCCTTCTATTCCTTTCTTTTCCCTCCTCAAATCTTCCTCATACCAAATAGGGCCTAAGATATTAGTTCTATTGAGAAAGGGAAGAGTGGGCAAGCAAGAACACAATGTCTATTTTGCTTTTTCGCTGGCATCTCAGATCAAGGTTGGGAGGGTTTTTTTTTTTTAATTAGGGGCATTTTGGTACTTTCATGAAAACAGTTGGAATCTACTACAAAATATAATGACATTAAGTTAGATTTAACGGTCATGGTATTTATGCTCCTATTTTGAGAATTCATAGGCACTTTTGCCCATTCAAAAATTTAGTGTTGGGTGCATCTTGGTTCAAAGTTCATTAGTATTTCTACATCTTAACCTAAATTTAAATTAGTTAACATTATCAAATGTGAAAACTCAGGTCTTGTGCTCTCTATCAATGAGTTATTGATGAAGCTTCACAATTTTGGGAACATTTTGGAAATCAAATCAAACTTACATATGCGCTGGTTGCGACAATCCCGAGTCCAAGGATGAAAGCTATCTCAGGCAAAGGGGAAGCACACATGACAGAGAAAGAGAGATGGAGGGGGTGAGGTCGTGAATGAGGATTGAGGGGAAGAAGAAGAGAGAGTGTGGGTGTGGTGGGGGGAAGAGAGATAGGAGGGGTGGGTGGCGAATGGCGATAGTGTAGAGAGAGTGAAATTTTTCAAAAAAAAAGAAAAAAACAAAATTGCACATGTGAGAGAAGGAGAGGATGTAGAAACACAGACTTCTAAAAATAACTAATAAAAAAATAGATGTGACACGGAGGCTGACATATAGGATTATTATTATGCTGGAGTTGTCACAATTTTATTGGACATTATATAAATGATGTGATGCACGGGGTCCATACAAGAATTTGTCTCATTATCATCATTTTCTAATTATTATTATCTCTCATAAATATAAGCATTTTTGGAAGGAAAAAAATTATAATTCTTACATATTTATTTCTTTTAAATAATTTTAACTATTTTTTATAATCTTAGGATTCGACTGTAAGGACCTCTACTGGGACGAAAATAGTAGAAATTTACCATCTGGGGCGCATTAATTAAATGTCTCTTATTATTGGTTGGAGCATTAAATACATTCATTAGCATGAAAAATATTGTCAAAAACACCATCATTATTATTAAGAAATAAATTCATCTAATTAATACTTTCGATAATTTAAAAAATGATGATATAATTGACCTTTTTTTACCTTGCGAGTAATTGACAAGTTGTTTACTACCATAAATTACTAAGGTTATCAAATCTATTTTTAGATTTGATGCACTTTTTAATTTTATTACACATATTTACTCCCTCAGGTTACATGCTGTCTTTTAAAATCTGTAATTGGTATGATGCAAAATCTCAAAAGAGTTCAATTTTGAATTTTTTTTTTTGGAAAACTATGTGGTTATAAAATTTTAAATAATGAGGAGAAGATTTAAGATTAAAAATTAAAAAATTAATTAAAAAACTTTTAACTCCACTTCTCTAATTTTCTTTTAAAATTAAACTCATAAAAATTTCTCATCTCCCCACATACCATACTAAACCTATAGCTATAAGTTAGGAAAAATATCACTCAGGTCTTAAGTAACATAAAAAATATCAAAAAAAAAGTCTCAACCCAAAATCACATATCAAAAAAGTCTATAAGAACTTTTTTTTATATTATTTGTATTGAAACAAAATCCAAGTGTTTAAATTTTGTTCTGAATATAGCACTTTCTATTGTGAATATAACTTTTTTTTTTTTGTGAATGGCCAGGTTTTTAAATTTTGTTGTGAATATATTATTTCCTGTTGTGAATCTAGCTTTTTCTGTTGTTAATGACCTCTGTACGCTTAGAGACCTGAGTTTAAAACAAAATCCACGTGTCTAAATTTTGTTGTGAATATAGCACTTCATGTTGTGAATATAGCTTTTTCTGTTGTGAATGACCAAATTTTTAAATTTTAATGTCAATATAGCACTTCCTATTGTAAATATAACACTTCATGTTGTCAATGCAACTAATATAAAAAAAAGTCTCTTTTTTTATATATGATTTTGGGTTGGAATTTTTTTGATATTTTTTATGTTCTTTGGGACCTGGATTATATATTCCCTTTAAGTTATCTAAGTGTCTGTTTGTTTCATATTTTTAGAAGTGTTTTTATCATGGTTTGTGAAACCGGACCGGACCGACCGGTCGTGAAACCGGTCCGGTTTGGTGCAAAACCGATCGACCGATGGAACCCGGACAAAGCCACTGGGTCGACCTTTTTTTTTTTAAAAAAAAAAACATTTCTCCTTCAATTTTTTTTTTTTCCTTTTTTCACTTTTGGATGTCATATGGATTTTATTTGGATTTGTTTTTTGGTTTTCCTAAAGCTATTGTGGTTTCTCTGTTTTCGGTTGGCTCTGCTTAGTGGATGTCAAATGTAGGTTGTAAAGAAAATTGTTAAGAATATCTGAATGTCATAAGTATTGGAGTATATGATTATTTTGCCACTGATCCAAAATATTGAAATGATATATAATATGTCAAATTTAGGTTGGTATGATAAGAAATTAATTATTTTCTAATTTTTTTATACCTCACCTAGGTCTAGGCCCTACCGACTCCGATCCGACCCACTAACCCTTAACCCAAGACTCACCGTTTCAAGAACCTTCGATGGTCCGGGGTTTCAGAACCTTGGTTTTTATGATTTTTTTTATAAATTAAATATGCAATGAGAGTCTTATCTCGATTTACAAGAAAAAAGTATTTAGAAAAAAAAAACACTTTTTTATAAGTTCCCAAATGAGCCCAGAAAATCATTATAAATTACTATTTCTTAATTTTATTCGTATGACAAATTGTTAAAAAGAAGAATTCTAATTTATTGTTTTTATATTACTCTACGAAGATCTTGTTTTCCTCTACTTTCGGTAAAGATAAAATTGAAATTTTTTAAATAAATTTAATAAAGAGAAAATTATAGATATAATTGGAAAAAGACAAAATGGTGCTGCCAATTTATCAAATTACATGTCAAAATTGGAGGAGGAATTTTATATATATATATATATTACTCCACGAAGATATTGTTTTCCTCTACATTTAGTAAAGATAAAATTGATTTTTTTTAATAAATTTAATAAAGGAAAAATCGTAAAAAAAAAATGGGAAAAGACAAAATGGTACCACCAATTTATCAAATCTCATATCAAAATTTATTGTTTTTATATTACTCCACGATGATTTGTTTTCCTCTACCTTTAGTAAAGATAAAATTGATTTTTTTTAAAAATAAATTTAATAAAGGGAAAATCCCACAAAAATACAAACAAAATTCGGAAAAGACAAAATTGTGGTGTCAATTTATCAAATCTCATGTCGAACCGAGGAGGAATCTGGGATTTTCAATTGTAACCAAAAGACCAAATTGGAGGAGGAAGAAGATCAAGTATTGGTCGGAAGAGAATGACAAAGAATGTCATTGAACAATATATGATGAATATATAAAGTTGTGAATCATGAAAGTGAAGTTGTTAATGTAAATTGTCATGTTGTTAACTAAGAGAATAATGTTTTTATTGACCCCTGAATCTTGTGCCCCAAAATTATCCTTGATAATGTGTTGGTTTTTAGGATATCAAATTGTGAATCATGAAAGTGAAGTCGTTATTGTAAATTGTCATGTTAACCAAAAGAGTAATGTTGTTATTAACCCCTGAACCTTGTACCCCCAAAATTATCCTCATAATGTGTTGGTTTTTCGAATATTAAGTCGTTAATCATAAAAGTAAAGTCGTTAAAGTAAATTGTCATGTTAACCAAGAGCGTAATGTTGTTATTTGGTATGGCTACTATAGGCATTTTAATCTACATGTAGAAGACGCTTGTTGCAAAGTTTACCTTATAGACATTAACAAGTTAAGAATTGAATTTAACAACATTAGTCTGTTAATTAACAACATCAGAATTTAAATTAAAGACTTCACTTTCATAATTCATAAATTCAAATCCCAAAAACCAACACATTATGGGGGATAATTTGGAGCACAAGGTTCAGAGGTCAATAATAACATTACTCTCTTGATTAACAACATGACAATTTACATTAACGACTTTACTTTCATGATTCACAATTTGATATCCTAAAAACCAACACATTATCAAGGATAATTTTGGGGCACAAGGTTGAGAGGTCAATAACAACCTTACTCTATTGATTAACAACATGACAATTTACATTAACGACTTCACTCTCATGATTCACAATTTCATATATTCATCATATGCTGTTCAATGACATTCTTCGTCATTCCATTCCTCTTCTTCGCTCAACCACCCTCGAGACCACAAGCCGCCGATCGCCTCCTCCTTCTTCTTAGGTTCTTCTCTCTCATGATTTTCAATCCCCTGCCAAGACCCGATTGCGTATAGATATCTCTTCTCTGTTTTTTTTATTGTACTCAAGGCAATTTAGTCTTTTGGTCAAGATTGGAAATCTCATATTCCTCTTCCAATTTTGACTTGATATTTAATAAATTGATAGCACCATTTTGTCTTTTTCCAATTTTGTTTGTATTTTTTTGGGATTTCCCCTTTAATAAGTCAACTTTTTTTTTTGTTAGTTTTCATGAAGCCGTTTGAAATTGACTTCACAACTTAACCCAAAAAGGGGTATATTGATCCAATTTGTATTGTGTTTTTTACCATCTTTATTGTGGGGGTTTTTTTTTTTTTTGCTCAAAAGGTATTTATATTAATACTGATATTAAAAGATACATCAAAGCATGATAATTACATTAAACAAAAACAAATCAGAACATACACTAAACGAAAACAAACCAGAACAAGAAGACTAACAAATACCCAAAAAAAAAAAAACTAAATGTAAGAAAGCTAATCACCACTAAAAATGTGGGAATAAATCCCGACATTCAGTTAGAATACGAAAAAGAAGGTGTTTGTTCTGCAAAACTCATCCTATATGGCACACCTCTTTATAAGAATAGGCTGCAAATTGATCAGCTACATAATTGCCCCGTTTTGGGGAATAGGACAGAGAGAACCCAACCTCAGAAGAAAGAAAACAAGTGATGTCCTGAAGAATACTTTTGCTCCTCCATTGAAGCAAATCTGGTGATGTCAACCACCCATCGAACAAATTTTGGCTAACACTAGCGTTTTGGATTCGCCACCATCGAACAAACCTAATAATGGTCATCTCAAAGACCATTGATAAAACTCTTTCCACAAAATCGCAAATTAAAGCTACAACAGAAAACACCACCACAAAAACTCAAAACACAACAACAGTAAAAACACACATATATAAAACCACAAAAGCAAAAAGAAAAGGACGGACGTCCCCTCCGCTAGAGACCGCCAGCAAGGGAGACGCCGTGACAGTAGATCCCACCACCTCAAGACAGATCCGGAGAGGGAGAGGAAAAACTCGCCTCAGAGACAAGAGAGGACCACAGCCGCACATAGAAATCAAAGGGATACCACAGCTGGAGTGGCGGCGAGGACGGAGACCAGAGGAGAGCTGGCGCCGGTGAAGGTAGAAGGTCGTCTCTATTCTGAACTAAAACCCGCCTGCTCCTAGCTCTTTGAGCTTTGATATGCTTTTCTACCATGGTTGTGGTTTAAGAGGAGGCTCGCTGGCAGCAAGGACGCCATCGACGAGACAGAAACCCTAATGGTGGTGGAGACAAGAGAAAGAGGCGAGAGAGGCGAGGAACGGTCTTTTTCATCTTTTTTGTGTTTAAAGAATTTGAATTACGTGATTCCATAAAAGGGGAATATGCTCGAAAGCACGAGACGCTAGCTGAGAGATCTCTCCAATTATTAATTCATCATCCAATGCGTGGCCAATAAAATCGGTATAATTTAATCTTTGATTGACGAATCCGCAACTTACCCAACTGTCTTATTTATTAGTGCAACTACCCTCAGACTTTGAAGCTCGAATCATGGCTTCTTTCTCTGGTCAAACCCGCATCATTACTCTTCCATGGCTATTTCTCGCAATTATCGTGGGCTCATTATGTGCGATGGACGAGGTGAATGGAAGCATCGTAGAAGCGAATCAGAGAGAGTTTGATTACTTCGCTTTGGCTCTGCAATGGCCTGGCACCTACTGCCGCCGCACTCGCTATTGTTGCTCCTCCAATGCTTGTTGTAGAGGGTAAAGTAAAACGAAAACCCCTTTCAATTTTGTCACTTTTTACCCTTGAAAAAATCTGTATATGGTTGTAACTTGTCTTACTGGTTAAACAATCTGATGGGCTATTGCGAGAGATTTGATTATTGACGCTTGTTGTATATAGAAATCATGGGCTTTGTTTTAGCTTAAATTAAACACTGGGAATTCTTTATTAGCATATATTTGTTTTTGGGAAGCTTTCATTTTTGGTTTGACGAAGTTTGTCATACATCTTGTTAGACGAATTTAGCTAGTTTGTAGATCGTGTGATCACTACTCTATGGCCATTGCATCTCTTTTCCTTGTTTCCTTGTGGCTGATTTTAGTATGTGAATATTATTTTGTACTCCCTCTAGTCCTTATTAGGACATATTGACCTAATTTTAGAGAGATTAAGTATAATAGTTAAATTAGTTAATTATATTTATTTTCCCAAAATTCCCTTATTTAAAATTTAAAATGGCATCTAGTTCTCTGTTCTTTGTCGGACCTCTCCTACCTCATACATAACTTCTCCAAGACACAGTCCAATGTCGTCGATCTCCCTCAACAACCTTCCAGTATACTCTTAGAGGTTGAGTGTAATTTAATAGTGATGCCATTATTAAATATGACAAAAATTGCTCAAAGTTATTTTATTAAAAATAAAATAAAATAAAAAACAGTAGAATTGAGGTGTATGTGGCATCAATGAGTCGCAAGCATTACTCACTTTATAGAATATATAGGTGCATTATTAAATTATTATTGTGTTTAATCATCATTGAGAATATCAATAGGGGTATTTTGAGAAGAAATTGACCAGTATTAGAACTTTGTCCTATAATTAGGATCAAGATCAACTCCCAAATAATGTCCTATAAAATAGGATAGAGGGAGTAACTTATATAGGAAATCTAAGAAGCAACACTGACAGAATTTCATTTTGTCATTTTCCCCTTGCTTTTCAGCTCTAATGCTCCAGCAGAATTTACCATTCGTGAGTAGGCTGCAACTTTATTACTGTCATTATTTTATATATTCCTTCTTGGTATATGATTCATGAAGAAATATAACTAACTCATCTTATCTACTTGTATGACAGATGGACTCTGGCCTGATTATAATGATGGAACTTATCCATCCTGTTGCTCCAGATCTTATTTTGATCCAAAAGAGGTACTGTGGAAGTGTTTCTTTGTTTCAGCACTTCATTATATTTTTGGGTGGTGTTATATTGGGGCTTATGGGGTTATACATTCTTAGGCAAACACATTAAGAAGTGTTGAGGATTTTGATGTGGATGAATGTTTAACGATGTCAGCTAATGGAGTTAGGTTCAGGGGTTAATGAAGGAAATTGGGGAAGAGTCAATATGAGTAATGGAACATGCATCAATGCACCCTTAGCATCAGGGGTTTCTTGAAAGCCTGCTCTTCTCTTTTTCTCTTTGAAAGAAAAGCTGAGCATCTAAAGTTTCTCTTTGACTAAATCAATTAATCAATATTAATAGATTTTAATAATAAATTTGGGGCCGAATCAAATTCAGTAAACCTGTAATTCTACCAGCATGTTCTATTTATTGTATTTATAGGATAGGTATTTACTGAAGACACACACACACATTTGGCTCTATTATTTCAGATTGTGCATGAGTTACTATAACTAGACCTTTGAAACTGGAACCGTTCTATATACTTTTGAAGTGCCAACTCTCATTTTCACCTCTTCTAATTGCTATTGTTCCATATTCATCGTAGATATCAACATTGACTAAAGCTTTAGAGCAATATTGGCCATCGTTAAGTTGTGGCTCACCATCAACATGTCATGGTACAAGAGGATCATTTTGGGCTCATGAGGTGGTCGTTGGAAATTTCTTAGCTTTAAGTTATCCTCTAGATTAATATGAAACTAATAATTTTTCTTCTCTTTGTTTCTGGGGCTACCACGTGCACACATTGACAGTGGGGTAATAATCTCTATCAATTTTACTCTTACATGATTTAACAAGCTATGATTTCATCATAGGGTATACTTGAACTGCATAACTGATCTGACTGAGTCACAGAACCCTCTGTGATGTAAATGTTGCATGCTTTCATTAACATTGTGGTATTCTGAATTTTTTTCCTTTTTTAATTTTTCATGCAGAGAAGCATGGCACATGCTCATTTCCTGTGATTCGAGATGAATACAATTATTTCTTGACAGGACTGAATGTCTATTTCAAATATAATGTGACTGTAAGTTCAAAGAAACAGAGTTTATGCATCTCTGAGTTTCTTTCTTGCTTCAATAGAAAATAAGCTAACCTTATTTTGGAAAGGCGGTGCTATTGGAAGGGACTATTTCTTTATTTTGCTTGATGTTGCTGGTAGCCATGAGTGGTTGGATATGAAGGAAAATTCATACATGTTTGATTGCTTTGAGAGTTTGGTTTTATGGAACTGGAAACCTTTGTTTGCTACCAACTGTTATTAAATCTTTTAATAGATAATTCAGGGAGAGTAAGATGGTTGGTTTTATCTCATCTGGTTCACTATTTATTATGGTGTGTTTGGCGGCCAGAAATCTATTGATCCATGTTCTTCATTGTCCTGTTGCAAGTACTTCGAGCATCCTTATTTCTTTGGTTTCATTCTGCTTTTGGTGGACCACTGATCATTTAGTCATTTTTGCATTTAGGTCTGGAAGATGAATTGCTTTGAGATCGCATCTATTTTGATATGTAGATGTACTGTGTAGAAAGACAGCTTGGTTCTTAACGAAGTTAAATGTAAACATGAATATGATTTTTATGGGCACCAGACCAGTGCTCAAGAGGATTTCTGAAATATTCCTCCTATCTCACCTATTAGTAGAGTAGAGATATAGATTTTTCATGGAATTGAAAGCAGCAGATACGGAATATGTTCTACCAGTATGGCGCAATCGACTTTACAAGAGAAAAATTTAAAAAAGATAATTCTCTATCTGTAGAAGATTCTAACACATCCCAGTATTTAGATTCAGGCTATCCTCTCCACTCCATCTACTCACTTCTTACTCTTGTTAGTTGTTACAGAATGAACAGTAGTCGCACACTTGTACACACCCACCCGGTTGCTAGAAATATGTGTCTAACAAATTGTTGGGATTTTTACTTAATAATGTTAAATAAGGTCATTTAGAGACATGCTGTTCGGAAAATGAGATGTAAGAAGTTATAAGAATACAAACTAGGGTGTTCATTTCCAGAAATGATTTGGAGAGGAATTAAATTTGGATAACTCCTTGGCTAATGCTTTACATTTTATTGATTATGTGTTTAAGTAGAGATATATTCGAGGTGTTGATAAACAAATAGCATGAGTTGCTGCATCTTGCAGGGAATTGATAATCAGACAGCTAGTTCTTTATTAGTTAAAAATGTTTATTGTTCTTGTATTTTGAACTAATCTTGTTCTAGAGCTTGTTTGTTTTTGGATCCTCTCTTGATTGTATTTTCAAACCTTTTGTTATAAAAATGTGAACGCTTGCAGCTTGCGTGCATATTCATGAGTTAGCCTGACCATTGCCTTTCCTTTTTCTTTTCTCAGAAAGTTCTAAATGAAGCCGGATATGTTCCTTCTAATAGAGAAAAATATCCCCTTGGAGGCATTATCTCTGCCATTGAGAATGCCTTCCTTACATCTCCTCAAGTAATTTGCTCACATGGTGCAGTGGAGGAAATCCGTCTATGCTTTTATAAAGACTTCAAGGTTGTAACTCAGCTCTTTAATAATTTTGGCATATAGGGACGAAGATTTTGATCAAAGATTTGTCTTATTTATTGTTGGGAGTTAGAAAATTCGAAATTAGCTGACATGGTAGAGCCTGTAAGTTCAATCTGTGGTATCTAGTATATTTGGCTAGTAGTGTCGTTACTGATCTTGTTTCCCCGAAAATGAAATAATGTTTAAGATCTATGATTGACAGCAGTAAGGAAGTCTGGAAGTTCTGGTAAAATGTGAGGCTCATATTATTAATTTATAGCTCTTTGAAATTGTTTCCTTACAAGCAGGGCTGGATTTTCATTTTCATTTTCTTTTAATAAAATCAAACTTTGTAGCCTCATTCTTCAGTTATGTGCTTCTAAGTTTTTAGAATTATTTTTGAAAATTGCACAAGGGTTCTAAGGACTGTTATAGTTCGTTAATTTTGATTCTGTGATTGTTCATTAATCAACTAAGACACTATTTGGTCATTCTTATTATTAAGAGAATTGTTTATTTTGTCACAGCCACGAGACTGTGCAGTTGGATCTGACATCAAAATTGACATGGTTACTTCAAGAAAATCATGTCCCAAATATGTCAGCCTGCCAGTGCATGTATCATCTGGTAAGTCATAGTTACTTCATCTATTTTTTATCCGTAGTTAATAGGAGCTTAGCTGTATGTATTGCTGGATTGATTTGATATCAAGTAAGAATTCGTCTCTAGCCTTTCTGAGTTAACGTCCTGTATTAGATTTTAAAAAATTTGTCGAAGCCCTCCTGAAAATGGCCAGTTTATGGAACCTAGTTGAATGTTGACCTGAAGTCCCTGAGGGCCTATATGTTAGAGATGACTCTAAGCAAGATGCCAAGACCCTCATATTACATAAGCCAGTGAGTGGGATTCAATCCTCCTAAGGGGCTTTATGGTATCTAATTTTTGGCATGAAAATAATATGCTTACCATTGTCTATAAGTAAGAATAAACCCTTTTAAATATGGATTTGATAAATAGTTTTTGATGAATTCAGAAAACTTGCAATTGAAAATAACCTGTTCCTAATCCAAACAAACTATAACTTAAAAATCATTTATGTCTATTCGTCCTGATTTAATCCTAATTTGTACCGTGGACCTTTGGCCAAATTACCGATTATGGCAATGCTTCTTTTATTTGTCTGTTTGCAAGATGTAAAAACATGCTTTATATCTTTTTCTAAGCTGAAAAAGCAATATACGTTTAGATTTTAATATTTTACATGGCATGCTTGAATTGCCAGAATTATCTTGTACATAATCTGTGTGTCAGTCAAGTTCTTAATAATCAAACTTAGATAAACCTTACGTACTGGCCTTCCATTGTGTCAATGTATTCAATCTGTTCAACATAATTGATCGAGCGTTTTTTCATTGATCTGATTTAGTATTTGCGTCAATTCAGTTCATATAAAAGTGGTTTTTGTTTAACTGTGACATACTCAATCAATTTTTTGGACCAAATCGGCTCTCTTGAATTTGAGCATTTCTGCATTAAAAATAAATCTTGCTTTTCATTTTGATATAGTCCAATCCATATTTTTTCTTCTGTTTTCATATCATTTATTTTGATTCAAATGAGATTGCAGGAGAGACTCTATTCCATGTACCTTTGCTAGTTAATATAGCATCATTAGTTGCGTTCATGCTGGTTTTTCTTCTTGGTGTAACTGATGGATCCCTCCTGTGGATAGAAGTTTGAAAAATCTTTTATGTCTAAAGAGTTTCAGTTTCACAACAAATTCTTTGATGGATCTTGTCTTTCTAGAAATTAGTTTGTTTTTTTGTTCATTGCCAACACTTTCTGCGACAGTTTCAGAGTCAAAGGCGAATTATGTATAGATTTATGTAACAATGCAATCAGCTTTTGCCCTCATATGTATTCTTCCAAGATCCATAACATGCTTATTTGAAAGGTTTAGGTCACACTTAATTTTTGTGCCCTGCTCATACTTCTTTTTCGTTTTTGTTTGTTTCGCCATAATCCATATCTTAAAAAACTGTTTTGCTTTTTTAATTTCATATTCTGATTTACATATTATCGTTTGGAAGTAAATGAATCATCAACTCATTACTTTATCGGACATTAAATTCATTTTGTGCTAAGGGCTAGTATGATATACAGCATGATAGATAGATATTGTTTATGGTTCTAGTCGCCATTTTAACAGGCTATCACATGCATTCATAAATCTAGTAAGTGCTCACCATGGAAGATAGAGAAAGCACTGCATATAGTGTGTGTGTGTGTGTGTGTCACCTCTCTGCGTATATATTTCGTAATGGAGATGACATTGTTTTTATTCATCATATTAATCACCGATCATTAATCGAGTACTTGCATCCAATAATCAAGTGATTAAACCTTATAGCTGTAGCTGTGAGAACTTCCATGGGAAATGAATATCACTAGCACTAACTAAAGGTTCAGATGAGTGAATAAATGCATATCATTTGACTATTGTTTATTCTATAGACACACATACACACGTGATTGTTCCATAAAATACTTGGAATCAGATTGTGGGAGTATATCAAATCAATTTTATAGACACTACAAAGGTGCCTCATCCTGTTAAAAATGATGCCACGTTGACTTGTGCTGGAGTTCATGCTATTCAAATGACCTGTACTCGCAAATAAATGCATATAATACATTCCAAAGAGATGAAAAAGGGGAAAAGTAAAAAAGTTGTGGGCGTAAAGATATGATGTATACTTCATGCATAATCACATTCTTTCATAGTCCCTCCAGTCCTTAATTTAGGACTTATTTACTTGATTTGATTAGATCAAGGAAGCTTGTCAATATAACATGTTTTTTCTAAAACAATCATCTTCCTTAATTCCCTCCATCTCTCTTACTTGATTTTTGTTGAGGGAGTATCAATAAAGGTAAATTAGAAAAAAGATTGACAGATATTGGAAATAGGTCTTACATTTAAGAGAAAGATCAACTCTCCAATTAGATCCTACGTTAAGGGCCGAATAAGTGTATATATATAACTCTTTTAGTGTACAAATACAAAGGAATTAATTGACAGCTCTGCCAATGAGGATTGGTACAGTTGGCTAAGGCGTCGGCCTTCACCCCAAAAGGGAGGAGGCTCGATATCCGCTGGTCGATGTGAGAGCCTCGTTAGTGGGCGATCTGTAAGTACCTTTGTAAGCGCTCTCTGAGCCTAAAGGCGTGCTCTTGCCATGGTGGAATACCAGTGTCTACCTCCACCTAAACTTTTTTTGTATAAAAAAGAAAACAAAAAAATTTACAGCTCTGGTGGTACTCTGCAGATGTTTATGTTTGTATTCATTTACTACTGATGATTAGTTTCCCACTTAATTAATGTCATGGAACTTCACGGATTTTGGATGAGGTTTTGATGAGATAATAGATAGATAGATTCCTTATGAACTAGTTATGAATATAACCCATCATTGTCTACTTGCATTGAATTGGAATATTTCTTCATTTCTAATTTATATCATCACCATATGTGTCTGTAGTGAGCGGGGGACCTCAAGGTTGGTTTGCTGATGATAATGAAGCTCTATAAGGCTCTGGTGGGACTCTTCTGTCTGTGACTTTAAACACTCATCAGTTGGTGAGATGCTGTACTATATGTTATGATTTGGAGGGACAAGAATAAAAAGTATCGGCAAGCTAATTACATTCATCAGTTGGCTTGTGAATTGTAATGGTAGGTATGGCCTTGAGCACTGTGTTGTGCTCAATGTCGATCATTCATGCATGATTTGGGATTATTCGAGGATAAAATTGCAGTTGAGGACCTAAACTTGACAAAAATTATGTTAAAATCTTGAAGTTGTAATTACTATTTGCCCTCAATGATCAAAAGTTACTCTATGAAAATTTAGGGAAGTTATTGTTAAATTTTAAAGAAATTATTATTGATTACTTGAATTTGTAATTTTCCTAAATCTTGATAGTAACTTTCCTGAAACTTCATATCAAGTCTATAAAATGAAATGCAGCCTTTGATCTTTGGGGGTAATTATAATTTTTTTTACATACTTTAATGTAATTTTTGTCAAGTTCGAGGATCTAGGCATATTTTTACCTTATTGTGGCATGAATTTCATTTGCTGTATGAGTAATAGTTGCAATTTCATGTAATCTTATGTATCTTATAACGGATAGAGATGATGACGCCTTATTACAGTGTAATATGTGTTGTATAATTCATCAGGGTTCATGATTTTTTTTTTTTTTTTTTTTTTTTTGGTGTCTTGGCATGAGATTTTTGTTATATATTTTACTCGTTTTGTAATAATTGAATGACTTTAATTATTAATTAATTTCAGAAATTATGTTTACTTAAATTTAAAATTAAGTTGTTAAGTAAAAGTTTGATAATTTTTATTGCTAGTCTACAACAAACAGGGATTAAAATTACTAATTTCCTTTCTGACAATACTCAAATATAACTCGTTAGGTTTGAATATTAAATAATTATATTTTAAAAATTTATTGACTAATTGTCATTGTTTATAGCACCGTTAATCATGGATCAAACATTAATTTTTAAGAAAATATGTGATGGAATTATTATTATTATTTTTTTTTGATAAGATGTGATGGAATTATTAAGTCACTAAACACAAAATCTATGGATGAGATCTAAATCCTGGCCCATTATCAATCATTCAATTTCAATAGATGAGGTTCAACCTTAGGTCAAATAATTTTAACTTGGAAGTGAACAGATAGATTTTGTCAAGACTATCATTATTATACATTCTATTTCTATCAAAAACCTACTCATTACAAGCACATTCTCTGTTTTTTTCTTTGGAGTTTAAATTAAGTGATAGTCATGATAACTTACAATATTTAATAATAGGTAACTACTCCATAATTAACAACAAGCACATTGATTTAAAAAATAATAATAAATGTTGATATGTGAAATTTAAATATTCAACACCAATAGATGTTAGTCTTGGAGTATTTGGCCATTTGAGTACGAGCTCTCAAGTTTGAATCCATGTGAATGCAAAAAACACTTTTAGAAGAGGTAATCTCAATTAGACCTAACAATGCTTGAATCTAACCCAGTCAGATGGTCATGCATAAAAAAGAAAATACATATTCATTAACAGAGTTCAGTCTAACGGAATAGACTAGTCTTTCACAATGTAATGAGTCAAGCTTGAATCCTTGCAATTCTACTAGGACATGATTACCTCCCATACAAGGATATATGCGCTTAGAAAAAAAAAACATAGATATTCTCCAGAACTACAGTATTCCTTATTGGTCTAAATAAGTCATAATTGGAAAGAGCCCCCACACCCATGGTTAGTTACAAAATGACAATCATTCCCTGTTTTCTTTTACTTATCATCATCATCAATATGAAAAGTAATTGGCTTCCCAGTAACCATATCCAAAATAAATTTGAAGCCTGTTATCAAATTTCCAAACACGAAAAAAAAAAACACATACTCACACACTGATGGAGAGAAATAATGAATTGAAGACAAGTCTGCAAATATTCCTTATCTTGTTCTTCTTCTTCTTCACACTCCATTGTTATTATGTCAGTTCACAACAAACAGACTCATGCACTTGGAATCTCAACCTCCAAGTCCCTATCCCTTTTGATACCTCCAACCTCCATTGTCTCTGTGTCTGGGATTCTCAAAATTTCATTCTCAGAGTAAGTTCTTCTTCTTCTTAACAGCTATTTGATTCTGAACTGCTTTGTAATTATAAAATGAGTTACTGATATGGATTTGAGTCGTCTCTCATGTGAAGAAGAATTACAAACACACACACATTGGTTAATCTCTTTCTTCTCCCTTCACATGAGAATGAAACCAGAACTTGAAACTTTGGTTTCACAGAGATGTTCCCATAATATTGAAATAGATTAGTAGTGTGCATATATATAAACACACACATATATATATATATATATATCATTATTTTATAATTCAAGTCTGCAACCTCATTTTGTACAGTATGTTCAAACATCTTCAAACTTGTGGAGCTTCATCCTCTCAACACCAGACACCAACTCGTACATAGCAATGGGGTTCTCGGCGGACGGAGCGATGGCCGGTTCGAGCGCAATGGTGGGATGGGTGGCGGCCAGGGGAAGCAGCGGCGGGATAAAGCAGTATTATCTGGGAGGTTTAACACCGGACCAGGTGGTGCCGGACAAAGGGAACTTGCAAGTGATAGGGAATTCAAGCTTCATAACAATGGAGTCAGATCGTGTGTACATGGTGTTTCAGTTGGCAACCACCACCAATTCACCACCGTCGTCATGGCTCTTACTCGCCACCGGACCTACCGGGTTGTTTCCTTCAGCTCCAAGTTACCAACTTGTGAAGCACCTTGATAAGGTCTCCATCACTATTGACTACACTTCAGGTTGGTATATAATATACATGTGTTACCGAAAATTACGCATTTATTATACCTATTCAAAATTTATATAATCAATGGAACAATTAATAATTTAAAGGGAGAAAGATATATAAGGATTGCCCTAATATGGGAATTTCAAAATTGATATCCCCCAAAATAATTTAATTTCTATGAATCCTAAGATATTATTCTGGAATTAAGTTTTTTTTTTTTTTTAAATGACCTAATTTCCCTAATTAAGTGAAACTAGTTATTATTGTCTTTTAATTAGTCAAAATATTATTTGTTAAATTGTTGTTGGCATTAATATTCTGCAAATATTTTTCGTAAAATTAGTTGTTATATATTACTACCTTAATCATTATTGACATTTAATAAGTTAAAATTATTTCTTGTTATACTATTATTGCCATTTCATTTTCCTATTTCAAATGAACGGCATATTGGTGATTTGGCTTCATCGTTTAGTCACAGATCAGGAATTTCAAGGTAATTACTAATTAGACCATATCAGGGTCTTGAATTTGAGATTTACATATTCTCTAATTTTTTGCTGTCTTTTTTCTCTAATTTTTTGCTGTCTTTCTCCCTAATTTAAAAAGTAAAATTTATTTTCATGAATTAATATCAAAATTTTCATCATATTTCATGAAATGTATGAGAGCTTAACTAGTTACAACTATAAGATTTATTTAGTATTCGCAAATAGAAGGAAAAAAATTGAAAAGGATTTGGTGATATGAGCAATGAAGCAATTAGTGGGAAATTTCATATTTTGTTTCTTATATATATATATATATATATATTATTGGCATAATTGTATTTTATTAATGTAAAGAGGTTAAAGGTCAAAGTACACATCATCATAGATCATTATGATTGTGGTTGTGATTGAATTGAGATATTCTTATTTTACTCATTCACCTACACAAATTTAGAGGTTAGGCATCTCTAGGGAGTCGGTAAGGTGTTTTATCATAAAGAAGAAAAATTAAAATACAAAAAGAATTGCACAATTTCTTTAATTTTATGATTAACTTATAAAATTTTTCATTTTCAAACTCACATTGGACTTTTCTTCTTTTCCCCCCCTTTTATGCATTGCATTGTACATTACTCAAAAATAAAAACTACACACATATTTGTTTTTTTTTCCTAAAATATATACAAATTTACCTTTTAAAAAAATAAAAATAAAATCAGTAACTTATAAATTTTGTTAAAACTATATATAAGTTTCTTCTATTTTCAAATATTTTTTAAAATAATTAATTCGTGACAATTTATAAAATTTTATTTATATTTCATAATTCATCTATGCTTATTTATATTTAATTTTTATTTATAATTATTAATTTTAGTAATAATAAGTAATATTCTTCATGTGAAAGCGTGAAATATTTGAAACAAAAATGAAATAATTTTAATAAAAAGATATATATGTATCAAACAATATTTAGTCTAGTTCATTTATTTCTTAGATTTCACGTAAAATGTCCCACAACCATTAAAAAAGGAGCCAATATTATATAATACAGGAATACAAGATGATGAAAAAGTTGAAATTATTTTGTTCATGAAACTTTTTAGCTCTGAGATCCACCTTTGAAGGTATATACATATTATATTGGCTAAAGGTTAGACCACCTAACATCATTCTCTCAATTTAATAGCGTTTCCTTTTTTTCTTTTTTTTTTTTTTTTTTTTTAAATGATGCTAAGATCGTTAGGATCTCATCGGTATAAAAGCACATATAAAGTAAAGGTTACAAAAAATAAATAAAAAACACATAAATTTGATGCGATTCAATTCTTTTAAATAAATATATGACATAGTAGATATTTTAATTATTCCCCCTTTACACTATAAATAAAACTTTTATATTTATAATTTGAAGGTCCTTATTTTACATTAATTTTCTTTTTTAAGGTTAAATACCAATTTTGCCATGGAAGTATTTCTAAGGGAGCACTCAGCACTCAGAAGTTTTTTCGGTATCATTTTTGCCCTGAAAGTTTATAAATATAATGATCTTACTGATCGGTTGATCTTGACTGTTGGATCGTTGCTCTCTTTGTGAACTTTCGGGCAAATTTACTCCTAAAAAACTTTCGAGGCAAATTTGCTCCTTAAAAAACTTTCGAGGCATATTTGCTCCATTTTGTAAACTTCCGGGGCAAAAATGATACCAAAAAAACTTTCGGGTACTGATTACCCCCTTACCAATACTTCCGTGACAAAAATGATATTTAACCCTTTTTTTTATACTCCCTCCGGTCCTAATTATAGGAGTACTTTTGTAGTGCAATTTATACTACAAAAGTGCTCCTATAATTAGGACCGGAGGTAGTAATATCTAAAATGGTCATTCTCGCGAGTATGATTCTCTTCCCTTTCCCTTTCTTTGAATCCATATGACATTATAAATAGTATTTTGTTCAAAAATTTGATCAATATATTCATCTATCTCTGTCCTAAAGCTCAAGCTAATATGCAGACTAAATATCGATATTAGCGATTACTACTACTGTTGTCCTTATAATTTTATAAAATTTTGATTTAAGTCTATATAGTTTCAAATTTGTTGGTTTTCACCCCCAATAATTTCATAAATATTTGATCTCAGGATAATAGCTAGTTATTATATTTTTAATAAGTTTTGGTTTTAATCCTTATACTTGAACTAAGACTAATTAAGTCCTTATAATACTATAAGGATCAAAATCAAAATTCGATCAAACTATAAGAACCAAAAATAATATTAACTCCTTAATTATTAATTAATTAATTAATTAAGATAGAAATGAAAGCAAGTGTTACATTAATTAATTAATAGTTGTAATTAATATGAATAATTAATGAATTACTTGTGATAAATATTGTTCAGGAAACATTGGGAATTCACAATCACAAGCAAGTGGAAGCTCTCCTTCATCTTCTCCAACAACACAGTTAGGAGACTCATGTGGCAATAAGCTGAATTTGAATGGAGTTTTTCCATTTGACACAACCAACCTCAATTGCTTTCCTGTTTGGAATGCTCAAGATTTCATCTTCAGAGTAAGCCACAATATTCATCATCTTCTTCTTCTTGTTTCACTACTACAGATATGGCATACAGATATTTAAAATTTTCATATTTTTTCATGCCTAACAACTTCACAAGGAATTATTAGGTTTCTAACAATAACATGAAAAATTAAAATCCTTCATTAATCATTTTCATAATAAAAAAAAAGTCTCCACAAAACACACAATAACTGTGGATATGTATAAATATGGAATCCTCTCTCCAATCTTAAGTGTAGAAACTAGTTAGGGGTTGTTTTGTTCTAAATATAAAGCCTTGATCTACTTTTTATTTCTTATATTTATCATTTTTCTACAAATAATTATTGATACTCTCTTAATAATAATTAAATACAACAATAATTGAAATACAGCCAATGACATAGAGAGACAATGCTAGACTAGGTGAGTGAGCCATAAGAGTAGGGTCAAAACTTCAAATCAGTGTCCTAGAAAGCGAAAACTATGATTTAATGCCCTCTTTTTTAAATTTTACACGAGTATTTTAGAGAGATTATATCATATAGTTATTACGATTAATTAATTTACCTAATTTCCTTAATTTATCCAAATTAATTAAGTAGTTTGTATGTTAAAAACCAGATGTAATATATAAGCATTATACACAAACCACATTATTCATTATGTCTTTTGGATTACTATGCGTCCTATTTTTCCCCTTTAGACACACTGGTTATCATTTAAACTCAAAAGAAGTAAATTACTAGCTATTACTGAATCAACACTCTAACACCATTATGAATATATGTATTAAAAAACTATGCAGTATTCTCAGAGTTCATCATACACATGGAGCTTCATTCTCTCAGCACCAGACAAGAACAGTTACATAGCGATGGGGTTCTCTCCCAATGGAGGCATGGTGGGGTCCAGTGCCATTGTTGGTTGGGTCCCATCCACTGGTTCTGGTACTGCAGGATTGAAGCAGTATTATCTTGGTGGTACTGCACCATCTCAAGTTGTTGCTGATAAGGGAAACTTGCAATTTGTGACCAACTCAACCCTAATCACTTCCCAGTCCTCTCGTCTCTTCTTAGCCTTTCAGTTGCAGACTGCCCGGCCTTTGCCCCGGCTTGTTTTCGCGGTTGGACCGACCGGTGTCTTTCCTTCGGCTCCAAGTTTTGCCTTGGCTCAGCACCAAGACAAAGCTTCCATTAGCTTCAATTACGCTACTGCAACAGGTTAGTCCAAACAAATATATTTAACCGTCATAATCCATTTTTCTACACACAAGATTGATTCACAATAGTTTTTATAAAGAGTAATCAATTACTATAAGGACTGACATAAATGATTTGAAGTTAACTTTAATAATGTCATAATTAATGAAAAAAAAAAGTTGGGAAATTGAGGCAAGCTAATCAATATCATTATGCCATATTTGTTGCTATGTCATAACAAAAGATAAAATAGTTGGACAAGATCGAAGTGGGTGACTTGTTTCATTAATTAATTTTTTTCAAAAAAGTAATGGAGAGTATTTTCCTACCTCCTTCCGATCCTAATTATAAAACTATGTTGACTTTTTTTTTTAGAGATTAAAGAAGCTAAATAAGTTACTTAATCATATCATATGTTGTGTATCTTTAGATTATATATTAATCTATTAGTCAAACTAATTAGTTTGAAGAAAAAATAAAAATAAAAATACTATAAAAGTAATTTAATTAGTTTCCTTAATCTCTCTAAAAAAAAAATCAACTTTGCCTTATAATTAGTATCGGAGAAGGGAGTGTATTATATGTGGAATTATGATGCTATAAAGCTTAAAATGAGTTGGTTTTTGTCGTGTCATGATCAGATTCAAAGGCCCACTTAATTTAAGTCAGATCAGAGGTTGTTGAGCGAACATTCTTCAAATATGATGATAATTTGTTGCTTCTTAATATTAATTAAGTTGAAATGTTTGATCTGAACTGACCCTTCACCAAACCTAAAAGATCCTACCAGGCACCAGCATTATATTCTTTATCACGTGAAATTTATAAGTACCAGTTTTAGCTTCAATTATTTGACAGTCTAATCAAATAATGGGATTTTTTTTTTTTTTTTTAAAAAAAGTTTTCTGGAAAGTTTATACATTTTTTGTTTTATTTTCAAAGGACATGGTACATATATCTTGAACTTTAAGGAATGTAATGAAATGTGCAAAACTTGCATATCTATCTGAATTAGATAATCTAGATTTGGTTTAAATAATTTGGATTTTTCTTTTAAATGTAAATCATTTTTCGGCTAATAATAGGTGAAAAAAATATATGTTGACTATGCTTCCTTCCAAATAAAATAAATCAAAATTAAAAAATTCATACCAGAAATGTTCTAAATCTATAAATGATGCACATACTATGCACATCCCTCTAAGTTTATCTGTTAAAAAAAAATTCAGGAAATTTATTATTATTGTTGCAGTAACATATTTTGGAAAATAACTAAGTTCTAAACATCAAAGAGATTTTAGTTTGCGCATAAAAAAAATAAATTAAATGAAAAAAGCATATCTAAATTTGAGTTTAAAGAAAGTACTGACTCAACTGGGTGAGTTCTGTATACATATTGTATGTATAAAATAGAAAAGGAAATTACACAATCACAATTTATGGATATATAGAATCATTCGTAATAAATTTTATATTCACATATTAATATAATTTTCGAACATTCACTATCAAAATTTAAATATCAAGCGAGATATATGAATATACAAAAAATAAAACTAAAAATAATGAATGATTAATTAACCTAACAAAATTGATAAATCAAGTCTATTATTTCTGACTAAACGCATTTTTCTTTATGCAATGCTTGAAATTTGAAAAATACTAACATATATTGTTTATCACTTATGAATAGTATGACTTATAATGTAATTGTAAATGTAATATATCAATTCATTTTTGTCTTATAAATTGATAATTTTTCCCAAACTATCTCTATTAATAACATATATTAAAGGAGTTAAAAATTTTAGAAAAATTAATAAATATATTTTTATAAAGTTAAAAATTTAACTGATTTGCTTAATTTTTACAAATTAGTTATATAACTCTTATATTTAAGACATGAGAAATATATATTATGGTTATTCGATTGAATTGACGCAAAGATTGACTCAAGATTATTACGCTATTGTGATTTTTTGAATGAGAAACAGGATCAAGTGCATCATCATCATCATCATCATTATCTGGGAATTCGATTGTGAGCCTAAAGAGAACACATGGATTGTTGAACATATTGGGTTGGGGGATATTGATCATAATGGGAGCCATAATTGCACGCCATTTCAAGCAATGGGATCCATTTTGGTTTTACTTCCATGCCTCTGTTCAATCAGTGGGTTTCATTCTTGGCCTCATCGGGGTCATCACTGGGCTTATATTGAATGATCAACTTCATGCTGATGTTCAGATCCACAAGGTCCTTGGCATCATTGTTCTTACTCTGGCCTGCCTTCAGGTATTCTTTCCATTCTTGTTAATAATCTTCTTTTGATTGTTATGGGTCCGTTTGGCACACCCCAAAATCTAGGTTTTGGAAATAAAACTTAGGTTTTGTCACAAGTCTGTCAAACACTTTTTCCAGAAGCTATTCTATATTAAAACCTAGGTTTTGCAAAAGTTTGCCAAACACCTATAAGTGTTTGGCAAACTTTTACCAAAACCTAGGTTTTGGGCAGAATAGCTTTTGGATAATTTTGGGGTGTTTGACAAACTTTTGTCAAAACCTAGATTTTAAAGTTATTTAAACACTTTTAAAAATCCAAAAGCTATTCTCCAAAAACTATTTTCCAAAAATCATTTTTACCCCAAAAATCATTCTCTAAAAGTCACTTCATTATTCAACCGGTAGAGATAGTAGTTAAAAGGTCATTGATATAATTGACATCAACCCATTCATGATTAAAATAATTGGATGGTTCAAATCTTCAAGTTTTCATTTTAATAAGGTTAAAATATACGTTTGATCATTAAGTTTTAGTTTAGTTTTTTAAGTTTAGAAAATATATTTTTAATATTTTAATCTTAACAATGTGAATTACTCATTTAAGGGAAAAGTATTGACTCAAGAAATTTAAATGATGACTATACAATTAAGTGCTGTCAAAGTATGTTTATAATCTTTTTTATAAAATAAAATTAAAATAGACATGCTAAATTTAATTTTAAATATAAAAATAATTACTCCCTCCGGTCCCATATATATGAAAAAAATTATAGTGTAAATTACACTATAAACTTTGTCCTATATTTAGATCCACAGATACACTAAAGGATCAAAATTTAAATGCACCTACTGATTCGCAAAGTCACCATTTAAAAATATAAACCTATTATAAAAAAATATATATAAACTTTCTAATATGCATAAGTATTTTAAATTTTAATTAATAAAATGATATAAACATGCTTTGTTAGTATTTAATTATAAAGTCACTATTTAAATTTGTTAAGTCACATCATAGATTAAGAGTTTAAAAATACACTTTATAAACTTAAGAGACAAATAAAATTTGATAGAAACTTCAATTACCAAATACATACTTTAGCCTTTTAAGTGTGAATTTAAGAAAATAGGTTAAATAGATTTAAAGGGCTTGAAATAATTTAGATATATAAATCAATTCTAAATCTTAATAATTAAGTAAGGAATCTATTTCCTAAATAGTAAAAGTTGAGAAATCTAATCTAATTTCACTCAAAAACTTCAAGGGCTAATAGTAAGGGATGAAATTCCAAGTAATTAAATAGTTAAATCTAATTACTCAAAATAACAGTAATTAGTTAATTAGTTAAAATGAATCAAACTAAACTCAAATTAATATGGTTTGATGCAGATGTTGGCTATTCTGGCTAGGCCAAACAGGGAATCAAAAGCAAGAAAATATTGGAATTTGTATCATCACAATACAGGAAGAATCTTGATCATTATTGCAATAGCTAACATATTCTATGGTATCCATTTAGGTCATGAAGGAAGTGCTTGGAAGATAGGTTATGGCATTGTTCTTGCCATTTTATTTTTCATTGCTTTCATTTTTGAGATGAGAAAGTGGAGTGATGATGAGGATGATGATGATGATTAAAACAATATTTAATTTTTTAAGTGTATACCTGTAGTTCTTGTTTTATTTATTTATTTTCATTGTAATATTCCCTTGAAAAAAATTGCTATTTTTGTTGTTGATATATTAGCCTACCATAAGAAAATTGGAAATTGGAAATTTATTCTTTACTGAAATTAGTTCAGATCAGATTACCCATTTCTTACATTTAAAGAAGCATTATGTGATATATATCTATCAAGATAAGCTTCCTTTAAAATTGCATGATCATTTGGAACAGATCTAAATATCTAATAAGAGTTTTTCCTGTTTTTTCAACCAAATAACTTGATTGATCGCAAATATAGAACGGTAGCATTAATGTATATGTAAAATATTTCCTTATATTTATTAATAGCAATGACTATAAATTATTTAAATTTAAGGAAAAAAAGCCACCTTCTATATAAGTATATTAGATATTGCTATATGAATTTATTAGTCATAACAATACATTGTTTCCATCAATAAATTATTATCTTCAAAAATTTCAAGCTCTAAATTTTAAAACAGTATATGAACTTTAATATGTATAAAACATAATCGTTTTATTTTATTATATTTTTTATTAGTGAAAGCCACTCTAAAACTTGAAACCACATAATTTAATTTTAAATTTAAAACAAAATTGTATATTAACTACTATAGAATCTCCCATATATATGACCGTTATTATAGTTGAATCGTCATATATAAAAGCATTATATATGCTTGATGTAGATATGTAACGGTTCCAAACCGTAATGTATTGACTTTATTATTTTTAATTATATATAATTATTTTAAATATTTAGTTTTACTATTAATATTTATTATATAAGACATGATATAATAATTGATAATGACAAGATAGTAATATTGAATTAAAAAATTCTATTTATATTATTCAAAATTCAATATAAAAGAAATTAATTACTTAAACACTCTCGTAATAGAAAAATATTTTATAAATTTTTGAATTCTAAAATTAAATCTATTAATAAAATATTCTGCAATATTTTTCAATGCCTTCACTAGTGCAAAAAAGGGTTTTAAGACCGGACAAAAGAGGCATCGTAAGACCGACCATGCGACTCTGGCCTTATTCCAAATTGTATTAAAAGTCCACATTTAAGACCTGGACACGAACCGGTCTTAAAGAAATTCTTTTAGACCGACATTTAAAACATTAGGTCTTAAAAGTCATACTAAATAAAGCTGAAATATTTTTTGTTCGGTTCTAAAACTCAACTTTTAAGACCGGACAAAAACTCGGACGCTTTTAAAAGATTAGAATTTTAAGACTGGACAATTAAAAATAAATCCGGTCTGAAAAATAGCGGCTTCTAAGACCTGACGATTAATTATACGCGGTCTTAAAAGACTGACTTTCAAGACTGGATTGTAAATACATCCGGTCTTAAAAATTGAATTTTTAGACTGGACGTACAAATACACCGGTATTAAAATACCAACTTTTAAGACCGGCTTAATATCAAATATGTACACATGACCTTTAAGACCGGACATATAAATACATCCGGTCTTAACAGTTGAACATTTAAGACCGGCGTATTTATTTCCGGTCTAAATTTTCCCAAATTTTTTTCCTGTTCTGTTCTTCCTGATCATATATATACACAAATCCACCACCCAATCCAGCACATAAAAGTCGATACTTTAAGCTACAAGTTGAATTGGGAAAAAGAATACAAATATTATTCACCATGAGTTATGTGACTTCTTAATTAATGATTATACTATGACTATAACACCTAAATTAATTTATACAATATAATAAGATAACTTACTTACAAATACAATAAGTTACAAATACAACATACATGCCCAATATAATATTCACCATGCCTTCATCTGATTCCCACCCAACAACGTAACATCCTCTTTTATAACATGCCCTTTTGGATCGGATCCTGCCACAAAAATAAACAATAACAAACTTCATAGTCAGTGACATTGTTTAAGAACATATAGAAAGAATATAATAGAGTTAAAACCTTAAAGTTTTCAAAGAATTCTGCATATGAATATTACCTTATGAATTGACTCTTTTATAAGGGATATCCTCTCATATCCCTTCTTGATGATCATTTCTTATGTCGGGTTCATTATCCGCTTCATCTTCTTCGTTCATGTCAGGTAGACCCCTTGAAAAAGGAGTACTCTCGGAAGACCATAATTTGAATGACTTTCCTCATCAATATCAATGACCCTTTTTCCTTGGAGAGCTACATCCACATTTTATTTTCTTGATCGGTGATATAGAACACTTGTTTCGCCTGGGTCTCGCCATAATAAAAGGTTCATCTCCAAAACTTCTACCATTGACATTGACTAATGTAAATCCTAGCCGATCGATCCGAACACCATTATTGACATTAACCCACTTGCATTTGAAAATGGGAAATCTAATTTTAACATAGTCCACCTCCCAAATCTCTTCAATAACCCCATAATATGGCATGACTGCCAATAAAGGCCTCTTGTCTTTCGAACTAGAGAAGTGCATAGATTCAAATTTCCTCTAACATAACACCACCGTTCGACGGTGCTCCTATCATCTAGGGACTTCGTGTAAAATGTATAACCATTGATCACATACGAATTTCAACTTATGACATCAACCTCGGACCACGTGCTAACCATTTGATTGTATCGTAAACACATTCCTCTCCCTCGACCTTTTGTTTGAACCAGCTTTGCAAAAGTTCTCATTATGCTCCCTAATCAACCTTTGTTCAGTTATTCGATGATTTTCTTTCCTTACAGCTTCTTTATGTGGAGCTATGCTGGCTTGAACTTCATCAACATTATTCAAAATGTATAAGTGGACTTGTGACAATTCATCAAGATCCACATTCTTTACCGAAGCCCCTCGTCTACCCCCTTCAGCATGATGACGTTTTGGACTTACTTTGGCCAAATAATTTTGACAAAATTTCATGGCTTCTTCAGAAACATATTTCTGAACAATTGATGCTTCTGGCCGGTATGCGTTCTTCACATACCCTTTTAGGAATTTCATAGATCTTTCAATTGGGTACATCCACCGTAAATGGATAGGGCCGCACAACTTTATCTCCCTCACTAGATGAACAATTAGATGAACCATGATGTCAAAAAATGTAGGAAGAAAAAGCTTCTCAAGGTGGCACAAGATAAGATATCCTTCATTCTCCAATTCATCCAACTTTTCAATCTCGAAAGCTTTACTACAAACCGCATTGAAGAAGACACAAAGTCCATTCAAAACGACCCGAAGATCATATTCGGGGATGCCTCGAATAACTACTGGGAGTAGCTGTTGCATCACGACATGATAATCATGAGACTTTTGGCCTATTAATTTCAAGTCCTTCATCGATACAAGCTGAAAGAAGGAGCTTAATCACCAAGAGGGGGGGTGAATTGGGGATTTTAAAATTTTCTCTCGAAAGTGCTATGTTTGTAGAATGCAAAACAGAGATGAACAGAGTAAGAGTAAGAGAGATTGAACACAATGGATTTATACTAGTTCGGTCCAAATCCTTGACCTACGTCCAGTCCCCAGACTCTCCGGGTTTTTCAACTAATTCAAATGATTACACACTCTGTAACTCATGGAATAATTCTCTCGCTAGAACTTACTCCCCCTTACAAGTTGTAATCAAACAGCCCAATCCCAAAGTCCCAATACTTTGAGATTCATACAAAAGGATAATCAATAAAGAACTCTCTCTAAAAGAGCAGATTAATAATCACTGAAGTGTTTGATATATCCGAAGATATTACTCTTAGAGTGAAACAGTAAATGCTCTTAATTAATCGCTAATTGAATGTACAGAGTTTCCGGTGGTTGCAGATTTGAATGCTTCCGACATTTATAGTTGGTGGTATTTATGACCGTTGTCGAAGCTAGAAGGATATCCGTTGAGACTCTTCGATTTAGCCATTTGAGAGTAATAAATATTTCCGTTGAAGAATGTTTATACGGACTAATCGTATTTGCTGAATCTCCAACGTTGACATTCCTTATTCAAATTGTCCGTTGAGACTAGGTGAGAATATATTAAGGAAATAGTAGTGAAGCTTTAATGTTGCAAGAAGGTCATCTGCCAGAACGATGAATATCTCTGCTTTGCATTAAATGCGTCTGACACATTGTTCCTTTATTTCAATTTAGCGTTAATCCCCATAAAACTTTTCTGAAACTCATTAACAAACTTGTTAAACGCAATTAGAAATAGTAATGACAGAGGATACAAAGTATATAAACCATAACAAGTGATTTGATAGAGATTGGAACAATGATTTATCAAACTGATACATTTTGGCTAGAGTCAGGCTTTTTTGGCTAGAGTCAAATTACTTTGTTGGAACACGCTAGGCTAGAGTCACAAGATACTGGCTCAAGTTTAGGTCAAGACTCAAGGCATATTGTGTAGGCTAGAGTCAAATTGTTCGGATGAAATTTGCTAGGCTTGAGTCAGTTTATTCAGGCTAGAGTCTGGGTCAAAACTCAAGGTACATTGTGTTGGCTAGAGTCAAATTAATCTATGGAAGCACTCTAGGCTCGAGTCTCAAATCTCTGGCTCCAGTTTGGGTCAAATATCCAGTTACACAGAGTAGGCTAGAGTTAGAATGTCATTTGAAAGTAACGGTCGAAATACTTGGCTAGAGCCAATGCTCTTAGGCTCGAGTTGAATAAAATAAGAATATATATATTCAGGGTTTGGCTCGAGTCAGCCAGATTTGGCTAGAGCCAACGATCGCATTTTGTCAAATGCAGATAGGAGTTTGGCTCGAGTCAGATGGCTTTGGCTAGAGCCAATATGATAGATTTTATGCAGACGAGATTTTCACAATGTAAGGCGTTTTATTTTCAAACATTTGTTTTAAAAATGGTTAGTTATCATCAAAACAAACATTGGGAGCTAACATTCTCCCCCTTTTTGATGATGACAACCTTTGTAATCTTTCAGCACTTGGAAGTCAAGAAAAAAAATGTCTTAAGTGATTTAAGCAAGTTTTTGAAAAGCCATAGAGCACAGCACAGTAATCAAGTCATCAAAAATGCCAGATAACGTAATTCATAAAGGATGATAGTGTTTCATTGATAATAAATTCGGATACATTAGTTTGGCGAACAACAGCATAATCTGACAGAATATGAACTACCAAAATAACTTGACAGACAAAAGTGAAGCAACATAACAAAAGGTCACAAAAAAAATTCAGCTGAGAATTTAGTCTTCACAAGTAGGCTACACAAAAGGTTAAGTCTGTCTCTTGACTTCTTCTATATCTCTCCCCCTTTGGCATCACTCAAAAAGGAAGATATAGAGGTGGAAGCTGGAAGCGAGATGAAAATGGATGAGAGGATGATGGGAAAGGCAGAGGAGAGAAAGAAAACGTGAGAGACAATTGAGAAACAGTAGGCTCAGGTTTAGTGACAGGAGAATCAAGATCACTGTCATCAAATAGATCAACAGTAGAAGTACCAGAATAGGTGATCATGATAAGTGAAGCTTTTGGAGATGGAAAAGAGATAGTGGCAGGGGATGGAAGAATGACAGTAGCAGGAGTGGTGATGGCAGTTGAGATGACAGGAGTGGAGAGAATGGGAGAAATGTGGTCATGAGAGGGTGAGATTGATGGGAGGATAGGAGATGAAGGAGGGGATGGCTTGGGAGAAACATGAGAAGTGCCAAGACCAGGAGTAACCACTGGAGATTGTTGTTGTTGAGATGCTTGAATTTTTTCTACCTTATGAATCAAGGTCCACAAGGTATTGTGGGCATTGGTAAGACTTGCACCATGATCGCCAATATGGCCACTTAAGTTACCCACTTCTTCTTTGATGTCAACTAGATCATCTTGAATCTGAGCAACATCTTCCACTAGTTGTGCAATCTGTGTTTCAAGCTTTACACAGAGAGAATTCTGAGCAGCAACAGAGATAAGTAAAGGATCCAAACTATCTGCTACAGCCTTCTCAACAATATATTTGAAGTGTGCTCCCTGAGAGAATGGTGCAGGCATAGAGAAGAGACCTTGATCAGGTTCTGACTGAGCTATGGATTTAGGAGCTTTGGATCCAATTGGTGCAGGTGCTCTAGACTCCCCAGATCCTTCTTGGAAGGAAACCTTCATGAGATTCAAATGATGTTGGCCAAACCTCTCAGGTGTCTTGGTTTGTTCAAGAGACTCAAGGTACCATACTTTCTCATGAAAGAGGATAACTGAGATCAGACTAGGAAAAGGTATGGTTGAGTTCTTTTTGGAGTGGAGAGTGTATTTCTTCATCTCATGAAAGATCCAATGACCAAGATTGTGGGGTACCTTAGCCACGAAGGAAGCAAACACAGAATAGTCTCTTTGAGTGAAGTGTGTAAAGTTCTTTCCCTTTTGAACAAAATTTCTTGAATACACATACCACAAAGCTCTGTATGTTGGAGGCATAGCTACAGGAGAAAACTTAAATGGTTCAAGGAAAGGTATACTTGGCTGAAGTATTTGGTAAATCTGCTCATTGTCATAATGGATTGAAGGAGCAGGTGGAGGGTTGGTAATCTGAAGTAGTGAATTAAGGTAGTCGACAATTAAAACAATCATCTTTCCTCTTACATAAGTAATGAGTTTTTCTTCAGTGACTTGATTATTTTTGTCTAACAAATGATGAGCAGTCATATTGAAATAAAATAATCTGACTAGAGCAGGACTATATGAAGCTCGAATTGAGAGAAATAGCTCATACTCCTTGAACCAGGGAGAGAGGTCCAAATGACACTCTTCCTTCAGCTTGGGTAGGTTGACATACACAATAGGGTAGAAATCCCTGAGTGCAAAATCCTCTCTGTATCTCTTTCCTTCTTCAGGAGAAAATAATAGTGGTCCATAAGCAAAATCTAAGGGAGGATTAGAGGTAGGGGCATGGTAAATAGCATGTATGGATGGAATTTCTAGTACCTTTGACCCAGATGGCACGTTGATTTTAGACGCAGAACCAGAAGCAAGCACTTTGGACGAAGATTGATCTTTGAGCTCTGAAGAAGACACTAGCTTCTTTCTGGATTGCTTGGGGGTCTCTTTTACTAGTTCTTTGTCCTTACGAATAGCGGCCTCAGCGTCTATTTGACCCTTGACAGGAGTTGCAGAAGGTTCCTCGATTATTAGCTTCTTTGAGCGCTTGGACGGAGGTTCGTCAAAAGCAACTTTTGGACGAAACCTTTTGGGAGGAATTTTTGTTCGTTGAGGATGCTTTAGTGGTGGAGGTGAGGATGATTTTGTTTTCTCATGATTCGAAATAGAACCCTTGTTCTTAGCAGAAGATTTGTTGGAGATTTTAGGAGCCATTGCCGAAAGGATGAGGGTTAGGGTTTTCAGAGGGAAGTGAGAGGTCGGAGAAGAGAGAGATGATAAATGTAAAATGAAAAGACACAGCAGCGTGTATATAGTAAAACAACAGATAGGCTCGAGTGTTCGAAACAGAGACTCGAGAATAAGTAAGAAAGGTACTAACCTGGAGCTTAAGGCTGATGCTCGTAGGCTAGAGCCACCTCTCGTTGGCTCGAGTGTTGCCTCAAACTCGAGGTTGGTCAGGAAGGCTCGAGGTTGTTCATCACGTCTATCCTCAGCAGAATTGCGTTGGATCGAGGTAGAGTCTAATGGCTCGAGCCAAAAAGCCTTCTCAAAATGCTTATCTTTCTGTTTTGACGAGGCTCGAGGTTGCTTTGTTCTGGCTCGAGGTTAGGACCAGATTTCACGTTGATGCAAGTGTTTGCCTTTGAGTAGATTTGAGGTGGTCAAAGATTAGCTCGAGTGTCATCACGATAAGCTTGAGCCTAATCATACTCTGGTTACCTCTGTTTCTTCTTACCTTAACAGAGTCCTGCAAAAACACATTCTAGAGGCTCTGATGCTTAAGTTAGTCCTTATTAATCATCAAAACACAATTAATTTTAATTTAGGCTTACATTACTTACAGTTCATTGGGATTTACCATTCCCAATTCTCTTCTGATGAATGTGAACTATTCCTTGGCCAAAGGCTTAGTGAAGATATCAGCAAGCTGGAGATGAGTTGGGATGAACATTACTTTAACATCTTTCTTCTGAACATGATCCCTTATGAAGTGATGTCTAACATCAATATGTTTGGTCCGAGTATGTTGTACTGGATTCTTTACCAAACTTATTGTGCTTGTGTTATCACACAATATTGGGATCTCCTTCAGGTTGATTCCCAAGTCAGATAGTTGTTGCTTGAGCCAAAGAACTTGAGCACAACAGCTTGATGCAGCCACATATTCAGCTTCAGTAGAGGATACAGCCACACTTGTTTGCTTTTTGCTAAACTAGGAGACAAGTGAGCCACCAAGAAATTCACATTGGCCACTTGTGCTCTTTCTATCCGTCTTATACCCAGCATAGTCTGAATTTGAATATGCCACTAAGTGTTTTGGTTGACCTTTGGGAAACCATAAGCCAAGGGTTTTTGTGTCAGCAAGGTATCTGAATATTCTCTTTACATTCTCAGCATGAGACTCCTTGGGAGTAGATTGGAACCTTGCACATATCCCCACACTGAATTGGATGTCAGGACGACTTGCTGTGAGGTAGAGTAATGATCCAATCATTCCTCTATATTTTGTGATATTGAAGTCTTTGCCCTCTTCATCATCATCCAAGGCAGTGGTTGAGCTCATTGGAGTGTCAGCTTCATTGCATTGGTCCATCCCAAACTTCTTCAGCATATCATTGAGATACTTCGTCTAAGATATGAATATTCCATCTTTCCTTTGCTTGATTTGCAAACCAAGGAAATAGTTGAGTTCCCCCATCATGGACATCTCAAATTCTCTCTGCATATTCTTAGCAAACTCTTCACACAAAGCATCATTAGAAGCACCAAATATAATGTCATCAACATATATTTGTACAATTAAAATTTCACCAAGCTTATTACTCTTTATGAAGAGAGTTGTATCTGCTTTTCCTCTAATAAATCCTTGATCAAGAAGAAATTTGCTTAATCACTCATACCAAGCTCTAGGAGCTTGTTTAAGACCATAAAGGGCCTTTTTGAGACGATAAACATGATCTGGATGATGATCACATTGAAAACCAGGAGGTTGTTCTACATAAACTTCCTCTTGAATAAAACCATTTAGAAAAGCACTTTTTACATCCATTTGATAGAGCTTGAATCCTTTGACACAAGCAAAGGGTAGAAGAACTCTTATGGCTTCCAATCTTGCCACTGGAGCATAAGTTTCTTCATAATCAATTCCTTCTTCTTGATTATAGCCTTTAGCAGCCAATCTTGCCTTGTTGTGGACAATGATTGCTGATTCGTCTCGTTTGTTCTTGAATACCCATTTAGTGCCAATAACCGGATGGTCTTTAGGCCTAGGTACCAAATCCCAAACTTGATTTCTATCAAATTGGTGTAACTCCTCTTGCATAGCTATCACCCAATCATTGTCTGAAAGGGCTTCATCTATCTTAGAGGGTTCAATATGTGATATAAAAGCTGAAAAGGTTACTTCATTCAAAGTACTATTTCTAGTTCTTACTCCTTGTTTCACATCACCTATTACTTGATCCAAAGGATGATTCCTAATGAACTTCCAAGATCTAGGCTGAGATTGATCAGGGTTTTCTAAATCATTTTGAGGATGAGCCTCGAAAACATTTTCAGGACTTTCAATAGAGGCAGGAGTAGTTTTCGAAAAGAATTGATTTTTGAAAGTATTTTCTTCATCATCATCTAAGGACTTATCAGATTTGGATTCACAGAATACAACATGTATAGACTCTTCAACAATACGAGTACGAGTATTAAAGACTCTATAAGCTTTACTCATATTTGAATAACCCAGAAATATACCTTCATCCGTTTTGGAATCAAACTTTCCCAAATTGTCCTTACCATTATTATGGATGAAGCACTTACATCCGAAAACATGCAGATGAGCCAAGTTTGGCTTTCTTCCTTTGTACAAACTTTCATAGGGAGTTTTGCTCAACTTCTTCCGGAGGTATGTCCGATTTGAGATGTAGCAAGCCGTACTCATTGCATCAGCCCAGAACACTTGAGAAGTGTTGTTCTCATTCAGCATAGCTCTTGCCATCTTGGTGAAAACTCGATTCTTTCTTTCTACAACACCATTTTGTTGAGGAGTCCTTGGGGCTGAGAAGTTGTGATCTATTCCCATGCTGTCACAGAACTCGGCAAATGCATGGTTTTCGAATTCTCCTCCATGATCAGTTCGAATTCCTGAAATAGAGAATCCTTTCTCGTTTTGGACCTTCTTGGCAAAACAAACAAACTGATCAAATGTTTCATCTTTAGAGGATAAGAATATAGTCCAAGCAAATCTAGAAAAATCATCAACTATGACTAAAGTATAAAGATTGCCACCAAGACTTTTTACTCTAGCTGGTCCAACTAGATCCATATGAAGTAGTTGAAGAGGTCTATTAGTTGAAATTTCATTTCTAGATTTGAAAGATGATTTGGTTTGTTTTCTTTTTTGACAAGCATCACAAATCGTGTCATTTTTAAAACGAAGTTTTGGAATACCAATAACCAAATCCTTTTTAAGCAATCTGTCAAGTTGAACCATAATGACATGAGCTAATCGCTTGTGCCATAGCCAACTATCATCCAAATTACTTACAAAACATTTTTCAGAAACAGAACCATTTATAGAGAGATTAAGTGTATAACAATTTCCTTCTCTAGGTGCTCTGAATAAAGTTTTTGATTTTATATCTTTCAAAGGGAGAATATCCTTACTGACAATCAAGCACTCCTCAGAATCAAAGATAACTATGTTACCTTTATCAGTGCTTTGGCTTACACTGAGGAGATTGTGACAAAGTCCCTCCACTAGGTAGACATCTTTGATTTATGGTCCTTCATTGTTTCCAATTTCACCAATGCCAAGAATCTTTCCGTTGATTTCCACCAAAGGTTACCTTGCCACCATCCTTGGGCTTGATTGAAGCAAATTTGGATTGGTCCCCCGTCATATGTCTATAGCATCCACTATCAATATACCACTTGTTGGGATTTGATACTCTTAGATAGAACTGCAAAACACAACAGATCAGGTCTTAGGTATCCATCTTTTCTTGGGTCCTTTGGGGTTAGTTTGTGTCTTAGGAATCTTGTAGGATCTCTTTGGCACCCATTGATAATTTCCTAAAAGTTTACTCTTTCTTTCCTTTTTATGAAAATAGGAAGAAGTAGTATGACCTTTACGATTGCAATAATTGCAATGAGCAAAAGGATTTGAAGAATGAACAAATTTTCTAAAATAGTTCAAATAAGTCTTTTCTCCAAATTTCTTTTTGCCTTTCTTTTTATCAAAGTTTGGTTTGTAACCGATTCCTGATATGTCATTTGTAAATCTTTGTCAAGTTTTCAAAATGACATTGAGCATTTCACTACCTCTAGTGAATTTCTCAAGTGCCTTTGTAAGATGCAAATTCTTTTTCTTTAGATCAGGACAATCTTCACAAACATCATTTTCGAGACGGGAAAGCTTTTCAACTTGCAGTTCAAGAGTCACATTTTTCTTTTTCAAAGCAAGATATTTTTCAGCAAGTTTTTCAAATTCAGATTGCACAAGGTTATATTCAGCAAATAACTCATCATAAGTTGGTTGTGAATCATATACCTCATCACTATTTGCAGAGGGCTCTTCTTCTTGAGCCACGAGACATATGTTAGCTTTGTCCTCCTCTTCAGCTTCATCTTCATCGGATGAGCTGTCTCCCCCATATTGCTGAGACATAAGCTTTCTTCTTGAATTTATTGAATTTCTTCTTGTCTCTGTCTTTTTCCTTCAGCTGGGGGCATTCTGATCTGATGTGACCAGGCTTTTCACATTCATATCAGATGGTTGGCTTCTTTGTCTCAGTGCTGGAGTTACCTTTGTGAAACTTTTTGTATCATTGATCCTTTTTGTAGAATCTTTTAAATCTTCGGACAATCATTCCCAGCTCTCTTTCTTCGTCTTCTTCTTCATCATCATCTGTCTCCTTAGCTTCTTTGACAGCTTTAAGAGCAACGCCTTTGAACTTGCTAGTTGCTTAATCAAGTCCCTTTTTGAACTTGAGCTTGGATTCATATTCAGAAAGGCTACCAAAGAGGGCTGCAACATATGACATTGATTCACCACGAGTTTCTTCAATCGCGGTTACTTTAGCTTCCCAGTCCTTGTTGAGGATATTGAGAATCTTCCTTACTTGCGCAGGTTGCTCATATTCTTTGCCCAATGAAGCAAGTTGGTTGATCAGATGAGTGAATCTTAATCGAAACTCGTTGATGGATTCACCAAGCTTCATTCGAAGAAGATCATATTCTGTTATGAGAGTGTTGATTCTGTTCTGCTTTACTTCAGTAGTTCCTTCATGAGCTACCTCCAAAGCATCCCACATGGCCTTTGCATTTGTCAAGGTGAAAACACGAAAATGCTCTTGTTAGCTCAAGGCACTTTGCAACATAAGAATGACTTTGCTGTTGAGAGTGATATTTCTCCTATCATTCGCATCATAATCTTCTTCAGGCTTTGGAACTCTAACGCCATTTTCGATCACTGTTGGCTTGTAGTCTCCAGTCTCAAATACTCTCCAAAGGCCATATTCAGAGGCCATGACAAAGACTCTGAATTTGCCTTTCCAGAAAGAATAATGCTCTCCACTAAATCCCGGTGGTCGGTTGATCGAAACTCCATCAGGTAGAATATTCTCCATAGTGATCCTTCTCAAGATGTTAATCTTTTCAGAGAAGACCAAGCTTTGATACCAAATGAAAGAAGGAGCTTAATCACCAAGAGGGGGTGAATTGGGGATTTTAAAATTTTCTCTCGAAAGTGCTCTGTTTGTAGAATGCAAAACATAGATGACCAGAGTAAGAGTAAGAGAGATTGAACACAATGGATTTATACTGGTTCGGTCCAAATCCCTGACCTACGTCCTGTTAGATATGATTAGTTTTGATGATTTCTTATACAGATGCCATTATTAAAAGCAAAAAGATTGAGTAACATAGTTATCTCCTACATTGACTAACTGCTGTATTTAATGTAGATTAATCCAAGTTGAATTATAGAGATTAATCAAGAAGGAGATATTGAAGTTGCAGAGAATGATGAGTCTAAGCTAAATTACGAAGAATGACCAAGATGGGAGATGGAAGAAGGAAGAACTTGATGAATGGAATGATAATATCATTATACAAGTTCCAAGATTGATTCTAGAAGTCTCTATGATCAAATGGGAGTTGGAATGACTCAATTCGGAGTTAAAATAAGCAAAAGGAAGCTTCAGGATGATATAACTCAAGTCATGAACTCACAACTCGAGTTAATAAAGTTGCTACAGTGTTTTCCCTCTTCTGGAATGAGTTAACTCGAGTCATGTATGAGTAACTCGAGTAGTGTAACTCGAGTTATCACTTAATAACTCAAGTTGATAGTGCTTTTTCAGCACCTATGTTATGCTCTGTTTCATGTTTCAGTTGGCGAGGTCTGGTATTTCGATGATATCTCTCAAACCAGAGATCAGATTGAGGTGAAACCAGTGGCATATGAAACTAGAGTCCAAATGCGTCATTTTGATATAAAATTCAAGCCCAAAGGAGTTCAAATCAAGGAGCTATGAATTGTAGAAGCGGGGAATGAAATCACGCCACACTACTGACAAAGCTTTAATGTTTTGAGTTTATCTCACAAACTAAAAATCCAATTGAGCTGAAATAAGTGGCATATGAAAGTAGACTAAAACTTATTTCCATCAAGATTTGAACCAAGAAAAACGGAGTTCAGACCAGGGAGATATGGCTCTCAAAAGTGGATACTCGAAATTCTGGATTCAGTTCAACATAGACTTGATTTTCTGGATATAGCTCACACTATGCACAACCAAATGAAATGAAACCAATTCCATATGAATCTAGACTCAACAAGTGTTTCATAGAATTTGGAAGCAACCAATTTTGATGAGCTTTTAACTCAAGTCAAGGCATGATAACTCGAGTCACCATTCAGACAAAAAGCAACCAGAAGTTTGGAGACAAAGTCAACTCGAGTCATACTAAGGCAACTCAAGTCCACCAACTCGAGTCACTCAAGAACACAGAGAGCAATCAGAGCACCTTGGCAACTCAAGTCACGAAGGATAACTCGAGTTACTCGCAGACAGATAGGAAATGACATTTTTGCAACTCGAGTCACATACGACAACTCGAGTCAGAATACAAACAGAAAGCATCTGGCACTTAAAACAACTCGAGTCACATGGAATAACTCGAGTCAACCTCCTTGCATCAAAATATCACCATGTCCGAAATCTTGGATTCTCATCAAGAACATCCAGATGAATTCCAAAAGAACTTATACTACTTCTTAACATCATTTATATCATTTGTGTATAAGTTACAGGTGATTAAAGTTTGAGATTACATCAAACTTGACAGAAATCAAAATCTGTCACAAGCATGAAGAAGGAGTTTCTACAGATTTTTAGAAATAGCAGAGAAGATCGAATTCAACAAGGAACTTGAAGAAACGAAGTTGAATGCTCAACTATAATGTTCTCCAATGGATTCAAATGTTCAGACAGTGAAATACTCCAACGGACAAAGCTTCAACGAACATAATTCAAATTATCCCAACGGTAATATTTTCCAACGGTCATATACGCTCACAACGGTCATATTCAAAAATGGAGAAATTGCTCAATGGTCTTCACTGACTATAAAAGGACAACCATTCAAAATGGACGAAACTGAGACAAGAGTTTACACTGTCGAAATGCCAAATTTCTGAATCAAACATTTAGCTCACACGCTCTCTGTTCTCAATGCTTATATAGTTCAACATAGAGAGTGAAATGATTTGTATCGTACTTCAGTGTTTATTCATTTACTTCTGAGAGAGAAGATTTATCTGTAAACATCTATCTGAGAGTTACTCAAGATTGGGTGATCTTGAGTGGGAAACACATTGTATTGATTACAGCTTGTAAGGGGAGTGAATCCTAGGAAGAAGATTACTTCGAGTACAAAGTGTGTAATCAAGCGGGTGTATTGATTACAGTTTGTAAGGGGGAGTGAATCCTAGTGAGAGGATTACTTCAAGTACAGAACGTGTAATCAAGTTGAAAGAAGATAGTGGATTGAAAATCTCAAGCGGAGCTTGGGGACTGGACGTAGGTCAAGGATTGGGCCGAACCAAAGATAAATCGGTTTGCATATTCTCTTCCCTTATCTTTTACATTTCCAAAGATATGCTTATTTGAATATCTAACTGTCGATTTAGAAGTTGCAAAAAGATTTTCAAAGTTTCTAAAGTTTTATCAGACACCCAATTCACCCCCCTCTTGGGTGATAGCCAGGTCTTACATTTGGTATCAGAGCAGGGCTCTTGTTTAAAGGACTTAATCGTCTCAAGAGTTATCAATGGCTGATTTTGGGTGTTCCTTGCTTTCAGAAGGTTTTGATTATACCGTTTCACCTTTTTTCAAAGATATTGATTTTTGGTTTTGGAAAGCTAGAATGACATCGTTTATAAAATGTTTTGATTTTGATATGTGGAATGTTTTTATAAATGTCTTTGATTTCAAACCAATAAAGGATTGGGATGAGAAAGAAAAGAAAATGTTTTCATTGATCATTAGAGCAATGAAAATTTTATATAGTGCTTTGACAGAAAATGATTTCGATAAAATAAAATTTTGCTATAGTGCTAAAGAAATCTGGGATACTCTTGATTCTATATATGACTTCTAACAACTGTGTTGAAGTCTATAGTGTTGACGGTTCATCTGAAACTATAAAGTGCTTATCCATGATTGATGAACAATTGGAAGTTGAGAATGAAGAAGCAGAAATCTTAGAACACTTCCATGATCCAGTCAACATGAAAGAACAAGAGAATGAGGATTCCCAAGAGGAGCTCATCATGCATGATATTAAGAGAAATGATTTTGAACATTTGTATAAAATTGTCTTTCAACCGATTACTGAGTCTATTTTGAAAAGAAAAAAATGTTTTAAATCATGCTGGAAAATCATGTGGGAAGAAATAATTTACAAATATGAGTTATTTGATATTGCATCCACTCGACCAGCACAATATTTGCAAAACTGTTCATAATAAGCATCATTCTGTTGTTTGCAATTATTGTGGAAAGTCTGGCCATATTTCTCACACATGCTATATTAAGAAAAATTCTGATGTGGGAAACAAATATGTTTGGGTTCCGAAAGGACAAGTAAGGTCCACTACTAACAGCCAAGGACCCAAGTATAAGTGGGTGCCAAAATGTCCATCTAGTGCTCTATATGTGCAGGATTATTTGAAAAGCAATGGACATAAGGGTACGATGAAGAAGCCAAGAGTTTCTCATGCACCAATGAAAAGGATCATAGTGCCTAGATCAAATAGGAGAACTCTTGGAGCACCCATTGCTGGAATTACAAAGTCAAATCATAGGAAGCAATGGACACTCGTAAGAAGAATACATTCTGCCTCAAGAATGGACTACCACATAGTACCATTCAATTATCTTGAGGAGAACATGAAGAGGAGAATCTCTCAAATATCAAACAGAAGACTTTTGAAGTCTATATCCCTTGAAAGAGCTTTGCAGACACCCATGGGAAAACATATGGAGAATCAATGTGACAAAAAGAGACAAAAAACAAGAGAAAATGCAATCCTCTAAGTACCTAAGGCAAAGGTATACAATGGTAAAACCTCCTACGCTATTATCTGAAATATTCATTGAGGTTTTATATTTTATAACCTTAGGAATGAGCATTGCAAACTATTTTGAAATCGATTTTTCACATCCCTTAAAAATCCATTTGATAAATTTATAAAGGGATTGCAATGTTCAATAATTTAATTCTTTATGCATACATGATGATTTGAAAATAAAGTATCTCTTTTATGCATAAAGTCATGTTTAATTCACTCAGTTGTTTTGAATTGATTACATTCTTAAGAGCATGTGAATCTAGTTTCTACAAGCTAACAATGATTGGATCCAAGTAAGGTTAGATACCAGGAAAGAAAAAGATTTATATGGTTTTGTAGGATGATAAAAAGCTTCTCAAGAATGCAACATAGAAGAATGATCCAAGTCTTGAGAAAGCTAAACAAGTTATGGTTGGTGTTGATGGTGAACGTCGAAAAAGGAGACATCTGCATCAATTCATCTTAACCAAGCAAGCTACCACAAGGACAAGAGGAATTAAGGTGATATCTAATTCTTACCCCATACTGTGATTATATGAAATTCATTTGTGGGTAATGAATACTTGTCCATCATTGCATTCCATTAGCAATCATCATTTATGGCTTTCAAAATGTTTTTAGATTGCTAAATGAACCCTAAGTAAATTTGTGCATAACTTTCTAAGTTTATGTTTTTGAAATGCACAATTCTAAAATTTGTTTAGATCCCAATTCACTCTGTTTTATAAAAATGCAAACAAGTGTTTTGAAAAAGATTCATACTTTGATTGCATTCAATTGGTGTTTCAAAATTGGAAGTTGATATATTGTATACTGAATGTCAGATATGCTTCAAATCTCTCCATTAAAGTTTTCCCTATCATTCACATATTGATATTTGGAATTCAATGTGATGCTTGAACTCTCTAGTCTCTTTTTCTAACTAGTTGGACCTCATGTCTACAAGTTGATCACATATGAGTTTTAAGTCTATCTTCAAGAAAAGAATTCAATTTGTGAATCATATGCCTTAAGCATAAATTCTTAGTTGGCCGAGTTATTCCAAGCTTTATAAATGTTCATTAGTGCATTGAATATTAATGCATTAACCATTAGTGGAATAACTTACTAGGATGATGTTATGAAACTCTAGTCATTTGGATTAATGAGTATGTGCTTCATCATTCAGGAATCCCAGTATTCACTTTGTTACTCAAATACATCAACTTTGTCTTTAACCATATTTTGAGTAACTATCTCTGTATATTCAAATTCTTGCCTTGACCATTGAATATTAATTCAAATGATTACACATTCTGTAACTCACGGAATAATTCTCTCGCTAGAACTTACTCCCCCTTACAAGTTGTAATCAAACAGCCCAATCCCAAAGTCCCAATACTTTGAGATTCTTACAAAAGGATAATCAATAAAGAACTCTCTCTAAAAGAGCAGATTAATAATCACTGAAGTGTTTGATATATCCGAAGATATTACTCTTAGAGTGGAAACAGTAAATGCTCTTAATCGCTAATTGAATGTACAGAGTTTCCGGTGGTTGCAGATTTGAATGCTTCCGACATTTATAGTTGGTGGTATTTATGACCGTTGTCGAAGCTAGAAGGATATCCGTTGAGACTCTTCGATTTAGCCGTTTGAGAGTAATAAATATTTCCGTTGAAGAATGTTTATACGGACTAATCGTATTTGCTGAATCTCCAACGTTGATATTCCTTATTCAAATTGTCCGTTGAGACTAGGTGAGAATGTATTAAGGAAATAGTAGTGAAGCTTTAATGTTGCCAGAAGGTCATCTGCCAAAACGGTGAATATCTCTGCTTTGCATTAAATGCGTCTGACACATTGTTGCTTTATTTCAATTTAGCGTTAATCCCCATAAAACTCTTCTGAAACTCATTAACAAACTTGTTAAACGCAATTAGAAATAGTAATGACAGAGGATATAAAGTATATAAACCATAACAAGTGATTTGATAGAGATTGGAACAATGATTTATCAAACTGATACATTTTGGCTAGAGTCGCTTTTTTGGCTAGAGTCAAATTACTTTGTTGGAACACGCTAGGCTAGAGTCACAAGATACTGGCTCAAGTTTAGGTCAAGACTCAAGGCATATTGTGTAGGCTAGAGTCAAATTGTTCGGATGAAACGTGCTAGGCTTGAGTCAGTTTATTCAGGCTAGAGTCTGGGTCGAAACTCAAGGTACATTGTGTTGGCTAGAGTCAAATTAATCTATGGAAGCACTCTAGGCTCGAGTCTCAAATCTCTGGCTCCAGTTTGGGTCAAAACTCTAGTTACACAAAGTAGGCTAGAGTCAGAATGTCATTTGAAAGTAACGGTCGAAATACTTGGCTAGAGCCAATGCTCTTAGGCTCGAGTTGAATAAAATAAGAATATATATATTCAGGGTTTGGCTCGAGTCAGCCAGATTTGGCTAGAGCCAACGAGCGCATTTTGTCAAATGTAGATAGGAGTTTGGCTCGAGTCAGATGGCTTTGGCTAGAGCCAATATGATAGATTTTATGCAGACGAGATTTTCACAATGTAAGGCGTTTTATTTTCAAACATTTTTTTTACAAATGGTTAGTTATCATAAAAACAAACATTGGAAGCTAACACAAGCCTCTTAAAATTTGAAGAATACCCCGAGGGAACTTTTGTGCCATGTAAACACTCACAAAAACTTTGTTTCTCATCCTTAGACAAAGTATGAGAAGCCGGGGGACAATAAGTTCTCTTCCCGTATGGCCTTAGATGTAAGTCTTCGCGTATTCCCATTACTTACAAATCCAATCTTGCCTTCACACCATCCTTGGAACTACCTTGTATGTTGAGAAGCGTGCCAACAATACTATCACATACGTTTTTCTCCATATGCATGACTTCAATACAGTGTCTCACATAAAGATTGCGCCAATATGGAAGATCGAAAATACAGATCTCTTTTTCCATATATTTGTTTCTTTTCTACTCTTTGCAGTCTTACCGAAGATGACATTGATATTCTTCACCTTTTCATAAACTTGCTCCCCAATCAATGCCACCGGAGCATCTTCATACTCTTGGCCATTGATAATTGAATATTTTATACACTTCTTTTTATCTCTTGATTAATAATTTAGGACTTTTTAGTTAATAAATAATGGCTTTTATACTTATTTGGGCTTTGGGCCTTTGATTATATTTTAGCCATTTTTATTAATAAAATTCCAGTTTTACATTGCTTCACTAATCTTACCATAACTCTTGAACCAGACATCGGATTTGCCTCATTTTTGTTTCATATTTCAGATGATTCAGAGAGCTACAATTGTTATGAAGACATGAAGGGCAAATTCGGACAAGAAGACGGTCGATTTTGAAGCCAAAGTCAGATGTTTTATTTGGGCTCGAATTTGTGACTAAAGCCCATTCTGTATTATTTTCTGTTTTGGGCCTGGATTATTGATTGGAGCCCCATTTCGTTTTTCATCTTAGGTTAAGTAAGGCAGCAGCCACAAACACTGACCATTCACGTTTTTATTCTGTTTTGTGGATCAAAATAGAGGTTTTCGATTCTCCGAAATGTTCTTCGCGTTCTTCGTCTCTGTTCTTCGATTTTCCCAGCCATGTTCGGCTAAACCTTCGTGGTTAACCCAACGTTGAGGATTCCATGATTCGTCCGAGAACTCGTACTTAATCGGTAACTTTACTTGTTTCGTTTTCATCTTATCGGATCCGATTTCGAAATAGTTCGAATATTAGATTTAATATTCGGTTTGGTTCATCCCAAGGACCGAGTTCGAACTAGGTTAGAGTGTTGTTTGTGCGATTGCACAAAGGAGACGCCACTGTTTCGGACAGATTCTAGACGATCGTCTAGTCGAGGGATTTCGACGAACGCAGAGATTTCGGTTCGTCCGAGCCAAACGCGAGTTCGTTTATATTTCGTTCAATGAAGGAAGTTTCGGAATCTAAACGTTGGGTTGATCGTTTTAATCTATTTCAATCTCGTTTTTATCTGTTTCTGCATATTTCAGATTAGTTTCAGTTTAATTTCATTTTAATCTGTTTCAAATCAAAAACCCCCAATTTTATTGTTGTTCTGTTTTGTTGTTGCTGATTTAAACCCACTGCAAATTCCTTGAGAGAAACGACCCAGGTTACATTATACTGCAAATCTTTTCTAATTTGGTTATTTTGGGAGATCACGGCAAATCTCTGTCAAAATATGAGCCACCAAAAAAGGCTTTCTTTAATAGACGATATGGGTGGCCCCGTCTAAGAAATCTCTTATGTCCAAGATAAACCGTCTTTCTTCCATGTTGAAGTTGATGGTAGCGTGTGCCTTCTTCACAAACCGGACATTCTTTATGACCTTTTACACTATACCCTGACAAGTTCCCACATGCTAGGAAATTGTTTATAGTACAAAATATCATGGCTCACAATTTAAACACCTCATTCTTGAAAGAGTCAAAAACATCGACATCTTCTTCCCACAACTCCTTCAAGTCTTCGATCAAGGGCTGAAGGTAAACATCCAATGTCATTTCCGGGTTGTTTTGGTCCTGAAATCAACATAGATAGCATGATGTACTTTCGTTTCATGCATAATATAGGAGATAAGTTGTAAATAATCAGGAGTACAGGCCATGAACTATGTATGCTGCTAAGGCTTCCATATGGATTCATGCCTCAATCATTTCAGAAAAACTCTTGTCGCTCCATCCATGACGTGCCTTTAAGCTTACCAATTTCAATACTGCGTTCAACAATTGGTATTTTTTACACCCAGGGTATAGCGGGGTCTTTGCATCACTGCACATATTACCATATGCATGTGATTGATGAAAAACATCTTCTCCTACATCACGAATAATGTCCTCTATGCGATCATCCATATCCGTGTCATTATCATCAAAGGCCACTTCCCCATGTTGAGACCCACTTGGTATTTTTTTCACCATGCCATACCCATACTATATAAGTCTTACAAGATCCTTCACAAATTAAATGTGTGTGTATAACTTCAGGACTTAGTCGCCTCTCATTCAAACATTTTACACAAGGGCAATAAAACTTCCCACTATCATCATGGGCATTTTGTTTAGCAAATTCTATAAAGTCCCTCACCCCATTCTAATATTCAACACTTGTCCGTAAAGCATTTATCCAACTGTGATCCATAGTAGAATTCCTATAGACGGAAATATTTAACATACATAATCCGAAAAAATTGACACTTGCATATAAAATAAGGCAACACCAAATGCATATTTATGCTCAATGTCGGTTATGTCTTTTTTTTATGGAGAAACTTGCCTATTAAATGCATAACGAAGAATCACTTTTGGCCATAAATGTATCACAATGAATCCAAGAAGCAAAATAAATGCATGACGAGGAAATTTAATGCATCGCATGAAGGTCTTGTGGACTCACTTGTAGCATATAAATTCAAATGTGTTTGCTGAGTTTTTCTTCTCCCGCCACGAACGTTGATGTTGTAGACAGCGAGAGTAACCTAAAAACATTTGTTGGTCAGTTGGGTAGGTCTAAAGTGCAAATATAATCTTCAAAATACAATATTCATTAACAACAGAGAAACCCACAAGAACATTTCATCGATTTCGTTCAACCCAGAAGATCATAAAGTTATATAACCGAAACACCTCTTACAGCTTGGTCTATAGACGTTTAGCTAAGGAACCAGAAAGTGATTGTTGAGAGAGCAACGCGAAGCAGCGATGAAGCAACACACAAACACTGGAGACAGAACTTGAGTAATCACTTTCGGCGCGATAAGAGAAGTTCAGAGAGGGAAATTTAATATTCCGCGCGACAGAGACATGTTTTAGTATTTTGGATTTTATTAAGACCGATTAATTATAAAGTAGCCAGTCCTAAATATATAATTAAATTTTTAAGACCAGAGGTTTAAAAGACTCCGGTCCTAAATTTTTATTATTCATTTAATTTTAAGACCGGAGTTTTATAAAACATCCGGTCCTAAAAGTCCTCATTTTTTTTTAAAAAAAAAAAGAGGATTGGCTTTGGCGAGCGCAGCAGCAACTGAATGAATAAAAATTAAAGGAAAACTTGAGAATAAGCTTCTTTAATTACTAGAGAATATGAACAAAAAAAAGACACAAGCTTAGTTCTTAATGCTTCATACATTACTGGAGAATATGCACATACACAAGAAAAAATACAAAAGAAAAACAAGCAGAAAATTATCAAAACAAGAATCTGACTAAACATCCTAAAGCTTATTATCCTCCAAAGCCTTGGCGATATCGGCGTGAACAACATTAACTTCCTGCCGGAGATTAGCAAGTTCCTGTCTTATTCGCATTAGCTGCAATGCATCATTAAAGGAAAGAGGAGAGGGGTCAGCAATAGGCGCACTAGGGCCAACTGGTTGGAGAGGGGGAGTAGGAACCTTTTCATGGACTGAAGGCTGGAGGGGGGTGCGGCAATCTCTTCATCATCCGAAATAACAATGGGTCCAACGACCCGAGACTCTTCTGTCACAATAGAATGCACTCTCGCTGGAGGAGGCACACCCTATAACGATCTACGGAAGGCACGAGCATCAGATGTAAGAGTACCCCTACTAGCGGTTCTCTTGTATCTAACCATGGTTTGAGCAGTTGGGGCAGAGAGCCACGTAGTGTGGAGTTACGAGATTGTGAGGAGTTAATAAGGACATAGAGGTATGAGGAGTTTATATACTTTAAGAGCCACATAGTGTGGAGTTACGAGGTATGAGGAGTTTAATAAGGACAGATAGGTATGAGGAGTTAATAAATATGCGGTATAAAATTCTATTATTTAATTTTTTTTCAATTCAATTGATTTTAAGTTCGACCTTTTATAATATATTCGGTCCTAAAAGTCTATTATTTATTTATTTCAATCAATTCAATTACTTTTAAGACCGACCTTTTATCTTATATCCGGTCCTAGAATTCATTTATTTTTTTCAATTCAATTTTTTTAAAGTAAGAATTTTTTTCTTTAAAAATATTAGTTTTAAGAACGGATCTTTTACAATATCCGTTATTAAAGGTTCATTCTATTCAAATTACTCAGATAGTACAGTTGTATCCTTAAACTCTGTTCAAATGAATGATTCAGAGTCTCTTCGACTTCCAGATAAACTTCCCAACTAGGCGTCTCCTCGTATTCTGAGGAACTATGCGTCTCCTCGTTATTATTTCCGGCGTTTCACATTGTTCAGGAAGGGTTCTCTATTTAAACCCGATGTTACTTTACTTCCTTCACATTCTTCTCCATTACTTCTAAAACCTCCACCGTAATGGCTGCTCCACCACCACGAGGTTCTCAACCACCACCAGGTCCTCATTTTCCTATTAATCCTCTTCCACCTCCGTACCCTCCTCCATTGCCTCCGGACCTGACATTCTACCAGATGATGCAGCACCTTCTGGCCCGCGTCGATCACACAGACCGACGCTTGGGCCAACTGTTTCAGGTCTATCACGCCGTCAACAACAAGATGACTGCGGTACTCGACGCCCATGACCTTGAGTACCATCCTTCAGATGACGACGTTGACGACCTCTCCAACGACTCCCTCCCCTCCGACAACGATGGGGGGGAGTAGATGTTTTTATGTTTTTTTTCCTGTACTGCTACTGCCCCTCACAGGGCAGCATTAAAAAAAATATAATAAATAAATTTTTGGTTTCCATATTTGATCGCCTTGTCCTTTTCATTATCTTCTTTCTTTCTCCGAAAAAAAAGAAACAAACAAAACATTGTCCTCATGTAAATCAACATTAAAAATATACAAAAAAAAAAGATCGTTTACCTTATTCGAATAAAAACAAACAAAGTGACTATTCTTCTCAAGGTTGGACCGTCGCTGTCGTCGGTTTTACCTCGTCCTGATTTGAATATTTTTAGTGTCCTTTTCATTATCTTCCTTCTTTTTCCGACAAAAAGAAAAGAGACAAAGAAAAGGGAAACCGATAATGCTGCTCAACATCAGGAGAGGTAACATCGACGACAACGAAGGACTAGCTTAGGCAGAAAGCCAGAACCTCGATTGTCTTGAACCCTAATAATTTGTCTGAAAAATGAGTCAACATTTTTGTTTAAAGTAAGACTATTAAGACCGGAGATTTAACAACTACATGGTCCTAAAGGTTAAGCCATATTTTACCAAAAAAATGAAGAGACTTATGGGAGCGGACAATAATAAAATATACGGTCCTAAAAGTCTAGACATATTTTTTAGAATTAAACGTAGACTTTTAGAATCGGTCTTCAAATAAATATGCGGTCCTAAAAGTCACGCCATATTTTTAAAATAAACGAATACTTTTAAGACCAGACTTTAAACAAACATACGGTCCTAAAAGTCTAGCCATATTTTTAGAATTAAACGTAAACTTTTAGGACCGGATCTTTAAATAATATGCGGTCCTAAAAGTCTAGCCATAGTTTTAAGAAATAAATGAAGACTTTTAGGACCAGATGTTTAATAAATTTGCGGTCCTAAAAGTCACGCCATATTTTTAAAATAAACGAACACTTTTAAGACCGTACTTTCAACAAATATACGGTCCTAAAAGTCTAGCCATCTTAGGAACGAGGACTTTTAGGACCGGATCTTTAAAAAATATGCGGTCATAAAAGTCGCGAATACTTTTCAGAGTCTCTTATTGCTCATTTACAACATCCTGTACCTCAAATTTCAAGCACTAAATAGCTAGAATGAATGAATGAATTCTTCGAAAAAATAAACAAATTTATTATTGAATTACACATTGCGTATGTATATTTACAAATGAATGACTTGTTCGAAAAAATAAACAAATTTACAAAAGATTATTGTTGCTACAACATATATTTACAGATGAATTTAGGACTTAATTAGGTTATACAGATATTGACAAAACACATTGCGTATGTGCTCCACTTCATCATCAGGATAGGTAAACCTCTGTAACATCAAAGATAGAAATTGAATTAACTTGCGTGCATATTTCATATGTAACATTAAGCCAGAAACTGAATTCAGCCATAATATGTAACATCAAATACATTTACCTTTGCAGTTAATTTAGTCATTCGTCCTTCTGTGATAATATCATATATGTGTTTCATGACGTACATGCCACATAAGTTGGACCCCGTTGGTTGCCGACGGGTCTAAAACAAACAAGAAATATATATAAGAGCCAGCATATTTAGCTTACTAACCAAGTTCACAAGGTAGTGTGCCAGTGTCCAAATATGTACTAACCTGTGGTTTGAGCCATTTAGGATAAGTGGCTTGATACCCACGCTTTTTGTTTACCTCGATTGGAAGGTCCTCATGACACTATCATCAAAATCACAAATTTATCAATAATGTTCACTGAAAATTCACAGTAGAGATTTCAGACAAGAGAATCAAAATTATATGCTTACTCGTTGACGGTCTACTTCAACGTAGGCCCTGGATCACTGTGAGTGAAGCATAAGAAGATAACTTTATGATCCTCCTTGCACATGAGGACCAACTGCCAGTGGCGGCTGAAAATTTACAGCAGTAAAGTACTCAATGATATATGTAGCAGAATTAAGTGAATTGCAGACAAGACTTGTGATATGTACCCGTGGTAGTATGGAAACACGTACACATTTCTTCTCACTTCACACACCCTCTTTGATATGTATTCTTGTCTCTTCACCAAGGGTGTTGTACTTGCATAGACTGGGCACAAGAATCCAAAATCATTGATTCTGCCCTGTTCAACCAATTCTTGATGCATTAACCTACAATAATGACATTGATCAGGGAATTAGTATATATGTATGTGTGTCTAAACGATGCATTTAAATTATGTACTCATAGAATCAGATACTTACTTCATAAACAGTTGAAGGATTGGATTAGTTAGCTCCTGTCCAGGAAGCAGCAGGGACGTTACATCTTCGTTGTCAACGTAAACCGGTCGAGGATGACGGAGGCCTACTACTTCATTGACAGACCACGATTTATCTTTAAAATATCCACTCTTCACCATATCGGATATTTTTTCCTTGCCAGTCAACTTAGCAGTAGGGGATAGAGCTTGAGGAGGGGATGCAGCTTGACGAGGGGATGGAACTTGAGGAGGAGGGGATGAAGCTTCAGGAGGAGTAGAGACATGTACAAGCTTCACTGGCCAAGAGATGAAGGTTCCCTTGACATCACTCACAAGCTTTAGGCGATCGGTTGGGAGAGGGAGAGGTGCATCAATGATCACCTTTTCAACTGACACTCTGACTTCATCATCAGCTATTTGTTGGTGGTGTACAGTTGATCCCAAGTTGTGGATAGTCTCTTTTGCAACTAATCGTCTATGACTATCACGATCCTCTACATACAGGTCACAAGGTTGCTTTGACTGTCCAACAATGCAGCTCCCCTTAGTGCTCTGCTGCATAGGTGTAGGTGAATGTGTGAAGGGAACACTGGTCTCTGGACGAGAGCTCAAAAGTAGCCTCATCTGATTCATTTCCTCCTTCATGTGGCTCATCTGGGATTGAAACATTACTTCTTTAGCCGCTGCTTCCTCACTTAATTTGGTCAGCGTCTATTCCATCTCCTCCCGGGTAACCATACTTTGTTTATGGCGTTTGGATTTACCAAAGTATTGCTTTAGGCCTACCCGTTCTCCAATCCCCCTTACACGCCCCGGGTGATCCGGTTTTCCGGTCGCAACGGTCAGAACATCATTCCTCCCGTCCGACACAAAAGATCCCTCTGCTTCTTTCTTTTTAAGATCTTCCTGTAAGATATAGATAACGAGAAGCTTAGTAATGAAACATGTTTACTAACTAAAAAATAACAATAACGATACTTACAATTCTTTCAGTAACTACACGAGTTTGTTCACTCGTGTAGGCGCCGCTTGGCTTTTGCCGAATTTGCAACCACAACTCCTCGCGACGTATTGGAGATGGCTGATCAACTATCGCAGAAAGATTGGATTCAGCTTCATCTTCCAGTCTCTTCCGCTTGGCCGCCATCAATTTTTTTCCGACCTTTTCATATCCACCGCGAGAAGCCCTATGCGGGCAATCATTCTTTCTCCCTATCTCCTGTGCTTGTTCCCTTCTTTTCTGTGAATCAGAATTGAAAAAAACTATTAATTATGAATTCCAGCCATGTCACTAACAGAAATTAGAGAACTTTTGCTTTATATGAACGTCAAACATTAGTCAAATTCACTTCATCAAGTTTCAACATTTTATTTAAGAAAGATGTAGAGTTGTAGAAGAAATTGGGAGAAACAGAGGAAAGGGAGTTGCGAGAATTCTTTGCGCTAACTCGATCAATTCATTCATTCATCATAACTGGTTCCTACACATATTAGACTAACCTCTTATATATAGTTAGAGGCTTGACTCTTAAGGCCCAATAACAAACTTGCACCGAAACCATTACACAGTTAACATACTAACTAACTAACAACAATGTCTAACCACTACCTACTATAACAGAACTAAGACTATAATAATGACTTGACTCTTATGCCATTATTATTTCCCTATTACCTTCTTAGTATTTTACCTTTTCAAGGTTTACATATCAGACTTGCATAGATAAAGGCAGGAAATGTATACTTCTATTCACACACCAAACCATTTAACTAACAGGATTAGATGAACACAATAACATTCACATATCCGCACAAAAAGTTAATAAGCAAACAAAAGGGCAAACAAAACTAAATATAAACTCACCGAGCTTCGGGAGTGGTCCGCACCGAACAAATTGTTGCCAAGTTTGTTCATCAATAAATGTGTACTTGTCCCAAGGATTTTCTTCAGTGAACCTCGGCAAAAAATATACTTGTTAGCTAGAAAGATCTTAAACTTCCTCTACCGATCAAGACAATAAGACAATGTCTTGTCTTTCAATTTACGACGAAATCGTTGAGACGTGTATGTAAGCCGGATAGTGTCCCAAATAGGATCCTTTACTCGTGCCAAAGTCCACATTTTTCCACTCATCTGTCAAGATGCTAACCTTGCTGCGTGCTAGATAGCCAACAAAACTAGTATATTTGCATTTATTGGGACTGAAAGGTTCCAACTTTTCATCAAATTGAATCTCAAGCCTTGACCCAGAAGTCCGACTTAGGGTTACATCCATCATTCGTGTGCCTCTTCTACCGCAGCGTGCAGGGCGGTTAGGAGGCTCATTGTGAGATGAAGAGGGTTAGTTCTGACTCACACCAGTCACACCAGTAACTGGCGTTCCTGGAACACGAATAAAATCGTTTTCACCGTTCATTTTTGAGACAGGAAGAGAGGAATGCCTGAGCAAATGAGAGAGTAACAGAGGCTAATGGTACGTGGGCGAGGAAGAGAGGTAATGCAACAGGAAGGGTTTCGCAACGTGAATGAGGGTTCTTCAAAGGAAAGTAACAAAAGCTTTCGCACGAAGAAATGTATATTTGGCGCTTCATTTTTAAGACCGGATAAACAAAGAGATGGTCTTAATATTTAACATTCAAGACCGGTCATATTAAAGTCCAGTCTTAAAAGTAATTAATTTTTTATCCACACTCTTTTTCTATATTTTGTACCGGCCGCATTTTAGGTCCGGTCTTAAAAGAATAACTTTTAAGACCGGCTTTTAAATATGTTTGGTCTTAAAACTTTATTACCTTTATATTTAAATTTTTCCTTATTATTTTGGACTGCAGAAAATTTTAGTCCGGCTGTATGAAATTTTTCCATAAAGTAATTGATATTTGAATTTTTTTAATAACATTTTTAAGACCGGTTTTTTTTTTAACGAGTCTGAATAATATATTTAAGACCTATGAAAAAATGATCTGGTATAAGAAGTTCTTTATATTTACAAAACTGCCACCGGTCATACCTTTAAGACCGGGGCGTCAATAGTTCGGTCTAAATGAGGTGGTCTTAAAACCCTTTTTTGTACTAGCGCTTTGTTGTACACTGTCCAAAGGTCAAGTATACTGCTAGTTCCCATCACATATTCTTTAACTGTAAAAAGATAATATAAATAGTAAAATAAGTATATATATATATAAAAAAGGAAAATATAAAAAAACTTGAGCAAATATCGGAATATAAATGGGAAAATCACAATATACATAGTAAAAATTGGCAAATATAAACGCTTGAGCAAATATCAAATCTGATTCAACAAATCTAATTCAGTTGCTAAAGTTCAGGAACATGAGATACTAAAAATTAAGAAATTAACCAACATTCAAATAGATCAAGGTTTAACTATTAAAAAATTTATAGCAAAAAAAAAAGGAGTTTTTTTTAAAAAAAAAAAATTGTTAGTGATTTTTAGTCCATATAATCTGTGTAATTAGAATTATTTTTACTAAGCTATTTTCATAAATTAGATATCGTTTTTGGTTTGTTATTCTTCTTCTTAGATAACCCCTACAGCGAGTTTGAGCCTCAACTAGTGAGCTCTTGTTATATATAACCACACAAAAAAAAAAAAAAAAACTTTAAATGTTAACTGGAAAAAATAAAAGCTTACATGAGGTAGAATCATGAGAGGAAGGAACTGTAAAGTGAAGAGCCATGGTAGTGGTGTAGGATGAGACCCGTAGTGGTAGAGCAAAACCTAAGAAAAAAATGAGTTTGAGACCCAAGAGAAGCTCAAAAAATATTTGAGAAAGAGTTGGAAGAGTTGCGTCAAATTTTTTTTTTTTTTTTTTTTCAGAATCTGGCCTTCTTTAATTGACATTTTTAAAATCTCACTTTCTAATATTAAAGAATATATAACGAATCTTTGTGAAAACAGTTAGGTATTGTCAAATAAAATTGTTTAGAATCTTATCTTCTTATATTATATTTGATATTTTTCAAAATATCATTTTTTAACACGGTTATCATTTTTAACGTTAAGTGTTATTAAAAAATACATAACATTTCTTTGTGAAGAACCATCAAGTATTATCAAATAATGTTTTCCAAATTTTTCTTAAAGAATAAATAATGGTTCTTTGTGAAGTATTGTCAAATAAATTTTTTCAAAATCCTATCTCCTTCTCTTTAATATTTTTCAAAATACCGCATTCTTATATATTTACACTCCCAATCTCCACAAAATCAATGATTGGTAGGGGGTCCTTGTCCTCCCTGATTTATATATTCATTTTTTATACTATTATCCTCTAACTTTATTTTTTGTCTATCATATTATCAGATATTTGAACAACTGACTAATTTGATTCGCATGGTTGCCCCTTCCACCTCCCCAGCTTCCACCACCGATGTCTTCTCTCTTGGGACCCTAGGATCTAGTATGATGCTACATCGCTAGACCAACTCTGTATTGGTATTTACTCCCTCCGGTTCTTAATATAGGACATATTTGGCAAGTAGATCTTGATCCTCTATAAGACATAATTTTCATATTTACTAATATTTTTCTAATTTGCTCCTAATGATGTTCATTCAACAACAATCAAGGAGGAGAGGAAATGAGGGATTTAAGGAAGATGACTGGGTGTTTTAGAAAATACATGTCATGTTAACAAATTTAACTAACTTTCTTAATCTAATCAAATTAAGTAAATATGTCTTATATTAAAGATTAGATGAAATATTTTTTTCAAACAGAGAATGTTATGTCTGCAGCTTCATTCTTTGACAAATTCTAGCAGACATTTTTTCAACACCTAGAAGTCATTCTGTACTTTACATACCTGAAGCGTTTAAAATTCTACAACCCAGTCGATCATTTGAATTTCCTGAATGCTAAACTAAACTCCAAGATTGTGCAAATGACCATTAATGATTTACAGTGTAAATCTCCATGATTTTTTGCCAAGTTCATGGAGGTAAAATGAGGTGTGAACAAGAAGAAAGCACACAAGATCTTGTCCGTTCATGATATGATTTAGGTTTTCTGTTTCCTGTGGAAGAACAAATTAAAATCCATCTTTGCTTCTTGATCAGGAGATAAAGCCTCTCTCTCTCTCTCTCTCTATATATGAAGTTTCTAAACAAGTATGTATTAATCAACTCGTACAATTACCTTAAATGAATTGTTCAGTTACATTGCAGATGACCTTCAAGCCAACACAAGTTTTGATGATGAACACTTTCCTTAATCAATAAATTGACGCAAAGACGTTCTAATTCGAAGCCTAAGATCATTCAACTTTCAACTGCCATAATTTCAGCCCACTTCATGGAAACTATACAAGGCCTGAATTATTTCATGATCAATTTTAAAAATATTATTAATATCAAAAGTAAACCGATTAAAATTAATTATTAGTCATCATCTATATTCTTATGCGATGAGATATTGTCACTACCAAGTCACTATCACTTTTTCATCGTTAGATCATAATTTCATCTACCTTTATCATTTTTCTCTCCTATTGAGATTTTGATCTAACGGTGAAAAGGTAGTAGTGACTTGGTAGTGACATAAAATGGGTAGTGACAATATCCTATCCCTATTCTTATAGCCATCTTTTAACAAAATTTAAAACTTGTCCAAAGTCCTAACCCTAAAATATTCTCTAATCATTATAAAAGTAGTATCGTTAAGAAGATAAAATCATGTATAATAAATTTCATAAAGGAAATTTAATGAAAAGAAGTGATTTTGAGTATCTTATTGATTCTTCAAATTTATCATAAGCTGTTGAAAAAACAAATGGCGGACGACAGGACAAGACGCGATGGAGAGGAAGAAGAGATAAAAGATTTCGAAAAATAATTGCAAACAATTGGGGTTGAGAATAATTAAAGGTTGTGAGCCCCACATTTTATTATTGTGTTCTTTATTTTTTAAAAAATATATATGTTAGAAGAAAGTAGCCGGGGCTTTAATTGTGGGCCCCACCTTTCGTTTGCTTTTATATATATATATATATATATATATATATATATATATATATTTATTTATTTATTTATTTTGGGGCACCCCTAGCCCCCTCTCAGTCTCAAGATAAAAGGACAGAAAGAACCCGAACTTAGAGTAGAGGGGACAAATGATATTTTGCACAATACTTCTACTTCCATAGTCAAACAAATTTGATGAAAGGTAACATTGTCAAAAGCTTATTTATTATCCTATAAGTGACTTATATTTTGAAACAAATTTTTTAGGTAGAAGTACTCTTTCTGGTCCTTATTATAAGGCACCGACTAGCAATTATATTTGGTCTTTTTTATTACCCTATAATTATGTTTTTTCATGTATGCTTATCATTAATAAGGGTAGTGAGTGAGAGTAATAGTTAATATAATATTAGAATTTAGTGCAATTAATAGGGGTAATATTGAAAGTTACTTAAATTGTAGGATAACTTTATTGACTTTAACTGTTTTTATTGGTATGTGACAATTGTTAGTTGATGCCTTATAATAAGAATTTTTAAGAAAGAAGACATATTGAACGGTACGTAAACTTGAACTCTGTGTTATTTTTATTTTGCATCAGCAACAATAACATCAAGCACCAGTGGTCTAGTGGTCGGTTAGTACCTTACCACGGTACACACCCGGGTTCGATTCCGGGCTGGTGCATTCCAGGGATCTGTGTTGATTCCTAGCACAACCTGCGGTTGATGTTCAATCGAGCTCATCTGATCTAACGGATGTTATAACGTGCTTCTGAGCTCCCCTTTTTGCGCTTTTACGCGTTTGACGTGGTCACTGGTCAGTGACTCTGTGTCCCCCTCAATTTCATTAATTTGTTGGGGGCCGTAGACATATACTACTATAAGATTTGCCTATTTCCCTTCCCACACTTGTGCATGGGTAATTGGTCTCTGCTTCCACACACACGTTGCCTTTTACTGAATTTTATTTCCCAAAAATGGAGTACCATGCTTGACACATTGAATCCCGCAAAATATATCATCATTTGAATCAAATAATTAAGGTTGTTAGGAGTTAGGACAGTAGCTCTCTATGAGTCTAAGGGCAGGCACATTGGCATTTCGTTCGCTCTTTTCTTGCATTGACATTTTGACTGTGAAAACGAGATGTGTTTCGTGGATGCAAGTTCCTAATTAACTAAACCCGTCAGCTTTGTCCAACTTCTACATTTTTCTTCTCTTCTTCTAAGCCAGTAAGGGGCAATGCGAGGCATTTTCTCTTACACATTGAACTCAGACCTGCTATTCGCAAATCTCATCCTTCTGCATGCAGGTTAACATTGACCCTCCAAGTCTTCCTCTACTTTTTTCCTTTGTTTGTTGAGGTTAAAACATTTGCACTAACACATTAAGAATAATGTCTCATTATTGTTGCTACACAATTTCGCAGCAGACGTACTACAGTCTCCACAATGTTTTTGGTTCCTTCAAGAATATGGAGTGAGGATAATTAACGGTTAAAGACACAGGCTAATTAAAACCCCATGCCCGGCCAAACTTAAAATTAGCCAATTCAATTACTATCTCACCCTTCTCAATTCCATGTATATCTTGTCGATCAATAACCGTAATAGTAATCCTCCAATTATTTATGCAACAAGAAAGTATTTGAATCAAGTAATAATTATAAGCTCAAGAACTGCACAAGAAAGTGTGTGTGTGTGTGTGTGTGTGAGTGTATATATATTTGGACTTACTCTAAGAATGAAGCTATAAGGTGGCCAAACAAGAAGACAGCGAAGAGAAGAGGTATCAAAATCTATGTGCTGAGGATCTACGTTTTGGTAACAAGAGCCTTGGGATGTCACCAGAGTTGATAAGGAGCTTATACAGAAAACAATTAAGAAGACGAAGGAGGAAAGAAGAAATGCTTCATCATCTCTTCAACTTTATCAAATCAAAGCCAAATATAGCTATAGGTTGAACGTGCCACATATATATACACAGTCATTATATATGTGTGTGTTCACTTTTACATTTATAGATGAATTTTTTTGGTTGCCATTTTTTTTATTATCATCTTAGGTGTTTACGGTATTTGGTATTGCCATCAATGACAGAGGATCTTCATAGTTAGCTAGTTAAGTAACGATGATTCCTGAACTGCCAATGAAAATAAAAATAATATGGTTAAGTGTACGTTGGCCGAATATATATGGTATGAATATATAAGGCGTTGAGTGAGATGTTACAGGCGATATTAGGATCATAGCTTAGATTGATATTCTAGCAAGAACGAACGCTAGGCCCAGGGGTGGAGTATGAACTGTGATGATCTATGTTCCACATGGATGGGGAGGGAAACAAAAGTTTATGTTATGTTTAAATTGTGATCATATTGAAGATTTAAATCTAAGTATTTAAAATTGTTCCAAAAAAAACAAAAAATCTAAGTATTTAATATTGTATAGGATCGAGATTTAAATAAGTTTAAACCCAGCTCTACTTATTGTATAATTAATATACTTTATTGTCGCATATGAAATAATTAGTACTTCACCTGATTCTTTTTATAAGATATAAGGTGTTGTTTGCATCGAAGAAAATTGGGGGAAGGAAATGAAAAATTGGTATTTTCCATCGTGTGTGGCTGTTTGGTTCGCATTTTCCCGACAAAATGTTTTCTGGCGGCAGGGCAGTTTTCCCTTATACATGGGAAAATGAGTTCCCACCAATTTTGGTGGGAACCATTTTCCAGCGGAGCAAGAAAATCGAAGACGAACGTACCCTTTGCGAGCTTTTGGTGCGTCTTCAATCCACGACATATCTCACTAATCTCCAACTCTTAAACTCATCGAAGGAAGAAGGAGGAGGTCAATGGTGCTCTCCAACTCTTGTTCTAACTTTCCTTTCTATCTGTTTTCCTGTCTTGCGACTCCAACTTTGATCTTTTTCTTAGATCGCCAATTGTCTAAAAAAATGGCGGATTAAAGAAAAAAGAAGAAATAGCGGAGGAGAATAGTGTGTACACACTCAATTAGTGTGCACAAATGTGCACACTTAAAATGAGTGTGCACTGAGTGCACACCCGCATCACAGTGCACACTCGAATGTGCACTATGAGTGGGTGGTTTTAAATAATATTTTTTATTTTATGGGTAAAATGATATTTTACTTCATTTTCCTACCTTATTTTCTTTCAACCAAAGAAATTTTTTCCTATCAACCTATTTTCTTTTCCAAGTTTAACCAAACGGATCGAGGTAAAATATTTTCTATTCTATTTCATTCCTTTCCATTCTCATCTTTTCTTTGATCCAATCGGGGCCTAAATCACTAAAGTAATCAGTGAATTTTAAAATATATAAAACACAATCTTCTTTATTTATCACTCGTATATTTTTATTAGTGAAAGTCGGTATAAAACTTTAAACCACATATTTAATTTTAAATTCAAAAAATACCTTTTTTGTATATTATGAATAAGGTACTAAACTTGTGAGTTGATAATCCCACCGACCCCCAACAAATTCGTTTTTTTTTAATAAAGTTTATGAATCTTATCAAAAAAATTATAAATTATGAAGAAGTAAAACAGATGAAAGAATGCTTATTATTTTCTTCTTTTTAAAAGTTTGTACAGGAAAAAATAAAAATTCCTACAATTTAATATAATATGTTTAAATTATAATCATATTTATGATTTAAATTATAATTCTGCAGGATTCAAGAATGGATACTGAATGATTGTGTTTAATTCAAGTTTTATTGCTGCTTCGTTCTTGATTTATCCTTTTTTTTTTTGTCCCTGTGAACTTACTTTGATGAAATCTTGTCTTAGCTTTGAAAAAAAAAAAAAATTTACTTGAACTTCAAAATCTCAAATTAGTCTTGTTATGTACAAGAGTATAAGTATTAACTATTATAGAATTGACAATTCAATTTAGTAGAAAATCATTGATTTGGAATTTCTTGTCTTTCCCCAATAAAAAATTTGTCCTAGCTGGCAATAAAAGCATTTAAATCCATATCTACTTTATTACATAATTAACATACTTTATTGTAACAAATTAAATAATTAGTGTTTCACCTCATTCGTTTTATAAGATATAAATAACTAAATTATATAAATAACCACGTACATTAAAATTAATTAAAATAATAAATAGGTAAAGAGTAGAGCTGAAGGAAGCATCTGCGTCGGAGGGATATTGGTTTTGTTTTTTTATTTCATAATTTCCATTAGAAAAGCACACACGCTATTGAAAAAAAAAATCAAGCAATTAAGCTTATATATATATATATATGGGCCGCAAATGATCTGTCAAGTCATTGGACCTAACAATCTATCATGTGAACCGAAACTACACCGTTTGGGTTAGTGAAGGCGCGCCTTAAATTTTTTTAAAAAAAAAACAAAAAACAAAACACCCATGACCCAATTTCCAATCCAGCGATATCGTGAGGAAGAAATAGGAATAAAACATATCCTAGGATAAGAATACAAACTAACAGAATCAATAGGAAATTGCGGAGAGAATTACTTCCAGCGAATGAATTAAAACCTTATATCTAAATTTAAAAATCAAATCGCTAATGGAAGATAAGAGAATCTGATTCTCCATTCTTTCTCTCAATGTCACGGCTTTGCTTGCTGTAACTTCCTAGGTATTTCGTTTATCTGGCTTTCTTGTGTGTAATCTCGATGATTCTAAACTAATTTGATTCAAAAACCTAGCCATTTATTCAAATTTTGCGAGAAATTGTTAGTGGAAGTCTGGAAGATGCGATGGGAAACGTCTTTATTCAAATTTTGCGAGAAATTGTTAGAGGGAAACCTAGCCATTTGATTCTCCATTCGATGATTCTAGGCGATTTTTGTTTTGTTTTGTTTTTTGTTTTTAATAATTAAGGCGCCCCATTACTATACTTAACCAAACGGCGTAGCTTTAGTGGTTCACAGGAAAATTTCTTAGCTCCAGTCACTGGACAAATGATTTTCCATATATATATATATATATATATATGGGAAAAACACTTATCAGATTGTAGGAGAAGTGTATTCTTATGTCATACACACATGAAATGATGGGACCCACATATATATATATATATAATTAGCATTATATATATATAGGTCCCACCATTTCATGTGTGTAGGAATCTTCTTCTTCTCATGCAACATGAGAAATTTAAACCCCTATATATATATATATATATATATATAATTTTATATATTTTTGAATTAAAATACTAAATTTTTAATTAAACGATCGAGTAACTAGCTCTTAGTAATGATTTCAGGAAATATAACAAACAATTTTTAATGTAAATCATTGGAATAATCTAATATTGGATGTAGATGATTTAATTCAATAAGTTTAAATTTTAATCATATTTATTATTTAAATTAGCATTTAAATCCCAAAATATGATATTATTAAAACATGATAGAGTTGTGAATAAATTTAAAATGAAAAAATTTAAATGGATATTTCAATATTAAAATACTCCCCCGCCGCCTCAATATATAGAGGCTCCCGCTCCTTCATGAATAGTAAAGTCATCCCAACAGTAGCCTTTCTGTTATATATCTCTCTTACTTCTTTTTTTGTGGCCTGGGATTCTTTGTCTTCCCTCTGCGTGTCTCACACCAAATCAATATAAACTTAATAGGAGAATTAAACTAAGCCTTTCACTGTTCATTATCTCTTTATTTACTGTTCCTTAGAACAGTGCCGGCTTGATTTTCAAGCCGTTCCAATCTTTCTGGCTCCGTGCTTGAAGAATAAAAGAAAGAATATAGAGAATGAGATGTGGTCAGTGTGTTCGGAAGCGTAGGTTCTGACACTGTGCAATGGATGTTTTTCAAATTTCAAATTTTGAAATTTAAAATGTCATTGTTGGTGTGTCTAATCGAATGAAATCACCATTCTCCTCTTCCATACTTCCCCATCGTCTCTCCCTCATCCGTTATCGCGTAGGTACTGATTCTTCATTTCCCGTGCAATATATATATTATTTAGCCGGGTAGTAACTTTGGGAAGACGGCGATTTTCCGACTGTATCATCAATCGCTTCGTGTCCTGGATTTCATGGCAAACAAAGGTGCTTCGTCTTCTTCTCGGCTGGTATTAATCTATCTTCAATCTGTATTTTCCTTTTTGATCCCAACAAAACCCCCAGTAATTTCTTCATACTTAAATATCATTCTGACTAAATTTTCGTTAACTGTTATGAAAGAATGAGTATTTCACTAATAGAGTGGAAACAATGCTGCTCGTAAAAATCTCAATGCAGTTTGTGTTTACTGTTATCATACTTGTGCGATGTTCAGGAACGTATTCTTGAAGAACAATTCGACTTAATAGATGGCTCTGAGTTGGGTTGGGTCGAAGCTCGAACCTCGTGCGATCACCTTGGTTCGTTGGCGGATCTTACCCACATCCAGACTCTGAAAACTCCCGCAATAGGTACCCGTTGTTGGTTCATACTTCAAATTCTTTTATGATCAAACTTCGTGGATTCATTCCCAATAACTAACCCGTTGTAGAGTCTTATTGGTATAACAAATGATCTCTTGCCACCAACAACCAATGGACTCTCTTTCAATTCTGTTTTCGTCATTAGAAGTCATGACGGTGAACATTCAGGCTTCTGTTTTCGAAGCATGTCTGAAATCGAGGATCTCAAATTTACTTTTCAGGCAATGATGGTTAGTAACTTTGCAATCGCTCAATTTAGATTTTTGGAACGACTTTTGGTAATCCATGGACACTGGTGCTACAAGAGAATAGCTGAAATGGTGATTGTTGATTTAATGTTCATCTTCAATACCATTCTCCAATGTTGGGTGTGTCTTCAGTGTCACTCTATTATATAAATTGAAATTGATGTTCTATGCATGCAGATATGCTATTAAACAAAGAACATTCTTTTTCCAACATTTCAGAGTGTTTTTCCTAGATTGTGGTTAGTGGGGTTCACTGCTGATGTTCTATGAATGGCACCCTTTGGAATAGTGTCACTAAACAGGGCCTGAAGCCCTCTCCTCCCTCTGAAATCAGGCAAGCATCTTTCTGTCACGAAGCATGCAAAATATAATTCATTTTGTAATGCACGCAAGCCCAGAAAACCATGCTTGCTTTCATCCTTTGTATTGAAACTCTTGGTGTGAAAACCATTCCAGGGTCAGCAGACAATATAGTTGTTAGGTGTTTTCTTTGAGCGTTTGAGGTGAGTCAGATATTGACACTTTTATTTGAGATGCTTTATTTGCTTATTGACATATTATGTTTAAAAATTCTCCAGAATTTTTGTCTTTTTTCCCCCTTAATTGAAGGACATATACGGCTGAGTGTTTAGGTCTGAATATTCAAAAAGAGCTTCTCTATTGCAATAACGATGGGCTGCTGTGCCTGCTTTGGGTTCATAAGAAAATTCAAACGTTGCAGAAATCAGTCTGGCATCAAGACTAGTATCTCTCAGTAGCCATTGTTGGATGAAACTGAAGACAGAGAGAAGAAGAAGATGACGACGACGACGATGATGATAGATCCTATAATGGTGATCTTATTGACACCGTTAGTGGAGATGATAGTGAAGTTCCCATTCATGCCAAACGTTCTGAGGAAATTTTAATGTTGAGAGAAGAGAAAGATATGATTTGTAGGCAGTTTCCTGTTAAGGAAACTCACAAAGTTGTACGCGCTGAGGTAATTGGTTTAGCAGTCTTGTAGTATATTTCTGTTGTGATATTTGTATTCCTTTATAAAGAAGGAAAAAAAATCAAGACTAGCTTGGCTATTAGTGATCTTTAAAGTGAGGTGATCATGACTGCATTAATAAACATATATTCAACCATGTTTTATCTTCATTTTTTTTGGTTTATGGCCAGTAAGCTTCTGTGACATGACTTATTCCTTATGCAATTTTTTCCTGATGAATAGTATTAATTTAGTTGTTGCATGACCATGATGAGGTGCCAGCAAATTGCTTCAATGAGTGGCTTCCTGTCAATAGTAACTCTCATTCCCTCTGGAAGTAGTTCAAAACACTACATTTACATTTACCTTTCATATAACTCTCAGTTTATCCTTTTGTCTGAAAACTTTCAAGTATGAATATAGATGGGCAGATGGTGTACTAATTAAGAAACCTATTGAGGTTTCGGCCCCAAAATATGTAGAATATCTAATGGACTGGATTGAGTGTCAGCTTGATGATGAATCCATATTCCCACAGAAGATTGGTAAAGTTTTATTTCTATTTACTTCCCTTAGATAGTAGACTCTTGTAATTTTCATCTGTGTTGAAAAAAGGTCAAATTTTGTAGGCGCACCATTTCCTCCCAACTTCATCGATGTTGTGAAGACTATATTCAAGCTATTGTTCCGTGTGCACGCTCACACATATCATTTACACTTTCAGAAAATTGTGAGCCTCAAAGAAGAGGCGCACCTTAACACATGCTTCAAGCATTTTATACTCTTCACATGTGTAAGTCTCATTTTTTTCACTGAATATTTATGTGATGTGCCTAAGTATCCATTTTTTTCTACTTATTTTTCCTTCTTATAATTGAGGATTTGAGGTTAACTCCTCCATTTTTTCCCATACTTTTCCTTCTTAGAATTGAGGATTTGGGGTTAACTCCACTGTCTCTATGTCCTTGATTTTTTAGGACTATCAGAATTTTTATTCTTTATTTTGGATTCAGTATGCAATGTCAAATTGATTGCCAACAATTTATCTTCATATGGTGTTTAGTGATTGATATAGAGTTTCATCAATGGTCCAATTTTGTTGAAATGTTGATATAAAAAAAGTTTCTTATTTTGTGCAGGAATTAGGGCTAATTGACAACAAGGAGCTTGCTCCACTTCAAGAACTTATTGAATCCATTGTTGTTCCATGCTGAGAACAAGTGAAAAGGTATCTACTGTGCTGTAAAAAATCCAGTCTCACTGAACAATAACCTAATTTGAGATATCATATATTATTCTGCCATAGTGTCGTATGCTTATGTATGTGAGTAGTCCACCTCTACAATAAAAATATAATAATGTGAGCACTGACTACTTGAAAAGTTGATATCAGAATGTAGCTCATTGTTTCCCTTACTCTTGCTTCATTTTGATCAGCATTACTATTCCCAATGCCATTACAGATTTATGAAAATTCAAATCTTGCTTCTTTGTGCCATATTATGTTTTTCCTCTGCTGAATATAAAAACATGAATAGATAATACTCTTCTGGCATGCACATTATAATTACATATTTTCATGACTGATAGGTGATTCAGAATTTCCTAACAAAAACTGATTCATATAAATCATCTGTGTTGCTGGGTAAAATCAGCTCAGTTTGTATCATTTATTATAGTTAGATTTTCAGTTAAATGCTCTTTTGTTCTATTTTCTTTCCCTAGTATATTTTTTTGATGGCTTAGTGCTTTGCCAATGCACAGTTACTTAAGTGTACTTTTTCAGCCTCACTCCTTTGTAAATAGATGGGGTTGCTTACTTTATGGCTAAGTGCTTACTTTTTTGTTATTTTTATTTTCCATATCTTACATTATTTCTTTAAATGTACATTGCCCAGAGGTGAGCATGCCTTGGTGGGTATGAATAGTTACTATTTTCCCTCTTACAAAAATTTAATCTCCTAACTGCTGCTTTTTCATACTTTTTAAAAAAATTTCCATTGCAAACACACTTATGCGTGTGATTTCATTCTCATTGTTATGTAAGTACATTCTTCTCATATGACCATACTTCATTGGGTATGATTAGGTATTGTTTCTGTTTCTTTAAAAAAAAGTCTACTACCTACTTCTGTTATTTAAATATTTCACATTTCCCAATGCATAGTCACTTAAGTGTATGCTTTCAGACTGATTGCTGTGTAAGTACATTGTCCAGAGGTGACCATACTTAAGTAGGTATTAATAGTCACTTTTCACACTACAAACAATAGTCTGCTGACTCCTCATCCTTTTGTTTTTCCTACCTACTACTGCTTTTTTTTTTTAAATTTCACGTTTCCTAGAGAACTTGTATCAATTTCAATTTGGTCATTGAAGCAAATTTATTCTTTACATTGGCGCATGTTTACAGGTTTGAGCATACCTATTGTCAAATGTTATCAGTCAATGGCTTAATCGAACTGTCAAATGAAGAAGTTATAAATGGGGTACTGTAGTGTTCTTGAGTACAATCTACATATTTCTTTACTTTCAAATGGTTAGTACTTAAGTGCGTGTTTGAGAAGGTAATGCCACTGCTTTAGTACATTAATTTGAGTACAATCTACATAGTTCTTATGTGTCATGTTCTTTCCTACTCTTGAATACCAGGTGGACTTGAAAATGTTGAAGAGCTCATATGTGCTGCAATTCTGAAACTGCGTCAAACAACTGGAATAGTTTCTGCTCCAAAAATTTATGAGCCTTTTGGAAACTTCGAGCATGGGTTTCTTTTAGTTTGTATGGTTCATTTCATAAAAAATTATCAATGTCCATGCTTTCATCTATAGTGTATAGATGAATGCTACCTAAACCGGAAATCTTTAGAGCGCCAAGAAGCTATACTGCTTAAATTGGATATGTGAGAAGAAGTTTGACATCTTACTCATTTACATACATTATATTATTAAATTCCTTCCACCATGATTTCATGATAGAGTGGAGCTTTATCTTTTTCCAATTTTGACAGGTACCAATATGGTTTACTTGTGACTTTCTACCTCATGAGAATGCTAAAGTCAATCAGCTCTGTATAGGTGATTGGTATGGCTATGCACAAAAGTGATGCGCTTTCCTTTTATTTTAGGACATTCATTGGATGACCAAGTAGCTTCATACTTGTCTTTTAATGAAAATAATGAGTTTTATTGGCCACAAGTGATTTGTGCCGTTGATTTATAGATGTTGAAAAGTTGCATGTATTGTCATAATTGAAGTTGCATTACATTTCATTTGAATGTGTTATGCTTAGATTAATTCTTGGATCTCAATGGTTTCATTTCCTTCACCCGAATCTTTTCCCTTATTAGTGGTTGTTTTTTTTGGTTTAATACAGTTTTTATGTATTGAGGGTGAGGTCTGTCAGCATGTTTAGGGAATTTGACCTTATTACAAGAGTACTACAGTATGTATGATGATTCCATCAGTCTTTTTTTTATTTAAAAAAAAAAATCCTTTTCAGGCCTATTTGAAATGTTCTAATCAGGCATACATATAAGAGGCTTATGTGACATTTAATTATACTTTCACATGCCTTTCTTGCATAAGTCGATAGTTTAGGTCATATAACCATGCCAACATTTTGATTTACGCTCAGTTATTGACATTTTATCAGTGTTGTAAATGCTCTTTGTGTTCTTCGACCATGTCATGGAACTCTCTTTTTCAACTGTATCATTTGCATATTCCTTTAACATGTGCAAACTGAATTCTGCTGTCATTAGGTCAAATTAATTGCCTACCTACCTCAAATTAATTCTGCTGTCACTGTCTGCAACATATCTTAATTATTGTTGCCCACATACCTAGGTATTCTAACTCCAGAAGAGTCGGGGTCAATCATTACAAAATGATGACTTATATTTATCAAAGTGGTTTTTATACATGGACAATTATATGTAGCTTTATCAAGAGTTAATAATATCACAAGTTTGAAGCTTCTTATACAAGACGAGAATAATCATGGAATGCATACAACTACCAATGTTGTTTACAAAGAGATCTTGAGAAATGTATAGCAACATAACTGATATTTTGTCTACTCATCTTATATATAGGAATATTTGTGTACTATGATGGCTAGAATATATAGAAATGTATATTTAGAAATGCCTTTTACAGACGTTACTCAACATATAAGAGTATAACTACTGATGTTGTTGCGATATATGTTGTATTTTTTAATAGTGCGACATCTTCTATGTTTGATTGTTAGATTTCAAATCCAATTCTATCATTTTATGTTCCTGTGTTTTATTCAACTTCTTAATAGTTTGGATGATTAGAAGGTGAGGGTGTGCTTCCATTTCATATTGTTGCACCCGCGCATCGCGTGGGGAGATTTTGTGCTTGTTGTAGGAAAATGAAGAAATGCGAGCTTTCTTTAGAGTTTAAGCAACAACTAAAGAGATCTATCTCTAAGTTTGAGCAGAAGTTAAAGACACATCATACCCATGGCGAGCTGCCGAAAAGGAGAAAAAGAAAGACAGGGCTGACCTAAGATGTAAAATTCTGCGTAATTACGCTGCATTGCATTATAATTTGTTGCCTTTTAATATTAGGTAATAAAATATTTACATTTCAATATGTATAATTTGAATATCACCTCATATTATGTATTTTATATTCAATTATCTTCAAAATCTTAAAACTAGTATCTCATAACTTTGAGTCTTCTCAAACATAGTCTCAATTTCATTACACTACTATTGATTTGAGCATATATAACGCTTAATAAATAAATGAATGTCATATATGTTGAGGTGGATGTAACAAAGTAATATATAAAGTTAAAACCTAATGGTTAAATATATGCACCGTCATATACTCATATATGCATTAAGAAGCAGAATCTGTAAAAATAACAAAATAATGATTGTATTTAATAACTGTAATTTGTTTAGTGATAAATATAACAATTCTTATGAAATAACCATCATATAATACTTAAAAAACTTTATTAAAATAAATGAAATAATTAGTATTTACCTTATTCTTTTTATAAGATATAAATCACTAAATTAGTCAATGAATTTTAGAATATATAAAACATAATCTTCTTTATTTATTATATTTTTATTAGTGAAAGTCGCTATAAAACTTTAAACCGCATATTTAATTTTTAACTCAAAAATAGTTTTCACATATTATGAATAAGGTACTAAACTTGTGAGCTTATAATCCCACACACCCCCAACAAACTATTTTTTATTAAAGTTTCTGAATCTTATCATAAAATCTATAAATTATGAATGAGTATAACAGATGAAAGAATTATTATATTTTCTTCTTTTTAAAAGTTTGTACAGGAAAAAATAAAATTCCTATAATTTAATTTAATATGTTTAAATTTTAATTATATTTATTATTTAAATTATAATTATGCTTGATTCAAGATTGGATACTGAATGATTGTGTTTAAATCTAGTTTTATTGCTGCTTCGTTCTTGCTTTATCCTCTTTTTTTTTTTGGTCGCTGTGAACTTTCTTTGACATAACCTTGTCTTAGCTTTGAGAAAATAATAAGGGAAAAAAAGACTTCAAAATACTGCTTAAACTTCAAAATACCAAATTAGTCTTTTTACTTATAAGAGTATAGGTATTAACTACAATAATATAGCAATTGACAATTCATTTTTGTAGGAAATGATTGATTTGAGATTTTGAAGTTTAATATTTTCTTGTCTATTTCTCAACAAAAAACTTCTCTTAGCTGGGAATAAATTAAAGCATTTGGATAAAAAAAAGATATATTGTAATAATATGATAGAGATTTAAATAAGTTTAAACTCATATATACTTTATTACATAGTTAATATTCTTTATTGTAACAAATTAAATAATTAGTGTTTCACCTAATTCTTTTTATAAATATAAATAACTAAATTATATAAATAACCACGTACATTAAAATTAATAAAAAATAATAAATAGGTAAAGAGTTGAGCTGAAGGAAGCATACGCGTCCGAGGGATATATTGGTTTTGTTTTTTTATTTCATAAGTTCCATTAGAAAAGCACAAATGCGATTGAGAAAAATCAGGCAGTTAAGCTTCATATGTATGTGCGTCAGTGTGTGTGTGTGTATAGAGGGAGACACACACACGTGTGTGCGGATACTTTCATAAGTCATAATTTTTTATAATCCATTAGACTTCTATTTAAACTCACATATTCCTTGTGATTTTTACTACTTTTTTTTCACTACTCACAAAGGGCCTGCATTATTTAATGATCAATATGATTTTAAAAATATTATTAATAATAAAATTAAACAGATTAAAATTAACTACTAGTCATTATCTATATTCTCATAAATATCTCTTAACAAAACTCAAAACTTGTCCAAAATCCTAACCCTAAAATATTCTCTAATCAGTATAAAAGTAGTATCGTTAAGAAGATAAAATCATGTATAATAAATTTCATGAAGAAAATTTAATTACAAGAAATAATTTTGAGTACCTTATTAATTCTTAAAATTTATCATAAGCTGTTAGAAAAAAATGGCGGACGACGGGACAAGATGCGATGGAGAGAAAGAAGAGATGAAAGATTTTGAACGGTACGTAAACTTGAGCTCTGTGTTATTATTATTTTGCATCACCAACAATAACATCAAGCGCCAGTTGTCTAGTGGTAAGTTAATACCTTGCCACGGTACACACCCTGGTTCGATTCCGGGCTGGTGTATTCCAGGGAGCTGTGATGATTCCTAGCACAACCTGCGGTTGATGTTCAATTGCGCTCATCTGATCCAACGGATGTTATATCGTGCTTCTGAGCTCCTTTTTTTGCGCTTTTGACGTGGTCAGTGACTCTGTGTCCCCCTCAATTTCATTAATTTGTTGGGGCCATAGACATTATACTACTTTCTGCGCTTTTGACGTGGTCATTGATGACTCTGTGTCCCCCTCAATTTCATTAATTTGTTGGGGCCATTTAGACATTATACTACTATAAGATTTGCCTATAAGATTTGCCTATTTCCCTTCCCACACTTGTGCATGGGGTATTGGTCTCTGCTTCCACACACACACACGTTGCCTTTTAATGAATTTTATTTCCCAAAAATGGAGTACCATGCTTGACACATTGAATCCCGCCAAATATATCATCATTGAATCAAATAATTAAGGTTGTTAGGAGTTAGGACAGTAGCTCTCTATGAGTCTATGGGCAGGCACATTGGCATTTCGTTCGCTCTTTTCTTGCATTTACATTTTGACTGTGAAAACGATGTGTTTCATGGATGCCAGTTCCTAACTAACTAACTAACCCGTCAGCTTTGTCCAACTTCTACATTTATCTTCTCTTCTTCTAAGCCAGTAAGGGGCAATAATGCGAGGCATTTTCTCTTACACATTGAACTCAGACCTGCTATTCGCAAATCTCATCCTTCTGCATGCACAATTTCGCAGCAGACGTACTACAATCTTCACAATGTTATTTTGTTCCTTCAAGAATATGGATTGAGGATAATTAACGGTTTAAGACAGGCTAATTAAAACCCCAAGCTCGGTCAAACTTAAAATTAGCCAATTCAATTACTAGCTCACCCTTCTCAATTCCATGTATATCTTGTCGATCAATAACCGTAATAGTAATCCTCCAATTATTTATGCAACACTACTATACGCGTTTGACATGGTCAGCTTGTCTTATTAATAACTTTTGGTTGAAAGTATTTGAATCAAGTAATAATTATAAGCTCATGAACTGCACAAGAAAGTGTGTGTGTGTGTTGAGTGTATATATATTTGGACTTACTCTAAGAATGAAGCTATAAGGTGGCCAAACAAGAACACAGCCAAGAGAAGAGGTATCAAAATCTATGTGCTGAGGAGATCTACGTTTTGGTAATTAACAAGAGCCTTGGGATGTCACCAGAGTTGATAATGAGCTTATATAGAAAACAATTAAGAAGACGAAGGAGGAAAGAAGAAAATGCTTCATCATCTCTTCAACTTTATCAAATCAAAGCCAAATATAGCTATAGGTTGAACGTGCCACATATATATACACAGTCATTATATATGTGTGTGTTCGCTTTTACATTTATAGACGAATTTTTTTGGTTGCCATTTTTTTATTATCATCTTAGGTGTTTACGGTGTTTACGAAAATAAAAATAATATGGTTAAGTGTACAGGATGTTTGTAACGATGATTCCTGAACTGCCAATGAAAATAAAAATAATATGGTTAAGTGTACATCAATAGCAATGAAAATATTCAATCATCATTTTCAATGTCTTCATTTGCATTGGTAGCGGAATCATTTCATTATGTAGTTTCAAACTTGCATAATCTTCTCTCATTTGAGTTATCTCTGTTTGCAATTCTAGATCCACCGTAGAGTTGACAGAAGGAGGCGTGGCAGAAGAACCAATATATTCATTTTCAAATCCAAACCCATAAATTCAGCCCTTCTTGTTCATACCACCGCAACCTCTAACCACAAATTAAGTTCATCTTGATTAGATTGGATAGTACTCTCTCGATTGATAGATTCCTTTCGTCTCGGAAATTCATCCTGGATACATAAAAATAAAGACAGTACAATATATTTCTTTACAAGATGAACAAAAAAAAAATCATTCAACATAGTTTGATTTTTAATAAACCTAAAATATTTTTGCCACCTAGCAGTAGCACCCAAATATGTATGAAAGAGAGGATCAAAGGATTAAAAGTGTGATCTATTCTTACCAAAAATAGATATTTCATTTTTATTTGCATCATTCGGTGGTTTTTCAAGAGCCAAAACACATGAGCACCATCCCACATTAATTGTCACTTATAACTATATTTTTTGCAACATCATCAATCACTCTGCATGTGCCACAAAGCTAAGTCATGATGATTCATGTTATGTACAAGATATATATGCACCATATACATTTATCAGAGGACATGCACGATTCTAAAATATATTTCATAAAGGTAATAAAATCAACATATTCATGTATCTCATAATTACTAATTTCATTTTTATATATATTTAAATCAACAAGATAATGTTTAATGATAATGATTTTATCATATGCCAAGTGCATGTTCTAACAAACATTAAGTTAAGCCAATTGAGAATGCATTTAGTGTGCTAGTGGATCAAAAATCTTATTACCACTCAATTTTTTGCACAAAAGGAAACAAAAAAATGTTGAATACGACTTTGACACTTTTAAGCAAACTACAAATTATATAATAGCAATCCCATTTAAAAAATGAAGGTAAATTCTAAATGAACCTGAAGAAAGAGATCTGTTATTGTGTTGTAGTCAACTGGGCAACCTCCGTTCATTTGGATAGGCAAACATCATAAACAAGGTCCAATTTGCAGCATTAACTGACATTCATGATTGGTACCAACTTAAGCAAGTGTCACTACAACAGAAATTAAGTGCAAAACAAAAGTAAGAAATCTCGCAAAACATGCTTCTACATAATAGCTTCAAATATTTGCATTTAATGAAACTGGTTACCTGGGGATCTGCCCGTAAAATTGTTTGAAGAAGGAACAAGTAATCAGGGAAGTTGCGAAATTTTGGGGAATCAGATAGGTGATCGGATCCCATTTGCAGCCTATTTGTAAGGAACAGTGCCAGAAAGAAGGGAAATCTATGGATTTAAATTAAATTTTTGTTTTTTTGCAGGATCCATCAGCCAAAGTGAACGAAAGCAAAATCCAAGATAACTTTCCCAATTACCAAGCATGAAGAAGATGAAGATGAAAAAACCTAATAAGCTTAAGCTTCTTCATCTTCATTCAGTTTTAATCAAGATCCACCAAATTCAAAGCCATAAATCCATAATGTACCAAGCAGAGAGCATGAAAACAAGACATGAAGGCCAGAAAATGAGTTAGTTACCTTGTAGAGACTGTTCAAGCACTTTGAGCAACCACCAAGACCTGGCTGTTTATCGACATTGGAGCAACATTTTCACACTCTCGTCCTCAACAACTATCCTGATTCACTGAAAACGCCTTAGTTAGAGTTACGTAACGATGATTCCTGAACTGACAGCATCCGGGTCTAAGACAGGAAGTGAAGAAAGAGAAGAGGAGGGTGGTGAAGAAGAAAGGAAAATCGAGGGAAGGACATGATGAGAGAAACTGCAATGGTGGATGGATGAATGAATGAGGAAGAAAGGAATGATGAGGGAAGAGGGAAGGCTGAATGAAAAAATGGGTTTAAGTTAAATGGAGGGAAGTGAAAAATAATATGGTTAAGTGTTATATGTTTGCTATTCATAAAATATACACCTATTTAATTATAAAATATATATTTATCATTATCAATTAGGCAATAATGTTAGAGTGGAAAAAAGAGATTTTGTTTGAGTGATGATTAATATATATAATGGTTAAAAAAGGAAATAATGAATTAATAGAAACAAACATTAATTAATTTATGTATTAACTATGTATAAATGTAATAAGAAGTATTGTTTATTGTTATCAATTCATGAATAACATCATCTCTTGCATAGGTCTTTTAATGTTATAGTAACATTGACTACATGTGGCTTGGATGAGGTGTAAAATCTAAGAAAATATTTAGTTGCATTATGTATGGTTAATGAACTACATAATTTATTGTATATTTTATACCAATAATATATATATTATTAATTACATTAGATAAAAAGTTTTGCAACGGAATAAAAGGGCAAGTGTGAAAAAAACAAGAGTCAAATAAATATATAAATAGATGAAGAGATAGACTAGTCTCCATTGTTTTATTTTACATATATCGGCTTGAATCAAGCTTGGATCGATATTCTAGCAAGAATGCTAGGCCCATAAGGGTGTAGGGTATGAACTGTGATGATCTATGTTCCACATGGATGGGGAGGGAAACAAAAGTTAATGTTATGTTTAAATTGTGATCATATTGAAGATTTAAATCTAAGTATTTAAAATTGTTCAAAAAAAATCTAAGTATTTAATATTGTATAGGATCGAGATTTAAATAAGTTTAAACCCAAGTCTACTTTATTGTATAATTAATATACTTTGTTGTAACAAAGGAAATAATTAGTACTTCACCTGACTCTTTTTATAAGATATAAATAACTAAAGTAGTTAATGAATTCAAAATGAGTCAAATAGGTGATTTATTATATTTTTAGGGAGAATATATAAAACACAATCTTCTTTATTTATTATATTTTTAGGGAGAATCCCAAAAAATATCACTTGAAATTCAAAATGCCAAATAAGTGATTTCACACTAAAATGAGTTATCTATTGCTTTTCTGTTCTTATTAGTTCCATTACTGTTGTTGTTAACATGATTTTTAAATTTAAATGATATTTTTACTGTCATTCTTCCTTATTTTTATTAGTTAAAGTCACTATAAAACTTTAAACCACATATTTAATTTTAAATTAAAAAATACATTTTTGTATATTGTAAATAAGGTACTAAACTTGTGAGTTTATAATCCCACCCAACCCAACAAATTCTTTTTTAATAAAGTTTATGAATCTTATCAAAAAATTTATAAATTATGAAGAAGTAGAACGGATGAAAGAATAATTATCATTTTCTTCTTTTTAAAATTTTGCACGGGCACAAATAAAATTCCTATAATTTAATTTAATATGTTTAAATTATAATCATATTTATTATTTAAATTATAATTCTGCAGGATTCAAGAATGGATCCTGAATGATTGTGTTTAATTAAATCTAGTTTTATTGCTGCTTCGTTCTCGCTTTATCCTTTTTTTTTTTGGGTCCATGTGAACTTACTTTGATGAAATCTTTCTTAGCTTTGACAAAATAAAATAAAAATATCACTTGAACTTTAAAATTTTAAATTAGTCTTTTTACCTATAAAAGTATCAGTATTAACTAGGATAGTATAGAATTGACTAGTAGAAAATCATTGATTTGGAATTTCTTGTCTATTCCCAATACAAAACTAGCTGGCAATAAAACCCATATCTCCTTTATAACATAATTAACACACTTTATTGTAACAAATTTAATAATTAGTGTTTTACCTCATTCTTTTTATAAGATATAAATAACTAAATTATATAAATAACCACGAACATTAAAACTAATTAAAAATAATAAACAGGTAAAGAGTAGCGCTGAAGGAAGCATCCGCGTCGGAGGGATATTGGTTTTGGTTTTTTATTTCAAAATTTCCATTAGAAAAGCACACACGGCGATTGAAAAAAAATCAAGCAGTAAAGCTTTATATATATAAAAAAAATTAAAATACTAAATTTTTAATTAAACGATCGAGTAACTAGCTCTTATCAATGATTTGAGAAAATATAACAAATAATTTTTAATTTAAATCATTGGAATAATCTAATATTGGATGTATGTAGATGATTTAATCCAATAAGTTTAAATTTTAATCATATTTATGATTTAAATTAGCATTTAAATCCCAAAATATGATATTTTACAAACATGATAGAGTTGTGAATAAATTTAAAATGAGAAAATTTAAATGGACATTTGAATATTAAAATACTCCCCCGCCGCCTCTATATACAGAGGCTCCTTCATGAATTGTAAAATCATCCCAACAGTAGCCTTCCTGTTATCTCTCCTTCTTCTCTCTTTTGTAGCCTGTGATCTCTGTCTTCCCTCTGCGTGTCTCACACCAAATTGTAGGAAAATGAAGAAATGCGAGCTTTCTTTGGAGTTTAAGCAACAACTAAAGAGATTTATTTCTATGTTTGAGCAGAAGTTAAAGACGCATCATACCCATGTCGAGCTTTCTTATGAGTTTGAGCGGCCCGAAAAGGAATCAAATATGAAATGTGAGGAGAAAAAGGAAGATAGGGCTGACCTAAGTTGTATATTGCAATATATGAAATCTGAGGCTGAAGCTCTCATAAAGAATATTGATCATCAAGAATCCATTGTGAAGAAATGGTGGAAGAAATGACAAAAGAAAGGAGAACACGACAAAGAGATAGTACAAATTATGCATGTTATGGAGCAGCTAGCGGGGCACGAACTGAGAAAATTGAATCTTCCTCCTAATAACCCTTATAATTATCATTCTAATTATTGGCCCTCATTTTTTAGCTCGTTTCCTCATATGTAATCCTGAAACGGACCCATTTTATTTTGATATCCATATTGACGCAATAATATACGGTGTAATTATGATATGGTTGATAAGTAGCTTTTATTAAATAAACTTGTTTGGAATGACTTTGGATAAATAACTTTTGAGATAATTATAAGAGAAAAAAACCATAAACTCCTTCCATAAGCCATAAGCCAAGAAATGGAGCTTTTCAAATAAGCCCACAAGCTCCAGCCATTAGCCATAAGCTTGATTGGTCACCGTTTTCATTCAAACGAAAAAAGAAGAAGAAAAACCCATAAGCCCGATTGAAATAGGGCCTGTTTGGGTTAGCGGTAGGAGCGGTGGCTTAAAAGCTATCTGACTTTAAAAAAAAATCGGTAGGAAAAAAAGTCAAGTTACATATAATGATTTGAGTTTGGATTGATGGTGGTAGAAGTGGCGGGGCCCACGTCAAAAAGCTGACAACATTATGGAAAAAGCTGAATTCTGGAGCCTTTTCCTTAACTGACTTTTTGAACTTTTTTGACTTAAAGTTCAGCCAATGCAATGGGCAATCCAAACAGGAAAAATTTGATTTTTTTTCTCACTGGGTCGTTGGCTTAAAAGCCACTGAAATTTTTACACATCAATGCTGAAAAATAAGTCACTCCAAACAGGCCTATAGTAAATAAGCCCATAAGCCATGCCAAACATGCCCATTTAGGCTAGATTTATTTCCACCTTTTGATGGTATTATGCGTAATTACGCTGCATTGCATTATAATTTGTTGCCTTTTTAATTTTAGGTATTAAAATATTTACATTTCAATATGTATAATTTGAATATCACCTCATATTATGTATATTTTATATTCAATTATCTTCAAAATCTTAAAACTAGTATCTCATAACTTTGACCTTACTGTCTTCCCAAACATAGTCTCAATTTCATAACACTACTACAAATTAGATTTGAGCATATAAATAAAGGGAATATCATTTCTGCTTTTAAAGCAGATAATTTTAGTTGCCTTAAAATAAAACGACGCCGTAGTGAAAACGTAGATAGCAAGAGTCTCACTCTTTTTCTTCACCTGGCGTGAAGAAAGAAAAAGCAAGAGTCTTCTTCGATTTCTTCGTCCGGACACGTGTAGCAGGATTTCGTTTGGGTCCACCGTACATTGGAATAGCGTGGCGGCACATAATCTCCAAATCGTAAGGCATATCATGAAGATCACCCAAATTCATAGGTATCCGCCACGAAGTGCATACAGACTGAGCGCTCGTGAGGATCTCCCACAGCGCCGAGTTTCAGGAGAATCGCCGCCGTCATGTCCCCAGGAAGGTCCAGCTAGTTCCTGGTTTGACGTTCATCATTCTCGATTGTTCCTTCAAGACGAATACGAAGACGATGCTACGAGTCCGCAGACGACCAAGACGACATGATTGAAGCTTCCCCCAGAAACCAATGCTACGAGAAAAGCTGAAAACTTAAATGGATTCAAAATGTTAAACCCTCATTTTTATCTCAGGTGGTGGAATGAAAATGCGCTTTATAGAATGGGAATACTCTTGATTTTCTTTCTTCATAGTCAAAAATTAAAAACAATGGTTCCTGTACCTCAAAAATCAAATCCCATCGTGAAAAGCAGAAAATGGTCATGTTCTGAGTTTTTTTCTCTCGAAAACCAAACCGTAGGCAAGGTTAAGAAATTAGAAGAATGACTCTTGCTATCTACGTTTTCACTGCGGCGTCGTTTTATTTTAAGGCAGATAAAATTATCTGCTTTAAAAGTAGAAATGATAATCCCATAAATAACTGAATGTCATATATGCCAAGGTGGATGTAGTGAAGTAATATATGTAACATCCCATTTTCAAAAGCAGTATAATTTTTTTTTCATCAGAGTAGAGCATTGGAGCGATTGAGTAACTGATAATTGTATTCAAAATGCCGTAAGTCCGGCCGATTACAAAAGCGACGATGTGAGAGTTTTCAAAGAAAAAACAACGAAGTGTCTTCCCTAGCAATATATGCCGTGTCAACAGTTAAATTCTCCTAGGGACTCTAAGCGTGGCTTGCCCTTATCTTCGGCGCTCGGTCCTCCCGACCACGGGCTATTTTACAGGCTGAGGTCCAAATGCACATCGGACCTCAGGTAACGGTTAACCTCATATTTATATAAACAGCATATGGAAGACATTACAGTATTAATCAACACATAAGTATATAGCAGATGGAAGATTAATATAACAACAGTACACATCTCATGTAAAGTTATCTATGCTAACAATACACATCGCATGTAAAGTTATCTATACAAATCACTTGTATAGTCGTCTATCACATATAAGCATACAATAAGCATCAGAGTTAGTGTTACAGTACGTGAACGTACCTTCGTTGACAGAAAACGGTACTTTTACGGAAAACGGTAAATTTCCGACATCGGGAAAAACAGCGGTGTGACGGCGGCACAACAGCGGCTTGATTATAACAGATATCCTATAAGGATAATATTTAACAAATTTTAGCAGCATAACAGGCATTTTAGGTACAAATTACCATTTTGCCCCGAACCCCTAATCGGCGGAATTTCGCCGGAGCTTATTTATTTTTAAAACTCTATCTCTCTAGAATTTTGACAGATCTTTTCCCTCATCATATTTTCGAAATATATATCATATTTACCCCTAAATATGATATCTAGACTATCTTGAAAATTTAAAGATAAATCTAGCATTCCTACTATATCGACCGAAAGAACTACCGAAACTAAAGACCAGGGACCGAAGAACTTACCCAGACTTTGCTCAGAATTTCTCCAGAGCTTCTCTCTCTAACTTCTCTCTAAGAGGCATATTTTTTGTGTGAAAAATGAAGAAGAGGAGCTTGGTATTTATAGAAGAGACGGATGGCGAACGGTAAATAATTCAAACTTCAAATCGACGAATATGGACCGTAGGATCGCATTTTTGAGACAAAACACTCTTGGCCTTACACCTAGTTGGGCTGCCCTACTTGCCCATTTATGACATCATCTTTGATGATGTCATAATGCCGACTTACCGCTTGCTTCGATCGGTGCTCGAATCGCGTAATTTTGCCGAATCGCAAAAATGCTTTGTCGGTAGTTTCGAAGTACTTTTCTTCCTCGGTAGGAATATCTATTTTAATGAAATTTATGATCCCATTAAGGGTATTCCGTTATCTCGCCGAAGATTTTAGGACGACGTCTTGATTCACGGAATTGAATTAAAGCGTCGCGTCTAGGCAAAAATCCACTGGTTTGTAATATGATCTGATCTAAGTGACCTTATTCCTGGTTTCCAAAACTCTGCTTGTTTTCTCTAAGTCACTTTTAGCACTATCTGCCATTTCCTAATTACCCTAAGATTCTAATTACGCTGTTGGTTTCGAAAACGACTTCGAGACCACTCAATCCGAGATGGATTTTCACCGGTTTATAAAAAGTCTTTGTTGTTTATGACTTCAATCCTATATCGGAGGTAGGATTTAAGTTCTAGTTGTTCCCACTTCTCCCGTTTGGCCTATACCGATTATATTATTATTTTATTCAAAATGCCTTCACATTTATTTTTTCTTCTTTTATTTTTTTATTTATTTTTCTAAGCATAAAATATTTTATTAATATTTTATTTATTTTTTATTTAATAATTTCGAATTTCTCCAATTAAAAATAATTATTTAAATTATTTTTAATTCATTTACTTTATACCTTAATTATCCCATTAATTACCAGATTAGCCACTTACTAATTTTTGATAATTTTCTTAATTAGGATAAATCATTATCTCACAACTATTTTACTTACATTGGTATTTTATATCCCATGTAAAATATTAAAAATCATGGGGTCACTTATGATCCCAAAATAATACTTAATTTTGCCTCATTATTTTTCAAGGGAAATTATCCCAAAAATTCCTAAAATTAGAGACAACATACTTTCTAATTTTTTATAAATATTTTACTACCTCTTGGGATTTATCATAATATTTTTAGGCCATTTAATGCTCTAAAAATATATTTTAGCTCTTTATCTCTCCTAATTTCCATAGTAATTACCTTAGAAAATAAGATAATTATTACTTATTATTTGAAACCACATGTTTACCTATTTTCAATAGGTATTATCTATCGAAATATAATATTCCGATAAATAATTATCCGGGTATTACAATATATAAAGTTAAAACCTAATGGTTAAATATATGCACCGTCATATATGTATTAAGAAGCGTAATCTGTAAAAAATATAAAAATAACAGTTGTATTTAATAACCATAATTTGTTTAGTGATAAATATAACGATTCTTATGAAATAACCATCATATAATACTTAATAAAATTTATTATAATAAATGAAATAATTATTATTTACCTGATTCTTTTTATAAGATATAAATCACTAAAGCAGTCATTGAATTTTAAAATATATAAAACATTATCTTCTTTATTTATTATATTTTTATTAGTGAAAGTCGCTATAAAACTTTAAACCACATATTTAATTTTTAATTCAAAAATAGTTTTTGTATATTATGAATAAAGTACTATACTTGTGAGTTTATAATCCCACCCACCCCCCAACAAACTATTTTTTATTAAAGTTTTTGAATCTTATCATAAAATCTATAAATTATGAATGAGTATAACAGATGAAAGAATAATTATATTTTCTTCTTTTTGAAAGTTTGTACAGGCAAAAATAAAATTATTATTATTTAATTTAATATGTTTAAATTGTAATTATATTTATTATTTAAATTAGGGATAAGGATTTTATTTGCCCCGGAAGTTTTGATTGAGAAGCACTGGGTGGACGGAAGTTTAATTGCCACGGAAGTTAACAAAATGTAGCAATTTTGCCCCTCCGTTAATTTTGACCATTAAGTTTAACTAAGTGCACACGTGGCATGCCACTTCATCACATGTAGCATGCCACCTCATCAATCATATAAGAGTTAAGTATCATTTTTGCCCCAGAAGTTTTCGCTGAGGAGCAATTTTGCCCTGGAAGTTTACAAAGCGTAGCAATTTTGCCCTTATATCCCCCAATATTAAATTTGACTATTAATTCAATCAAAGAACACAAATGTCATGCCTTAAAAAGGTCGAACTTGAAGTGAGAGAGGGAGATCTTTGAGACGTTGAGCTCAAGGCGGCAGAAATTTGTGAAGTCGAATTGGTCAAAGGGACTGAAAGGTCTGTTGCAAAACCTAGAGGAAGCATCACTTATAATCTAAGCAAATGAAACGCAAAACGAAAAATGAATTGTCCCAAAAATTGGTTCAGTAAGACAAATCAATAATGAATTGTTTCAAAAATTGGTTCAGTAAGCATCACTTAAAATCGCTAGAGATTTATCTTGTAGGACAGGGTGAGTGGCCTAGATCAATCTATACAAAGGTAAATACTATCACTATTAATTAGTTTTATTGAACAAATTTTTGGGACAATTCATTTCTCATTTTGTGTTTCATTTGCTTAGATCATAAGTAATGCTTCCTCCGGGTTTTGCAATAGACCTTTCAGTCCCTTTGACCAGTTCGGCTTCACAAATTATGACCGTCTTGAGCTCAACGTCTCAAGGATCTCTCTCTCTGACTCAAAGTTCGACCTTTTCAAGGCATAATGTGTGTTTTTTGACTGATTTAATAGTCAACTTTAATATTAGGGGACAGAAGGGCAAAATTGCTACGTTTTGTAAATTTTCGGGGCAAAATTGCTCATCAACGAAAACTTTCAGGGCAAAAATGATACTTAACTCGTATTTGATTGATGAGGTGGCATGTCACGTGTGCACTCAGTTAAACTTAACGGTCAAAATTAACGGAAGAGCAAAATTGCTACGTTTTGTTAACTTCCGTGGCAATTTTGTTCTAAAAAAAACTTTCGTCCACCCAGTGCTCTTCAGCCAAAACTTCCGGGGCAAATAAGACCCTTATCCCTTTAAATTATAATTCTGCTTGATTCAAGATTGGATACTGAATGATTGTGTTTAAATCTAGTTTTATTGCTGCTTCGTTCTTGCTTTATCCTCTCTCTTTTTTTCTTGGTCGCTGTGAACTTTCTTTGATGTAACCTTGTCTTAGCTTTGAGAAAATAAAAAGGTAAAAAAGACAACAAAATATCACTTAAACTTCAAAATACTAAATTAGTCTTTTTACCTATAAGAGTATAGGTATTAACTACAATAATATAGCAATTGACAATTTGTTTTAGTAGGAAATCATTGGTTTGAGATTTTGAAGTTAATATTTTCTTGTGTTTTTTCAACAAAAAACTTGTCTTAGCTGGGAATAAAAGCATTTGGATAATAAAAAAAAGATATATTGTAGTAATATGATAGAGATTTAAATAATTTTAAACTCATATATACTTTATTACATAATTAATATACTTTATTGTAACAAATTAAATAATTAGCGTTTCACCTAATTCTTTTTATAAGATATAAATAACTAAATTATATAAATAACCACGTACATTAAAATTAATAAAAAATAATAAATAGGTACAGAGTTGAGCTGAAGGAAGCATATACGCGTCTGAGGGATATATTGGTTTTGTTTTGTTTTTGTTTTTGTTTCATAAGTTCCATTAGAAAAGCACAAATGCAATTGAGAAAAATCAGGCAGTTAAGCTAGAGACACACACGTGTGTGTACTTTCATAAGTCATAACTCTTTGTAATCCATTAGACCTCTATTTAAACTCATATATTCCTTGTGATTTTCATTACTTTTCTTTATCAGCCTCATTCTTTTCTTCTTCTTAAGTTCCCATAGAGCTCCTCCGCCGCTGCCACCCCCCTCTACCACCCACCTTCTCCTTTGCCTCCTCTTGAAATGACAACTTTGATGCAAATGCTAGCAGGCCTTGACTGCCTGAAAAGGCATCTCATGATATACGCCAATAAGTTGAATAGGAAGTTGAACCACATACTTCATCACAATGATGTTAAATATGATTTACAATTGGACCCTTTGTAACATCCCATTTGAAAACGGCGGAATATTTTTTTTTTTAAACGTTTCCAAATATTTCAAGCAGAGTAGTCAGAGTAGAGCATTGGAGCGAGTGAGTAACTGATTCATAACAAAACATCAACCATAGTGTAACATTGTAATGATTACAGTAATCCTAGAGTTTGAAATTAGATAACTGAAAGCAGTAAAGATAGATAAGTCTCTGGCGCACGTCTACGATGCTTGCCTCGATCTTCGATCCGTATTCCTCCGGATCCACGAAGCTATAGCGAGATTCAATTCACCGCATTGAATCTCGGGTAACTGATTAATCTCAAACCCAAACAATACGGTATACGATATAACAGATATTCTAGACAATACAACAAAGATATCACTACATAAGCATACATTGCATGATCATTATGCCGACAAAACATAAGCATTACGCAAATGTAAAGCCCCACAATGTAAAACAACAATAACAACTTGCACTATTCACCGGTGCCACGATACCACTCGTGTTCTCGGCGCTAGAAAAACATACGGCGTTATCATGACTATAACCCGTAAAACTGCCTTCGTATATCGGTCTACGAACGTATCTATCACATATATATGCATTTAAGCAAGTACAAGATTAGTGTTACAAGACGCGTCCGTACCTTCGTTGACGACGTTAGGTACTTCGCGGAAAACGTACTTTTTACGGAAAAACGTGAAATGTTCGACATGGCACGTCGGGCGGCGTAACGAAAGCAAATCGAGTTTCTGATGCCCTATCATAGTAATATCACTTTTATTAGTGATTTGCAATCATAACTGGCATTTTAGGTAAAAATTACCATTTTGCCCTTCTACCCCTATTTTGGCGGAATTTCGCCAGAACTTCGTTACTTTGACCGTATTCCATTTCAAAATTATCCCCACTATGTTTTTACCTCGTCAGCATCTTTCAATGCAATGAGGCATAAAAACAAGCATAGGAACAAATTCTCAAACTTCCTAGATCAAAACAACGTTCTACTATAACTACCGAAAAGAACTACGGAAACTAAAAACTAAGGACGGAAGAACTTACTCGGAGCTAAGGCAAAACTTTTGCGAGCTTCTCACTCTAAGTTTCGGCCAAGGTAGAGAGAAGAAAAGGTGTGAAGAATGAAGAAGGGAAGGGTGCTATTTATAGAAAAAGGGAGGACACAGGTGGGTATTAACAAAAAGTCTTCGAAATGATTCGGCCGTTGGATCTAGGGTTTTGTAAGATGAAATCTTGACCATTCAAGGTCTTGGCCGACCTCTTGGTCCCCCAAAAGTCAAAGATTGATTTTTCATCTTGCTTTTTGGCCTCCGGTCCGATAAAGCTACCTCGACGGTCCGTTTCGCGATTTCGCGAAACTCAAAAATCTGGGCATGTAACTTTGAAGATATTTTCATCCTCTTTCATATTATCTATTTTGATCCTCTTTTTGATCATATCCAGGTATTCTCCGGTGCGTCGGAAGATATTCGGACAAACGCGTCCGGTTCGGAAATCGCTTAGATAGAACCAACTTCTAGACAATAATTCGCCGAATCGTAAAACGTCCGGGTTGCCTAACTTAATCCCGTGTTTGAAAACACGCAATTGTTTCTATAGGTTCTCACTTTGCCTATCTCGGCTCTACTCTATCTCGATTAGCTTTCCGTCTTATTAGGAATTAGGGTTTTCGGTTGTGGAATCGACGTCGGTAAATTCTTTCTTCGGGTAAAAATTCACTTGTTCTTAATTTGATCGTCTGAAAAGACTTTTACCTCTGGTTTACCTGTAGAATTTATTTCTAACTTTTCTCTCGGCTGCCTATAAGCCGACTCACCGCATTATATTATTATTTTATTCTAATTACCATTTTAATTATTTAAACAATTCTTTTTAATTAAAAATAACCATAATTTCGACCCCTCTTTTAAAAATTCAGATTTATTTATTTTTCTATAATTTTTTCCATTTTTTAAAAATATAATATTTTTTACCAAAAATTCCCGTTTACCCCCCCGCTTCGTTAGGGCTTAATCGACCTAATTTCTTCGTTTAGTGATCTTTTTAGGATCAGATTTCTTCATATATTTATCTTTACTAATTTACAGTATATTGTTATCTTACAAACTTCTATACTGATATTGTCATTTTATATCCCGTGTAAAATATTAAAAATGTTTACCCCATCGTTTACTTTATGATTCCGAAATGTTTTTTAAACTTTTCTTCAAGTTATTTCCTCTGAAATAATTTATTAAATTCTCATAATTTAGGGATATCACTTCCATATTTTTCTCATAATTTTTCATGATCTTTCGAGTATTTATCATAATACTTTTAGACTGTTTTTATCACCATTATATCATTTTTAGTCATTCATTCATCGATTTTCCCGTAACTTTTTCAACAATTTACTCTATAATTATAACAATTTTCTATAACAGTTTTATCTCATGAATTTACTTCATTAAAATATTCAATAATTTTCCCTTATCTCGTAAATTCCGTTTTGCTAAAATCCGGGTATTACACCCTTCATCTCCCTCCTTTGATGATGAGCATGGGAATGAGGGTGAGGAAGAGGAAGAGGGTGATGAGGACAACAATGGTGGTATGATTGATCGAACATCATCATTTTTTTTTTTTAAAAAAAAAATATTAAAATGAAGTTAAAAATAAACAACTTAATAATTCACGATTATTAGTTATGAATAATAAATTATTCTTATATGTTGTCCTCATCCTTATTCTAACCATCAGAGGAGGGAGATGAAGTCAACCAAAACAAAACTTAATAATTCAAGATTATTAATTAAGAACAATGAAGTATTTTTGTCAACATACTTAACAATTCTAACTTTTATAAAAGTCAAGTTAATAATAAAGTTAAGAATTTTTTTTTAATAATTCAAAGTTATTAATTAAAAACCATAAAGTATTTTGACATATATACTTAATGGTTCTAACTTAATAAATGTTAATTAAAGTTTTAAAACCTTTCCTCTTCCTCGTACTAACCATGAGTGCTTCCTCATTATCCGATGATCATCAGAAGAACTAGGTACCCTTTCATTGCGCTCTATTCAACTTCTAACGCGTGAAAATGATGCTTTTCTCACGTCCCTTCCATATGTATATTTGTATATAAACTACACATTTTTTTTTACAAACACACTTAACGGTTCTATTAGTATTTTTTTCACGTCCCTTCCATATGCCGTGAGGATTTCTAGATACCTCTCCAATATGAACAGGAAGGTCAATCTCATCATCTCATCGGGCCACTCGCCACTGTACTTTTTTTTTCCATTTTAAATATTTTGTAATAAAAGAATATATCTAACAGTTCTTACAAAAAAACCATCATGAAATAAAATAAATAACGGTTTTATTAAACTAACCGTTACCATTTATAAAATATGATGATTTGTAAATCTAAAGGACTAGACGGCTCAATAATCCATGAAACCCTCTCTATTTATGTTCAAAAATTGAACTCCACTTCTCCACTTCCATTTCAACTTCTCATAGCCAACTACAAGCTTGTGTTCTTCTTCACCAAAATTATGGACAAATGCAAGAGTATTAGTTGCAGTGTTTCACTTAAGAAGGGGGGGTGATTTGGGTGATATTAAAAATTAAAACAAAAGTGATTAACAATTAAATTAAAGGATAAGTGTTAGAAGAATATCACCAAGTATACACAACAGATTATACTGGCTCATCCTTAACTTTCTGACTTACATCCATTCCCCAGAGCGTCTATGAGATTTTCACTATTTTTCAAGATTCCACGGGTTCTTGGCACCACAATATAGAGAAATCCTTAACAGGACTCACTCCCCTTTACAAGTTGTAATCTAACAATCACACTCAAGGTCACACTACCTTGAGATTTTACAAAGTTGAAATCATTTGTAAGTGACTCTCTCACAGAGTAAATATATAAACATTGATGAGCAAAATGAATATAAGAAGATGTTACAAAGAAAGTATTTGAGCAATGAATGAGCAGAAGATTAATCGTTCACTTGGTTGGTTGCTCTGTATTGAATGCTTGGCTATTTATAGAAAAATTCCATTAGTGACCGTTGTGAGAATTCAAACTTTCTGTTAGAGACAAATTGGAGTCGTTTGAAGAATTGAAGGTTCAGACACTATCGTCTTCACTGCGATAAAAGCTTTAGACGAAGTCCCTTTGGTTTGCTGTGTGATTGCTTTCGTGTTCTCTATTTTACTTCTATACAATTAATGTTCTGACACATGAAATTGCTTTCATGCTTTTGGAGTTAATCCATGATTTTAAACATCTAAAACTTATACACAAATGAGATTAGTAGCATTGAGAAGTAGTATGAGTAATAATCAAGTCTAAACAGATGTTAAGTACAATATTTAATTCTCAAAGGCTTTGTAATTTGAAGCAAGAACTTGCACTCGAGTGTGATTCCAGAATCACTCGAGTGAGTGCTTATCACTCAAGTGTTTTTCAATCCAACTCGAGTGTCTGATGAACTTTGAGTTCTGGTAGTGAAGTATCAAAAGATTGTGTCACTCGAGTACTTGAAACCTGACTCGAGTGATCTTTTGTGTTTATTTGGAAATAGCTTTAACACCACCAGTGATTCGAGTGTATATTGGAAGTGACCTTGAGTTACTTGAGTGACTCTCAGGATCAGTCGAGTGGACTTCAGATGAGAAGCCTTGCACTCTTGGTCTATCAGCGAGTGTCTTGCAATAAGATTACAAGTTACCCATCATCACTCGAGTGATAACTTCCTCACTCGAGTGAGCTTTACCCAACTTTCAAAAAGTAGGCGAATGAATTATAAGATGTCTACGAGTGAACACCATCACTCGAGTTGCAATCCATTCACTTGAGTGATCTTCAGAAAACTTTTAAAGAATGCATGGGTGACTTGTAGAATATCAAAGAGTAATCACCAGCACTCGAGTGCTTTGAGCTTATCACTCAAGTGATCTTTCATAACATCCAAAAATCCTGCGAGTGACTTGCTGATTTTCCGCAAGTGACAAAGGATCACTCAAGTGATCTTGCATCACTCTTCATTTTTTGAGCGAGTGACTTGCAAAATCATTGGAAGTTAGGATCATCACTCGAGTGCATTAGCTACCATTCAAGGGATCATCTCAGATAACTTGAAGTGAGTAATCTTAGTTATTTAAGTTTTAGTTCAAATAAAGTTCTTTCACTTGAGTATCTTGAAACTCATAACTTGAGTGACTTGAATCATCAAGTCCTCATTGATTTACAAGGTTTGTTATCATCAAAACATAATCCGAGAACTGACACTCTCCCCCATTTTGATGATGACAAAACTTGAGTATGTTTGAATGTTAGTTTGAAATTTTTTGAAGATCACAAAGAAAGAATACAATTAGTGTTTGTATAGATTGTAGATAACAATATCATTGATAAAAATCAAATTACATAACTTAAAAGATAGTTTAGTGCAGAAGGAAACAAGACAATACAGGAAAGCAATAACATAATACATTGCCACAATACACTAAAAATGAAAACAACATTAGAACATATCAGACATATCAGACTCTACTACTTTTCTCTCCCTTTTTCATTATGAGAGAAATAGGTGGTTGAGTGTAGAAATCATGGCAGACATGGGGTTAAACTTGGGAAAAGTGGTGCCAGATGAGGAAGCGGTGGAGTGAGAGGCTGAGTGAGATTCAGAGGATTCAAAAATGGAGGTGGAGATATGAATAAGACCCAGGAGGTTGTTAAACATAAACTTCTTTCATAATGTAACCATTTAGGAAGGCACTTTTAACATCTATTTGATAGAGTTTGAACCCTTTGATGCACGGAGGAGTACTTGTGTAATATCCTAAATTTGCCCTGACAAATTACATGTATGATGTATGTGTATTTGGAGAAATGAAATGGTGAAATTTTGACAGAAGGTCAATTTTACCTGAAATACCTGATTTTGCCAAACCAAAAATTTTGAGACATATGTTGGCACCAATAGGACATATGGAATTAACGCTTCTTTGTTCCAATTAAGTGCATTGAATTCGACCAAAAATGGAGAGGAAAGAGATCGAAATGAGAGAGGAGAGGGACGGTGAAGAAAGAGGAGAGGAAAGAGAAATAGTTCGGAGCTGATTTCGCCTCAAATTCAGTGTTTCTAGCTTCCAAGGCCTTCTCAAACGTTGTTCCTCTCAACGAGAGCAACATTTTTACAGTTTTGGATTCTTGATCTGAGGTGTTTGGTGTTATCTACATGGATGAGGTGCTGCCAAATTTCCGAACCAATCATGGAATCACGATAAGGTAAGCATATGCTTCGTTTTGAACCGATTGGTTTGAGGTTTTTTTGAGTTGTTCATATGCCCTGATTTTTGGTCTATACTATTTGGGAATGAAGGGTTGTGATTTTGTTAGTTTTGATGCTTTCAATGAGTTTAAAATGAAAAATTGTGTAGGGTAAATGTTAGGATGTGGATTTGGAAGCTTTGGAAGTAAATTGTGCAAAACCTCAAATTTACCATGTGTTAGTTCCTGCAAGACAGTTGGATTGTGTCGCGTGTTTGGCTAGGTAAATGATGTTTAATGGCCCTGAAACTTTTCAGATTGTAGTAGATGTCCTAAGATTTAATTTGATATATAATCTGGGCCGATTGGATTTGTATACTGGTAGTTATGAATTTTTGAAGTTGAACATGTAAAACTGGCAAGTTTTTGGAGCAATGTCCAAAGAATTGAAATTATGGAATGTTGTACATCCAATTTCCTAGTTACCCTATTTTTCCCTGAAACTAGACTTAATAAGGGTTATATAACCTTTAGAATCACTACAATTGGACACTTGTACATAAAGATATCAATTTTCAAAGTTAGTTGAAAATTATGCCAGTTTTGACTACTTGTATGGAAATGAGAAATGTAAGGGCAAAATTGTAATTAAATTAAATTTTAAGGGTTAATCTATATCCTTGGAGTTAATATGGCCCTTAAGTCTTATAAAGAGGTTGGATAAATAATAACCCACCATCAGTAAATGTATGTTTTTAGGACCCAACTATTGCCCAGGACTACTGAAGGATTGGGAGCCAATTTAAGAATTAGTAAAGCGTCTAGGTAGTGTAATACCCGGATAATTATTTATCTGGAATATTATATTTCGGTAAATAATACCTATTGAAAATATGTGAATATGTGGTTTCAAATAATAAGTAATAATTATCTTATTTTCTAAGGTAATTACTGGAAATTAGGAGAGATAAAGAGCTAAAATGTATTTTTAGAGCATTAAATGGCCTAAAAATATTATGATAAATCCCGAGAGGTAGTAAAATATTTATAAAAAATTAGAAAGTATGTTGTCTCTAATTTTAGGAATTTTTGGGATAATTTCCTTGAAAAATAATGAGACAAAATTAAATGTTATTTTGGGGATCATAAGTGACCCCATGATTTTTAATATTTTACATGGATATAAAATACCAATGTAAGTAAAATAGTTGTGAGATAATGATTTATCCTAATTAAAAAAATTATCAAAAATTAGTAAGTGGCTAATCTGGTAATTAATGGGATAATTAAGGTATAAAGTAAATGAATTAAAAATAATTTAAATAATTATTTTTAATGGGAGAAATTCGAAATTATTAAATAAATAATAAATAAATATAATAAAATATTAATAAAATATTTTATGCTTAGAAAAATAAATAAAAGATAAAAGAAAAAAATCTAGATATTTTGATTAAAATAATATTATATATGGTAAAGAAAGAATAAGGACGTTTGAGAATGGATAGAAATTAAATCCTACACCAAGGTATAGGGATTTAGTCTAAGTCATCCGGACTTTTTATGAACCAGGTGAAATTTATCTCGGATTGAGCGGTCTCGAAGTTGTTTCTGAAACCAACGGTGTAATTAAGTACCGGGTAATTAGGAAATGGCGAGATAGTGCTAAAAGTGACTTAGAGAAAACAAGTAGAGTTTTGGAAACTAGGAATAAGGTCACTTAGATCAGATCATATTACGAACCGGTGAATTTACGCACAAACTAGTGTTTCCGGAATTTGATTCCGTAATCAGAAGCGTCAGCCTAAAATCTTCAAAGAGATAACGGAATACCCTTAATGGGATCATAAATTTCATTAAAGTATATATTCCTACTGAGGAAGAAAAGTACTTAAACTACACCGACAAAGCATTTCGCGATTCGGCAAAATTACGCGATTCGAGCACCGATCGTGGAACTAAGCGGTAAGTCGGATTATGACATCATCAAAGATGATGTCATAAATGGGCAAGTAGGGCAGCCCAACTAGGTGTAAGGCCAAGATTGTTTTGTCCTCAAAAATGCGATCCAACGGTGCAAGATTCATTCTGGAAACAAATCCCTTAATTCCCACTTTGTCCCTCCCTTCTTCTATAAATAGCAAGCCTCCCTTCTCTCATTCTTCACACCAAAATTCGAAACCAAGAGAGAGGTTTTAGAGAGAGAAGCTCTGGAGAAAGTCTGAGCAAAGTCTGGGTAAGTTCTTCGGTCCTTAGTCTTTAGTTTCGGTACTTCTTTCGGTAGGTGCAAGATTCATTCTGGAAACAAATCCCTTAATTCCCACCTTGTCCCTCCCTTCTTCTATAAATAGCAAGCCTCCCTCCTCTCATTCTTCACACCAAAATTCGAAACCAAGAGAGAGGTTTTAGAGAGAGAAGCTTTGGAGAAAGTCTGAGCAAAGTCTGGGTAAGTTCTTCGGTCCTTAGTCTTTAGTTTCGGTACTTCTTTCGGTAGATATAGTAGAAGTCTTAGATTTATCTTTAAATTTTCAAGATAGTCTAGATATCATATTTAGGGGTAAATATGATATATATTTCGAAAATATGATGAGGGAAAAGATCTGTCAAAATTACGGAGAGATAGAGCGAAAACAATAAGCTCTGCGAAATTCCGCCGATTAGGGGGTTCGGGGGCAAAATGGTAATTTGTACCTAAAATGCATGTTATACTTGCTAAAAATTGTTAAATATTATCCTTATAGGATATCTGTTATAATCGAACCGCTTGTCGAGCCCATTGTTGTGCCGCCGTCTTGCCGCATTTGTTTCACCCATTTATCAAAAATTACTTGTTTTAAGTAAAACGTACCGTAGTCGACAACGAAGGTACGTTCGCGTACTGTAACATTAACTCTGATGTTTATTGTATACGTATATGTGATATGTGTATTGTGTGTGTATAGTTGTTATGTTGTACGTTCGCGTACGGTAACACTAACTCTGATATTTATTGTATGCGTATATGTGCTAGGTGTATGTTATGTTTATGTGAAGTAGTTGATAGCTCTGTGGTATGCTCATTGTACTTGTTATGATGCTTGCTTTAGGGTGTCGGATACGGTTGCTAGGTGTGAAATGCTTGGTGTGAAACGCATTTGCTAGGTGTGAAATGTTTGCTAAGTGTGACATATCCGCCAGAGGCTTATATGATGTTGGGATATGCTTGTTTGTATGCTTTGATATACCGTATATGTAAATATGAGGTTAACCGTTACACCGGGGTCCGTATGCATTGGACCTCGGCTCTTAATATAGCGTCGGGTTCGGGAGGACCGAGAATCGAGGGAGAAAGGCAAGCGACGCATAGGGACTCGATTGAAGACTTTCTTCTCTTGCTATCTACTTTTGAAAACTCTCGGTCGTTGTACCCGGTTTTGTAATCGACGGACTTACGGCATTTTGAATATAAGTATCAGTTACTCTTACGCTCCGATGCTCTACTCTGATGAAAAAAAAAATTTATACTGCTTTTGAAAATGGGATGTTACAGGTAGTAACTCTAACTCTCACATATTATGTATGTTTGTTGAACCTTATTATGTGTTATGTGATCTGTTTGCAGTTACAGTATCATGAGAATGGTGTTATGTGATTTCTGAATATTTTTTACGCTATTGTAAATTGTTTCCTACATATGGTTAACTGTCATGTACTTTATACATTATATGTGAGATTAACTGTTACTTTGAGAACTTTTGGGATCCCAACCCTTGTTACTACTTGTGTTTTGTATAGTGTACTGGACGCGGCTCCCAGGGCAAGACAACAGATGACAGTGGGTAGAGATGTTGGACCTATTTAGCTTTGTTGCTGGTTAATTATAGATGGATTTTTTTTTTGTAAGTCAGAGAATTTATAGATCCTGTGAATATTTCTGTAATGTAATCAAGAGTTTTATATCATTATTTCTGTTTTGCCTACTGAACTACATTTGAATTCTCTAATAAATGCCCACTGAGGTATGCATGAGTACTCTAAGGAATGTGGATATACTGAATGGGTATTACAGTTGTGGTATCAGAGCCTGATTCCGATCCAAGGACCTGTGGTTATGGGCTCATCACGCTTCAGCGCACTTGGTTACCAAGTCTCCTAAAGCATAGCCTTATCTTCAAGGTCGTGGCTTTGAGACTTGGGGAGGCGCTCTTAGGAATTCATTCCCAAGGGAAAATTCCCTAGAGGGGGGAATAATACTTGCCCCAGTGGGGGTTGGACCTTGCTCTCCTGCATTCGTGCTTCGACAAGCTGGCAGGCGACCTCGCAGTCGTGCTTCGGTAGGCTGACAAGCAGAGCAAGCAGGTCGTTACAACTCGTATAGCTTCCAATCTAGCAACTGGAGCATATGTTTCCTCATGATCAATTCCTTTTTTCTGATTATAGCCTTTTGCCACCAATCTTACCTTATTACTGACAATGATTACAGATTCATCTCATTTTTTCTTAAATACCCATATAGTGTCAATGACCTCATGGTATTTAGGCCATGATACTAAGTCCTACACTTGATTTCTCTCAAATTGATTTAATTTCTCTTGCATTGCTATCACCCAACTATTGTCAGAGAGGGCTTCTTCAATGTTAGAGGGCTCTAATTCAAAAATAAAAGCAGATAAACTCACTTTATTGAGGGTTTCGTTTCGGTTTTTTACCCCCTCATTGACATCACTTATGACTTAGTCTAAGGGATGACTCTTGTTATACCTCCAGGCTCTAGGTTGGTCTTGATTGGATGGTTCAAAATCTTTTTCAGGCTTATTTTCTAAAGAAGAGGGCGTTTTCGAAACAATTTGGTTTTCCTCTTGATGAATTGTCTCTGGTTCATCTTCAAAGGTTTGACTAGAGATTCACTTTCATAAAAACACAACATGAACGGACTCTTCAACAATGCAAATACATTTGTTATAAATTTTGTAAGCTTTACTTCAATTAGAATAACCCAAAAATATACCTTCATAGATTTAGGATCGAACTTTCCTAAATTGTTCTTACCATTGTTGTGAATAAAACATTTGTAGCCAAATATATGCATATGAGCGAGGTTTGGTTTTCTTCTTTTGTAAAGTTCGTTAGGGGTCTTATCGAGCTTCTTTCTGATATAAGCTCTGTTAGAAATGTAGCTAGTTGTGCTCATTGCATCCACCCAAAATACTTTTTCATTCAGCATGGCTCTAGCCATCTCAGTGAGAACTCTGTTCTTTCTTTCTACAACTCCATTTTGTGGAGGAGTTCTTGAAGCTGAGAAATTGTGGTCAATACCATTTGAATTACAGTATTATCTGAAAGCTTGATTTTTGAATTCCCCTCCATGACTTGTTCATATACCTGAAATGCACATATCTTTCTCATTTTGCACTTTCTTAGCAAAAATAATAAATTGATCAAAAGTTTCAACTTTAGAAGACAGAAAAATTGTCCAAGTAAATCTGGAATAATCATCGACAATGACCAGTGTATAAAGATTGCCACCAAGACTTTTAACTATTGCTGGTCCAACTAGATCCATATGGAGAAGTTAGAGTTGTCTTTCTGTCGTGACCTCATTTTTTGATTTAAAAGAGGATTTTGTCTATTTACCCTTTTGGTAAGCATTAGAGATTAAATCATTTTTGAAATGAAGTTTAAGTAAACCAAGAACTAAATCATTTTTGAGCAACTTGCCTAGTTGGTGCATATTGACATGAGCTAGTCTCTTATGCCATAGCCAACTTTCATCGGTGTGGCTAAGAAAACAATTTTTCATAATTATTATTACCATTGCACATATTAATGGTATAGCAATTATCATCTCTTGAGGCTCTCATTTCAACCTTGAGTCGATCTTTGTTCAACTGGAGATCCTTCTTATTCACAATGAGGCATTCTTTCTGAATCAAAGATGATGCAGTTGTCTTTATCTGGTTAACACTAAGGAGATTATGGAAGAGTCATTCTACATAGTACACGTCTTTGATTTGTACTCCATCTTTCTCACCAATTTCACCAATTCCAGCTATTTTGCCAAACTAGTTTCCTCCAAAGCTAACATTGCCACCATCTTTTTGATCTCATTGTGGCAAATTTGGTCTGAACTCCAGTCATGTGCTTAGAGCACCCACTGTCAATGTACCATTTGTTGGTCTTTGATGCTCTTAGACATACCTACAGAAAATGACAATTTAAGTCTTAGGTACCCATCTTTTCTTGGGTCATTTATGGTTAGTCGAGATCATTGGAGGAACATATGATCCTTTTGGTACCTATTTATAGGTATCTATTGGTTTTTCTTTCCTATGAAAGTAGGAGGATGTGTTGTGCCTCTTTCTATTGCAGTAATTGCAATGAGCAAAGGGATTAGACGAGTGCATAGATTGTTGAAAGTAATTTAAATACGATTTACCTCCCATTTTCTTTTTACCATTCTTTTTTGTCCAGGTCTGGATTGTAGCCTATTCCAGATCTATCATTAGTGAACCTCTGAGATCTTAAAATTACCTTGAGCATTTCACTTCCTCTCATGAATGTCTCAAGAGTCTTATTGTGATCAGTAAGAGTTTCTTCTTTCTGACACATGACATGTTTCGCAAGAACTCGGAGGAGTTTCTTTGATTTTTTGTTCAAAAACTTTAACCCTTTTCTTTGAACTCACTAGTTCTTTAACTATCCTTCTAAATTATGAATGCAAGGCATTGTATTCAAATAATAAATCATCATAAGAAGGTTTATAATCATTTACCTCTTCACTTTCTGATTCCTCATGAGCTACAAGGAAAATGTCAGTCATTTCTTCTTCATCACTTTCCTCATCTGATGACTATCTCCTTAGACAGCAGAGACGTAATCTTTCTTTTTGAAATGCTTGCTCTTCTTCTTTTCTTTATTCTTCAGAAGTGGATATTCATACTTGATATGTCCTAATTTTTTGCATTCATAACATATGATTTGGTCTTTTGTTTCCCTTCTGCTCGAGCCAACTTTGTGGAATTTCCCAAATACTTGATCTTTCTTATAGAACTTCTTGAATCTCTGGACGATTATTCCGAGCTTGTCCTCTTCTTTAGGTTCGTCCACTTCATAAGTTCTTTTTCTTTGATAACGTTGAATACGACACCTTTATTCTTCTTGTCGTTGATTTCGTCTAATCCTCTCTTGAATTTAATCTTTCCCTCATATTCGGAAAGACTTCCAAATAATGCAGCTATATACCTTATTGATTCTCCCCTAGCTTCTTCTATAGCTGTAACATTCGCTTATCATTTCTTCATAAGAATATTTAAAATTTTCTCACTTGAGAGTTTTGATTGTATGTTTTCCCCAAGGCAGCTAGCTAGTTTATAAGATGTGTATATTTGAGTTCAAAATCCGTTATATTTCACTGGACTTGATTCGGAGTAAGTCGTATTCGATGGCCAAAGTATTGAACATGTTCTCCTTGATGCCAAAGGTTCCTTCATGGGCAATCTCAAGTGCTTCCCATATTTCTTTACCCGTTGAAAGATTGCAGATTCAGAAATGCTCCTTTTGACTAAGTGCACTTTGAATCATCAAAATAGCTTTGCTATTCAGAGTTACCAGTTTTTTATCGATGTCATCAAACTCTGCGGGAGGCTTTCATATCACTCGTTCATCTACCTTTTCATAGGTATGTAATCTCCTTCTTCAATAACTTGCCATAGCCCTTATTCTGTCGCAATTACGAAGACTCTGAACTTTGCTTTCCCAAACGAGAAATGGTATTCCTTGAAACCAAAAGGTCTAGAAATAGATACAACATCAGGTAGTATTCCTTCCATGGATCCCTCTTGAGACGTTAATCCTCAAATGAGAAGACTAGGCTCTAATACCCAACGTCAGTTGCAGCATTTCATCTAAGAGGGGGTGAATTGAGTGATATTAATTTAAAATGAAAGTGAATAACAATTAAATCAAAGAATAAGAGTTAGAAGAATATCACCAAGTATACACAACCGATTATACTGGTTCAGCCTTAACTTTTTGAACTACATCTAGTCCCCAGAGTGTCTCTAAGATTTTCACTATTTTTTCAAGATTCCATGGGTTCTTGGCACCATAGTATAGAGAAATCCTCAACAGGACTCAATCCCCCTTACAAGTTATAATCCAACAGCCACACTCAAGGTGCCACTACCTTCAGATTTCACAGAGTTGAAATCATTTGTAAATGACTCTCTCACAGAGTAAATATATAAACAATGATGAGCAAAATGAATATAAGAAGATATTACATAGAAAATATTTGAGCAATAAACGAGCAGAAGATTAATCGTTCACTTGGTTGGTTGCTCTGTATTAAATGCTTGGTTATTTATAGACGAATGCCATTAATGACCATTGTGAGCATTCAAACTCTGATATTACATAGAAAGTATTTGAGCAATAAACGAGTAGAAGATTAATCGTTCACTTGGTTGGTTGCTCTGTATTGAATGCTTGGTTATTTATAGACGAATGCCATTAATGACCATTGTGAGCATTCAAACTTTCTATTAGATATAGATTGGAGTCATTTGAAGATTGAAGGTTTATTCACTTTCATATTCACTGCAATAAAAGTTTTAGACGAAATCCCTTTGGTCTGCTTTGTGATTACTTTTATGTACTTTGTTTTACTTCTATGCAATTAATGTTCTGCACATGAAATCACTTTCGTGCTTTTGGAGTTACTCCATGATTTTAAACATCTGAAACTTATACAAAAACGAGATTAGTAGTATTGAGAAGTAGTATGAGTAATAATCAAGTATAAACAAATGTTGATCACAATATGTGAATTCTCAAAGATGTTATGATTTGAAGCAAGAACTTGCACTCGAGTGTGATTCTTGAATCACTTGAGTGAATGCTCATCACTTGAGTGTTTTTCAATCCAACTCGAGTGTCTGATGAACTTTGAGTTATATTAGTGAAGTATCAAAAGATTGTGTCACTCGAGTGCTTGAAACTTGACTCAAGTGATCTCTTGTGTTTGTTTGGAAATAGCTTCAACACTATTAGTGATTCGAGTGCATACTGCAAATGACCTTGAGTCACTTGACTGACTCTCAAGATAACTTGAGTGGATTCCAGATAAGAAGCCCTGCACTCTTGGTCTATCAGCGAGTGACTTGCAATAAGGTTGTGAGTTGCCCATCATCACTCAAGTAATAACTTCCTCACTCGAGTGTGCTTTACTCAACTTTAAGAAAATGAGCGAGTGACTTGCAAGATGTCTACAAGTGAACCCCATCACTCGAGTGATCTTTAGACAACTTTCAGAGAATGCGCAAGTGACTTGTAGAATATCAAAGAGTGATCACCAGCACTCGAGTGGTTACTTATCCACTTGAGTGCTTTGGGCTTATCACTCGAGTGATGAGATCCATCACTCGAATAATCCACCATAACTTCCAAGAATCCCACGAGTGGCTGCTGATTTTTAGCAAGTGATAGAGGATCACTCGGAGTGCTAACTTAGCCACTTGAGTGATCTTGCATTACTCTTCATTCTTTCAGCGAGTGACTTACAAAATCAATAGAAGTATGGATCATCACTCAAGTGCATTAGCTGCCACTCGAGTGATCATCTCAGATCACTTGAAGTGAGTAATCTTGTTAGTGCAATTTTTAATTCAAATAAAGTTCTATCACTCGAGTGTCTTGAAACTTAGAGCTTGAATGACTTGAATCATCAAGTCCTTATTTTTTTCAAGGTTTGTTATCATCAAAAACATAATCCGAGAACTAACAAAGAGAACTTTTGCTTCATCATCCGGGAACAAACTGAAAGATGAACTCCCTCCACCAACAAGCATTGAAGGGCTCGTCCACGTGATCAACGAGCTCCATCATATGGTTTTGGTTTACCTGTGAGAGGAAGGACGCATGGAATGCTTGAAGGAACTTACCATTCTCATTCATTCTTTGAACTAGAAGGTGGATAAGTTACTAAAGAAGGACGAATATGATGATGCATCATATTCTTAAAATTAAAACAGTTACATTATCACTTATGTAGGTTAATAGTTATCATTGATTCTTTCCACAAAGCTTGGAATGTCTTAATCTATCCCATATTGCATAGCCACTCAGTGTGAGAGGTACTATTATATTATATAAAGTCTAGTCCAACTAGCTCAGAAACTCTCACTTAAAGAGTCTTACAACCATACATCGATCACAATTGTTATATAACAACTATCACATATTATAAACGTTCACTATTCTTATTTATGAACCGTTATTTATGTACTAAATACATAACATTTGTCTACATGAGACTGTTATTTAGGTTTTCTTAAATGTCATAGTTCTTACATAAGAATCGTTATATATGTTACTGAATAAATAACTTTTGTCAAAATGAGACTGCTATGTATGATGCAAGCATTACCATATATTATGACAGTTGCTTATGTGTACTCGTTAATTATTACCACAACAAATGCTCATATCATGGCCTTACCAAGCCTCAATACATAACAGGTGTTATATTAGAACCGTTATTATAGGTATAAAATAAATAACGGTTCAAGATCGTAATTTTTCTGCACAGAGTATATATAGCACCTGCAGATAGTACAGTGCGGAATCGTGATGTATGGCAAATAATAACCGTCATATATGGTGATTTTTGTGGTAGTATAACTTTGACCTTCTCTCTTCTCAAATATAGAGTCTCAACCCTTAAGAGTCATATCTCATAATTTTGACCTTCTCATATAGAGTCTTAAATATAGAGATGGCCTTTTCTCATATATAAAGTCTTAAATATAGAGGGGTCCCAAAAAAAAAAAAAAATATATATATATAAAGTCTCAATATAGAGTGGCGATAACAACTAAAATAGGTGCAATGAACATCTCTTGTTGATTATGTCATGTACATATATGCTAAAATCAATAATAGTATATATTCACAATTTGGATTCTATGATTTGTCCTTTAAGGTGAGAGAAAGACAAAAATGTAGTGTCTCACCGTCATGTGTGTCTTTCTCTCTTCTACTAAGATGATTTTGCCACACAAGAAAGGATCCAAGGACATAAATTAAGTTGTTTCAATAAGGATTTAAAACAATTTTTTAAAAAACAACTATCCAAACTGATTTTTTTTTTTTTTCAAAACTTGTTTCTAGAAAACATAAAAACAGATAATAGAGTCAAATAAGGCCAAGTTTATTTATATATGACTGTTTTTGCCTATGATTTGAAGACGTAATTTATTAAGGAAAGACATGCCTTACTACTCAATACACATTTATAGACAACACAAGGTCCTTACACTGCTAGTGGCACTCAAGTTTATGCCCTTACCAGGCATAAGAATAAAGCTTGAAATATGGAGAGAAATGATATATTTTGAAATTTAAAAGCCAAATGAATTAGCAGCCAAGTTTTGGGCCATTCATTGTTATTTCTTTCAGCTACTTTTGCTTTTATTTCTCTGTTTCTGACTTTTAACCTTCTTCTTAAGCATTTTCGTACATTTAACCTTCTTTCATAAACAACACACCAAATCTTGCCTTGTCTTTACTTTCTTGGAATCCTTTTGACTAGTAACTCTCAACTGATGGAACATTCCAAAGACATTAATTGACAAGATTTTGGTATATTTTGATTCAACTTTGGACACTTATGAAGCAAAACCCAGAACAACTTGATTTTCCTATTCCATTTAACTTATTTCCCAGAACTTCTCATGTGTTAGCCAACCTTCTTTTCTACTTAAAAGACATGATGCCTTCTATTTCCTGTTGATGGCCATACACTTATATATAACATTTACATATTCCTTTGTTATGCTTCTTTAGCATTCTTTTATACTGTAGTTTTGTTAAGTGTTTCTGCCTAATAGGTCAAAGCTAACAAGTAATATTATTTACAAGTCATAAGTTTATCCTTAGGCTCCACATAATGCGTAGGAATTCACATATTATGTAGAAAAATTTTGTAAGAAGAGGGCTTCTTGGCCTCCAATATCAGATTTAAACAGGAAATTGTCTCTACTTTTCCTTCCAAGTTAGGATATGCACGCATTTCCTTTGTAGTAACTCCATTCAGATAGTTAAAAGTTTCAACCTTTCATTCTAACTTTGGTTTTTTGCCTTTTCATGGCATCTAAAATGCTATAAAAAATTAAATTAGAGCTTTGGATTTTCTCTGGATAATATATATCAAGGCAATCTCTAGAATTACTCTTGGTAAAATCTAACTTCATAATCTATCCCGATTTATTCCTTACTTGATAACTCCTTGCTTATATTGATTCTTTAGCATCTCAATATTGTTGAAGATTTAACAATAACTAACCAAGTATGCAAACACTAAATATAATACTCCATCCGGTCCTTAATGTAGAAGCAAATTGGGGAGTTGATCTTGGTCTTAATTTACCTCTATTGATGCTCATTCAATAATAATCAAGTGAGAGAGAATAAAGGAATTAAGGAAGATGATTAGGGTGTTTTAGAAAAAAAAATGTCATATTAACTAACTTAACTAATTTTTTTAATGTAATCAAATTAGGTAAGTAGGTCTTACAATAAGATCCGGAGGGAGTACACAAGAAGAGTAGTTTAGGTTTTAGGAAGTTCTTGTACTTCGATTAAGATTTTCTTGAAAAGCAAGTATGGAGGTTCATTGAAAAGTAGTTTTGTTTTCGTGTTCTTGTGTTGAATCTAAAATAATCAAGGGATCCAAATCAACAATAGTTTGCATAATAATGTTAACTCAACCTTACAAAAAAGAATCCACAAAACTTCATTATATATATTATTGTTATAATCTTATGTAGGATGGAAGGGATACTATAGTTATCTCAATCTAATAACAACCTTTGCTCCGCAAACTTCTGAAGCTCCCAGGCCTAATTTAGTCATTTTACATTTGTAAGGCTGTTGGGGTGTTCAAAAAATAAAGTTAATCAATGACATATAATCTTTTTAGTTCAGAATAAGTTTAATTTGAAATTGCATAATGACAAAAAAGTGTTTCAAAATTAGTTTTTGATAGGTCTTTCAAAAGGTGTGATGGAGTATGGGTAGTAACCAGAACTCAAATACTCATGATGTAACCAAAAAAATAACTTGGAAACAACTTGAAACAGCTAAGACCATGTTTAAAAAGTGTTTTTTAACCAATAAAATAAAAAAATTTGGCAGAAAGAAGTAAAGCACAGAAGCAATGTATAACATAAAGAATCAAGGAAAAAATATGAGCTGCAGGTTTAACTCATAATTAATAGTGAATCTAACTCCTAATTAATTCCCTCAGATGCATAAATAATTTAATACAAATGTATCTGCCAACCAAGATTCCTCTAATGACCTTTTGGATTGCTCTGAACCCATACAAGGCCCTATGTAGAACCTATACAAACATGACTGTCTTTATAGTAAAAGGGAAAGCTGATGGTTCAATGGTCAAGTTTTAAGGCTCATTTCATGGCTAAGGTCTATTTACATTAGGTTAGAGCAGAAAATAATGAAGCATTATTTTCAGATCAGGTCAGATTAAGTTTTTTATTTTTTTACATTTAAGGAAGTTTTGTGTGACATATATCTATCAAGATAAGTTTCCTTTAAAATTGTATGATCATTTGGAATAGATCTAAACATCTAATAGGAGTTTTTCCCTTTTTCCAACCAGATAACTTGACTGACAACTAAAACTGATGCAATGAACTTAGGCATTTATTGTTTATTTTATTTTATTTTTTGCTCAGAAGGCATTTATTGTTAATGATGTCATGTATAAGTACACTCAAATCAATAATAATAATAATAATAGAAATTCACGAATCTCCGATTTGTCCTTCTAGATAAGAGAAACAAAAAGGTAGTACCCCGCCGTTACAGGAATCACTTACCCTGCCTATCCTTTGGATAGACAGGGTAAGCCCAGCCTCCCTGGACCGTCCAGATCTTTTTTTTTTCCTTCTATTTTTTCAAAAAAAATTATTTTAATGGGTAGAGAATCTTAAATAAAAATAATCTCTTAACTAACATTTTTTCAAAAAATGATTTTTTTATTTAAAAAGAAGCAGTTAAAAAAATCAAATCTGGACCGTCCAGATCTGATCTGGACGACCCAGATCAGATAGGGAGATGGTGCCTATCCTTGGGATAGGCACCGAAAGTGGATCCCGCCGTTACATGGGTCTTTCTCTCTCCTTCTAGGATGATCTTGCCGCAAGAAACAATCTGAGGGAACAAATCGAGTTTCTTTGTTTCTGATTCTTTTTTTTTTTACTCATGATTTGAAACTATAATTTACCAAGGACAAGTCAGACTTTGCTATTCAAAACCATCTGTGGCATTGAAGTTTCTTAATAAATTACTAGTGGCATTGAACTTTATTCCCTTGTGAACAACAACAACAAAGCTTTTATCCCATTAGGTAGGGTCATAGATTGCATGATACTATTGTGTTCTATTGAAAACCAGATATTTAGATATATTATTAACTAAAAAATCGCTCTCTATGACCTCATTGAGTGTTAGCTTCGGCTTTCCTTAACCTCTTCTTATAGGACTCTATACTACTTGATCAATCGTCCTAACTGGTGCATTCAATGACCTTCTTTGAACATGTTCAAATCACCTCATACGGTTTTCTACCATTTTTTCTTCAATAGTCGCTTGTCTTTTTTTGTATGACTACACATCCATCTCAACATCTTCATCTCGGCTACCCCATATTGTATTCATGTTGTCTTTTTAAAGCCTATCACTCACTATCATATAACATTACTGGTCTTATAGCAAGTATGATAAAACTTGAGATAAATCATTAACTAAAGAACTGACTTTTGTTCTTTCATGCATTTTCATATGGTATAATCATACCTTGTGAAGTATGAGATAAATCATCAACTAAAGAACCAACTTTTGTTCTTTCATGCATTTTCATTTGGTATAATCATACCTTGAGTTATTGAGAGAAATGATATACTCGTATTTTGAAATTTAATTGCCCAAATGAATTAGGAGTTTATGTCATGCCATTCATTGTTATTTCTTTCTCTGTTTCTGATCTTTTAACCTTCTTCTTTAGCATTTTTCTTACATTACTATAATAGCATCTCACTCTACCACAAATAACACACCAAATCTTGCCTTTCCTTTACTATCTTAGAATCCTTTGACTAATAACTCTCACATGATAGAACATTTCAAAGACGATAATGGACAAGGTTTTGGTATATTTGATTCAACTTTGGACACTTGAGAAGTAAAATCCAAAAGAACTTGATTTTTCCTATTCCCTTCAACTTATGCCTCAGCATTTCTCAAGTGTTAACCAACTTTCTTTTCTGCTTATAAGTCATGGTGCTTTTCTTTTCAAGTTGGTGGCGAGACACCCGCTCACGCGTACAACATTTTCATGTTTTGTTTGCTATGTTTCTTTAACCTTCTTTCATGCTGTAGTTTGTAAGTGTTTCTGTTAGCAAGACCAAAACTAACAAGTCATAAATAGGGCTTCTTGGCCAAACCTTTTGATCACCAATATCAGATTTAAACAGGACATTGTTTCCTAAGCTGAACACATAGCATACTTTTCATTCTAACTTTGGATATGCAAGCATTTACTTTGTACTAACTCCATTCAGATAGTAACGTCACTTCTTTTTTCTTTGGTTTTCCTTTTTATGGCATCTAAATTCTATAAAAATAAATTAGAGCAGTGGATTTTCTCAGCATAACGGTTTTGGTTTAGATTTTATACTTCTTGTGTCTCAATTATCAAGGTAATCTCTAGAATGGCTTTTGGTGAAATCTAACTTCACAACCTATCCTGAGTTATTCCTTATCTGATAACTCCTTACTTGTATTGATTCTTTAGCATCTCAATTTTGTTGAAGATTTAATATTAACTAATCGGGTGTGCATGTAGTAAATGACACTCAAGAATCTAAATCTTCAAGAAGGAAAGTTTAGGTTTAAGGATGTTCTTGTACTTTAATCAATATTTTCTGGAAAAGCAAGTATGAATTTGATTGAAAAGTAGTTTTGTTTTCATGTTCTTGTGTTGAATCCAAAATACTGAAGGGATAAAAAACAATCGTTTTCATAATAAAGTTGACTCAACCTAGTTACAGAAAGGAATCTACAAAACTTGATATATATATATAAAACTTCTTATATGGAGAACGAGACAAAAGTCTGCTGGAAGTGAGTGAGTTAACAGTAAAAAGGGGAAGCTGATGGTTCAATGACAAAATTTAAGGCTGATCATATGGCTAAGGTCCTATATGCAGGAGGTTAGTGCAGACAATATTGGAGCAATATGCTCTATGGTGAAGCACTTAACTCTCAGAATATCACTTTCCTTGCATCAAGTTGACTACAAGGACGTGTTTCTCGAGAATTTGGATGATCCCTCAGATGAAGTCTACCTGACCTGACCTGACCCTGCAGCTTTGAGCAACAATCTTCAATTTCAATTATTTCAACCTCTCCTCTAGTTTGTAAACTTGGCTAGCCTCTTTATGGTCTCAAATGAGCACCTTAGGCTTGGTTGGAGAAACAAGTGATCTTTACAATTTAAACTCTTTAAAGTTAACTCCTATTGGTTTATTCAATGAATGAGCTAATGACTTTCTCATCTATCTTCTTTATCTCTCAAATGACAGATTCCTTCTGTTTAAAATATCGCTACACAGCAGGTTGAACTTGTTTTGAGGAATTGAGCACTGTCATGTTGAGGCTGGAATTTCTGTCTCAAAATATATTTCTGAACTTTTGCAGAAGAAAAAAAGCTCCAATGTTGGCTGGTAAATCATTTCCATCTCTCGTGGTCACAAAACCTTCACATATCTACTAAGAACGAAGAAGCAACACTTCTTCATGTGATAAACTCCATAGAAGCATGCCTGGAGCTCTTCATTACTCACACACACACACAACATTCGGTTCTTAATATAAAAGCTAGATAACTAATTTATGAATATTAAGAAAACTAGTTAAGTTCGTTAGTTGTAATAAATGGGTATTGGTTTCACTAAAATACCCTCTCTAATCATATTCATTGGAACTACCACTTGATTAAAACTCTCTCAATACGTGAAATCAATTGGGATACTTTGGGAAATAAAGTGGATAGAGGTCTTGTATTTAGAACTAAAGCAAACCTCTTTGTCTAGCTCTTATATTAGGGGCCAGAGAAAGTATATTGTAACACTCTCCCATACGTTGCTTATGTAGTTAACAAGCTGAGCCACTTTATGCATGAGCCCTTAGACACTCACTGGAGGTCTGTTAAATGGTTGTTGAATTATGTCAATGACACTCTTTTTATCTTTATACACAAAGCATCTCATCTCATGATGACAAGAATTTGTTGATACTGATTAGGGCAGCAATCTTGATGATTGAAGATCTATTGGTGGCTACTACTTCTTTGAAGGTAATCCAAAAATGTTGTCTTAAAAAAAAAAACAGGTTGTCTTTTGCTGGACAAAAAAGCTGGCCGATACCATTTAAGAATTCTGTGTTCACCGAGAAAGCACAAAGTATGTTCCATCCCTTGACCAATTTGCTGATATACTCACCAATATCCTTTTTCATTCACTTATTTCTGTTATTTGAGGCAAAAAGCTTTGGTTATAAACAGCTGATAAACTCACAAATTCATGTTCAGCTTCAAGATTCTTGAACTAATAATCTGATTCACCATAGCATGTTGATTTCTTCATTCTACTGTTAGCATTGTGCCCACCAATAATGCACAATAACATGAATTCATTGACTATATAGTTGCAATTGCTTTCTTCTTTTCCTTTCCCAGACATGATTTGGTTTTCTTAGATTTTGGTTGGAAACCTATAATTAATACTTCCAATGTCTCTTGTTACGGAGATCTCCATTACCACCGTAAAATCCTCTCTTGCTTTCAAAGTGGGAACGCAATATCACTCTCCCATGTTGCTAGAATGACTTATGTGAAATCTTTACTCTGTAGTTTGTAATATATCCCAAGTTATTCTTTATCTGATAAATCCTTACTGAAAAATTAGAACTTGATTCTTTAGCATCTCACAGAAGTTGCATATTGCAACTGAGCTAATACCGCTTGTACAGTAATGTGAACTCTTAGAGCTAGACTTTCACTTTATTCAAGTGAAAGTCATCAAGAGACAATTAATGCTCCTCTGTATCAATCTTAAGGTTCTTGTTTTGAAAAACTACCATTGCTCTTTTCTCCATCCTGCTATTAGCATTCTTAGCACTGTCACCTGTAAATGCATAACATGATGATATAATTGACTTTTAAGTTGGCATTCCAACTGCTTCACCAACTAAGAAAGAAAAAGAACTTTCCAGATTTTTTTTCCTTCTTTCCTTTTCCTTTTCAGGTTGTTAGAGTGACTTTTTCATGAAATCTAACTCTGCAATCTATACTATGTTCTTCTCTACACCCAGTTGATTCTTTAGCAACTAAATTCTGTTTTGAAGATAGGATAATAGCAAACCGAGCATATGCATATACCAAATGGGACTCAAGACTATGAACCCTCCTACAGAAAGGAAGAGTTTTAAGTTCTAGGAAGTTCCAATACTTCCAAGTTTTTTTCTTGGCAAGCAAGCATTGTGTTTAATTGAAAAGTAGTTTTGTTATAATGTTTCTAGTGATGAATCCAGGACGTAGTGATGAAGGGGATTAGATTCAACCATAATTATGGAAAGGAATCTACAAAACTTTAGATATAGCTTGTTATAATCTAATGTGGCAAGAGATGATTGGTGTATTAGTATAAATAACAACCCCAACCAACTTCCAGAGTTTTAAAAGATACTTTTTTTGAGGTAAGGATGTTGGGATATAAAAAAGATTAAATTAATCTATGACATGTATCTAAATATTCACTTTTCCAACTTCAAAAGATGTGTTAGTATTCTAGAAAAACCTTTTGGTATATGCATGATCCTCCTCTCATCCTTTCTCTCATTTTCTTTTTCCCATCCCATCATTCTCAACCTTTTGCCAAGATGTTTTATTAAATTTATCTATTTATGTTATAAAATCTTTATAAAATATTAAATCGTAGTCATTCAATTTTTGATCAAAGAGATGAAAATGGGATGAAGAGTAGAAAATGAGAGAAAGGATAAGTAGAGGATCCAAATTCTGCATGATCTTCATTATGATATCAACGGTCTCCAATTATCCACGTTTAGAAAAAGTCGTTAATTATTTAGTTAGAAGACATTAGGGTTATAACCAAAAAGAAAACTTTCATGATAAAAATTCAACATGTAATAAGGAATCATGACTTGAGATTTGTGAATTACGCTATTTATTAAATGAATGTAATAGTTAGTCATGACATGTTTTCTTCAAATATTTTAATTCGTTGAAGTCATATTAGGATAAGATTAAAGTGACATTTACATTTGTCAATTAAAGATTATAAATAAATACATTCATTTTTTGATATGGTTGTCCTCATACTCACTCAGTGATCAAACCAACATACTCGTTTCAATTATAAATAAATTCTTAGACATATAAATGCATGCACAATATGTTTTCATACTTATCTTGAATTTATAAAAGATGTTATGTGTTTATTCTTCATACAAAGAAATTATATACATTTTCTTTTTCAATCTATGCAATTGAAAATAAATTACATGCACATACTAAGAGATAATCCAAACATTCTTTAAATAATATATATAAATAAAGATAACTTTTGAACATATTCTCTCAAAGTAAAAACCCAATCATATAATGTTAGTGTATATTGCTTTTGAAAAAAAAATGCAATTAAGGTTTATGCATTGAACAAAAATAACCTAATTTCACACAATTATGGAATGATGATTTGATGGGTTCTGAATCGCATTTAAATTCTCAACAATAGTGAAGATTCACAAAATATGACCATTAATCATTAGGAAAAAAATACTAGTGAGAATCCAAATTGAGTTTGAATTGCATAAAAGTAAATTAATATGGAGAAAAAATAAAGAACATGGGACTTGGATGAAGTGCAAATTTAAAAGTGAGAGGACAAACCCAGAGCCCTCTTGTGAGAAATACAAACACACCGTGAAAAGCACATACAATACAAGAGACCAGAGGAAAGCCCAGAGAGAGAGAGAGAGAGAGAGTGAGAGAGAGAGAGAGAGAGAGGCGGGAAGAGGGAGAGAGAGATTGCCCACGATTCCTTGATTTTCTTGGTTGTGGACAGCGAAGATTTTTGTAAATAATCTTTCTTCAAGGCTTCAAAGTATCCTCTAAAGCCAGCAAAGAAAAAAAAGATCCTTTTCAATAATGGCCGACGGGGGCTACTTCAATCTGGTCATATAGATTTGATAGGAGGCATATGCATGGTATATATTGTGTACTCGTTCTACATTTAAAAATTTATTCGGTGAATCTTGTTTTACTTGCTGCAAATATGATTTAATTGGCGGTTCTTTGTTGATGGTACACGGATTTAGAAATAGTTCTGTGATATATGCTTATAGTGTTGTCTTTGCAAGATTGGAATTCTTGTTTTAAATTGCAGAGAAGACATGTAGTTGTACAGATTTCAGTGAGGAGAATGGGTTTTGGTTTCTTGGGAAAGATTATTTTCGGTGAACAAAGGTTTAATTGAATATTCTTCGTATGTTCTTATTTCTTTGGTAGAAAGCTTTATTAGAATATTCAATTATATCAATTAGGTTACGGGTTTGCTGGTCTAGTTTGGATCTGAATATGATGTTTAACGGCAGGGACTAGGGAGACAAGGGCTTCCTCCGATTGAAGAGTGAACAATGAATAATATGATGGCATAGAGACTAATCTGTTGAGAAAATTTGTTGCTTTGAACTCCATTATGTTAGGGCTTTCAAGGATTTAATTATTTAGTTTGGAGATTGTGAGCCCCATTCTTGTAATCTTTTGACTAACATGTTTAATCAGTCAAGAATTATAAAAAACATTGTCAATGGCAGCCAGCATGGGGGCATGGTGTGGTGGTTGTTATGGCCTTGTTTGTCATCATCGATGGTGAATCCCATATTGAAGATGATAAGCATATGATATTTTTTAATTCTTTCCTCATTTTGGCTTACATTTGGCTGACGCACTTGTTGGTTTTAAGGGTATAAATAGAGCACAGAAGAACATATTTTCTCTTTGTTCTCAGACTGCTACAGAGCCTTTGAACTAGGGAGCTCCGGTGTTGTATCTTCAGGCCTTATATCTTCACGGACCTGGCCAAAATACTCATTCAAATTACTAGAAAGCTTTCCCTTCTCACCCTCAAATGTTTTCTTAGTATTTAGTCTTCTTTTGGTATATCTGATTTTGTGTTCTTCATCTCTAAATGACCGTGTTGACAGAAATTTAAAAGTTAATGCCTTCTGGCCAAGGAATGTTGAAATAACATGGTGATCTTAAAGCTAAAGGGGGTTGTAAGTGGTGCTTATGAAAGTGATGATGGACTTGATGATCTAATTGTTATGAAGAGTAGTTCTCTGAGTTATTAGAATTTCCTAAATGATGTTTCTTTTCCAATGAATTCCTATGAAACAATATTTTTTTCATTGGTTGCCACTTGTTTTGAAGACATGTTATGTATTGCTGGTTATATGGTGATACCTTTCTTTTTTCCATTTTATTATTTTGTGTGTGTGTGTGTGTATGATGTGCTGATTATATGGTGATACTTTTCTTTTTTCCATTTTATTCTTTTTTTTTTAATGTATGACGTGCTGATTTTATATAGTAGTGAATGTTGGGCTCTAAAGGGACAACAAAAGCATAAAGTTGGGGTAGTAGAGATGAAAATGTTGAGATAGATGTTTTTTAACACAAGAAAAGATAAGATTCAAAATAATTGTATCAGAGGAAGAGTAGGAGTGGCGTTTATTGAAGAGAACATGGTAGAAAATCATTTGAGGTGGTTTAGACATGTACAAAGAAGGCTGTTGGAGGTGCCAATTAGAAAGGTAGCTGATAGAGTACCAGATTAGCTTGAGATAATCGAAGTTGCGAAGTTAGAGATTTTAGGAATAAATATTTATTAATATAATTTTAGATATTGTTTATTTGATTTAAGATATTGTCTTATTTATTAGTGGTCCTTAAGTTTATGATTAGTGGGTTGGTTAGTTGCATATTAAAATAATATTTATTTATGTATTGACTTCCATTATATGCATCATGGATTAGAGATAAATATAGGAGTATTTTTAAGGGGTGATTGTTATAGTTTTTTATCTATAAATATGGAGTGTCAATTCATGTAAAAGTAAGTATGAAAATATATGGAAAATTATTAGAGAATTACTTCTCTGATTATGGGGGAGATTCTCCTTGGGCTTTAGTAGTCCAATGAATTACAAATTCTAGCTTATCTTTCTATTAAGGATTTACTCTATTCTTTATTATATTATGATATTAGATTCTGATTTCATAATCTGATGACTAATAAATATTTATTCTTTTAATTTTTATCCTCTTATTCTTTTCCTTTTTCTTAAAAAGAATTTGGTCTCTACCATTAGCTTAGACAATATGGAGTCCTTTGAAAGGGGGCAGAGGAAAACCAAAGAGAATGCTTAATAATGTCATTGAATAGGACTATTTGGATAACAATATATCCAAACATTTGGTTGTTGATTGAGCACAATGACGTTGTGCAATCATTGTAACTAAACCCACTTAGTGGGATGAGGCTTTTTATTGTTGTAGAAGTTTAGCTTGATATGTTGACTGCTTATTTGCTTTGGTTATGAGTTTCCAGTTTTTTTTTTTTTTTTTTTAAAAAAATAAAAAATAAAAAAATATGGTGGCGCTGCATCATTGAACATAGGGTTTTTCTTGGGGCTTGCAGCAGTTTCTTCTGGGTTTCATTGATTACTCTAATTGCAACTCATTTTTCGTGATGGCTAAAGATATTGGTTTTTGTCATTTTAGATGCATTGCTTGTTTTATTCATTTTGGTTATCTTTGTTCCCAGTTCTGATCATGATTCATAAATCAGGATGCTACCAATGTGTTGATGAGATTGATGGGCCAGCTTCCTACGATTCAATAATCTATTTGGTACATAGAAATACTGTAATAAGGAGTTTCAACTTTGGGGCTTGTGGCAATATACTGCAAAGTTTTTCTGCAACAGATTCAGGTGATAATGTTAATGCAGAGTTCTCTTCCTAGTTCAATAGAAGCTGCTATATTTCATGTATCTGATAAAGGGAAGGAAGAAGCTCTATGTGACTGGATGCCTAGTGCTGAAACTTGGCAGTTGTGCCTGAAATGCAAAAAATACCGTCTTTGCTGCTGCAGAAAAGTTGAAGCAATGCAAGAACAAGAGGATAGAAGGAATGATGATGTTCCATGCTACAGAAAAGTTGAAGCAGAGCAAGAGGATAGAAGGAATGATGAGGTTCCATACTGCAGAAAAGTTGAAGCAATGCAAGAGCATGAGGATAGAAGGAATGATGACGTTCTGTGCTGCAGAAAAGTTGAAGCAATGCAAGTGGTAGAGGATAGAAACAATGAAGATGTTCCATGCAGCTCAAACTGCATAAGCAGCTTAGGTCGACCATCAACTGCCAGTTCAATTACTAGAAATACTGTGCCTAATCTAGTTTACAAGAGAAAACGTAAGAATTCAACTGCACCCCTTTTAAAAATAGGACCTATGTCTGTGCCAGCAAGTGCCAATTGCCCTTCATTTATTAGCCCCTGTGCTGATAGATCATCATTGGAGCATCAGCCAGCCAGCTCTCAAGTTGAGCAAGATATTGAAATGGTTAAAGACCCTGCTGCACCCATTGGCTTATGCGAAACAGAAATAGATAACAGCAGAACTAAAAATTTAGGAATTGATAGCATTAATGATAGTTGCTCCACATCAAAATCAATTATGGAAATTGTTTCAAATTCCAAAGAAACTGGAGTAGATGACACTGGCGAATGCTCCTCTTCTAGTGTATTAGTCATGGATGGCCCTAGAGAAGACCTGTCAGCTAGGGATCTCTGCATCAAAGTTCTAAGAAGCCATGGACTCCTTGGAGGGGGTTCTTATGCTGAGACTGTTGCTTCTCAAGAACAGGCTGCTGCCTCTGGTGATAGTTTCAGTTCCCGGTCATGCAAAATATGTGGCAATTCGGATGGCTCATTGAACATGCTCATATGTGATCATTGTGAAGAGGCATACCATCCATCCTGCATCATTCCGCGTATGAAGAAGTTACCAATTGATGAATGGTTTTGTCATTCATGTATAAAAAAGAAGCAAAAAATTCTCAGGGAGAAGATTATTAAAAGTTCACCAACTATCAATAGTGAAATGGAATTATGCAGATCTTCCTCAGTTAATGGAGGATTGAATCCTATACTGTTGATGTTGAATGATTCTGGGCCAAGTACAACTGGTGTACGTGTTGGTAAAGGTTTTCAAGCAGAAGTTCCTGAATGGTCAGGTCCAATAGGAAGGTATGCTCTTCTTGATGTGAGTCTATGAAAATACTCCTTTTTTAATTGGGAGTCTCTTATCAATTATGACAAGAGTCTATATTGATAGGATTAAGCATCTGGAGAAGTTATACTATCTTTTAATAGACAAAACTTTACATGTTGCTGACCAATTTTTAACGGAGAAAGTGGAAATGTTTTGCGGCAAAAGTAATGATGTGTATATTAGTATAGACTTATGACGTATTAAGGATATATGTAAATCCTTTGGTAAAAAAAGAATGGTATGGATGGGCCTGTTATGTTCTTGATTTGAAAGAGTAGGATTCTATTGAAAAAAGATTAAAACAAGGGAAAAACTCTAGAACAGTATCTGTAATTCCAGAGGAAAGAGTACAACATAATTCACTGAATATCAAATACACCCCCCATAAATATGTCTTACACCTATATATTATGACAGCATAACATAACTGACTCTCAACCTACTATAACCTCCTAAGACACATGGCATTGCTACATACATTAGAAATAACTGAACATAGATAACTATGACACAATAATAACTGCTTCCTGAACCAAATTACTCTTTAACCATGTGCTTTCTCCTGGAATAGACCAAGAGAGGCCGTGGTATCCTAACAATACCCTCCCCTTGAAGTGAAGCGTTGTCCTCAAGGCGAAAGCAGGAAATTTACCTGTAATAGAATCATAAGGTTTCCAGCTAGACTCTTCTTGTGGTCTATCTTTCCATTGAATGAGCAGTTCAGTGGCTTGAACCCCATCAGCATCTACAACACTTGAGTCCAGCACTTTGGCAGGTTCAAGATTGAGTTCCCAATCCTCAGTCACCAAAAGGGGTAGAACTGAAACTTGAGAATCACACCCACGTGCTTCCTTGAGCAAGGACACATGGAAGACTGTGTGAACTTGTGAGCCAAAAGGGAGTTGGAGCTCATAAGCTGCTGCTCCAATGCGACAAAAATAGGATAAGGGCCAAAATATCGAGCTGACAGCTTCTGGAAACATTGATGAGAAAGAGATTTTTGGCGATAAGGTTGAATCTTTAGGAAGACCATGTCCTTGGATGAAATTCCACCTCTCGTCTATGTGAATTCGATTGGTGCTTCATTCGGTCTTGTGCATCCAAGAGATTAGATTTGATCAGCTCCAAAATCACATCTCTTTCAGTGAAAACTCATCTAACTCAGCAAGAGGAGTAGTACCTTGTACATAAAGCACCAGAGATGGAGGATCCTTGCCATATACGATTTTGAAGGGTGTATAACCTATTGAAGTGTGGTAACCAGTATTATAGGAAAACTCATCCCAATGAAATGCATCCTTTTTAGTCATTTCTGTGAGAGGCTTTGCAATCTGTCCATCGTGATAGACAAACCTTCAGTAATATCCTATGAGGCCTAGAAACCCTCGAAGTTAAGAAATGTCTTTAGGTAAAGGCCAATCATTGATAGTAGCAACCTTGTCTTGATCGACTGAGACTCCTTGAGTAGAAATGATATGTCCCAAAAAAGATATATGTAATTGAAGGAAGTCACATGTTTTCAGATTAGCATAAACTCAATGTGCTGCAAACCTGCAAAATGGTATTTAAGTGCATGATATGTTCCTGAAAGTTATTGCTATACACCAATATATAATCAAAAAACACCAGAATGAACTTCCTTAAGAATGGATAGAACAAATCATTCATTATGGCTTGAAATGTAGTAGGTGCATTTGTAAGACTAAAAGGCATGACAGTAAATTTGTAATGGCCAGAATGGGTATGGGAGGCAGTTTTTGGAATACCAGAAGAAAGTACTCGTAGCTGATAGTAGCCAGAGCGAAGGTCAATTTTAGAAAAGAAGGTGGCACCATACTATTCATCAATCAGCTCAACAATAATAGGAATGGGGTACTTATCTAGAATTGTGATGCGATTGAGCTCGCTATAGACAACAAATAATCTAGAAGATGAATCGTTTTTAGGTACTAAGTATAGGGCTTGCAAATGAACTGACACTCAGTTGTATAAAACCTTTTTGTAACAAGTCAGCCACTTTTTTTTTTTTTTTTTTTCAATCTCATCTTTCTGAGCATGAGGGTTACCTATATGGCCAAATATTGGATGGTACTGCATTAGGGTAAAGAGGTATTGCATGACTATGCTCTTTGAATGGAGGTAGTGTTTGAGGTTCTTAAAACAAAGAAGAGTAGAATTGCAGCAAACCCTCTAATATCTCAAATCTCTGAACAAGTTCATCACAAACTTAACTGCATAAAGAAGATGAAGTGAATTGCTAAGGAATACCTTGTAACTTTTACCGCTTCTCGTCAACCTAGAAGATCATAAACATCTTCTACCAGTTTGCTTCCACAGTATTCAGAGATGCCAACCACTTGATGCTAAGAACCATATCCACATTTCCTAGGGTGAAAGGAAAGAAGTCATCCTTAATGGTTAAATCTTGTACCTTAACTTCAAGCTGCCTGCAGATTGATTCACAAGCGATCATAGACCCGTCATCAACTTGGACACCGAAGGGAGGAAGAGGATGCAATTGTAAATTCATATCAGTCACCACTTTGTTGGAAACAAAGTTATGTGTGGATCCGCTATCTATAAGAATTAACACTGTTTTGGATCCTATTGACCCTCACTATTTTGGATCCTATTGACCCTCTTACTTTCATGGTAGTTTCATGCTGTGAAGAGGCTCTCCTTTTGAGGATTCAATCGCATCGACCATCTCATTAGAAATCTCCATTAGTTTCAGCGTCAATGACTTGCAGCAATACACTGGTGAAAATCTCTCACCACATTTAAAACATTTTTCTCTTTTGATTTGCCTTTGCTGATTGGTTATGGAAGAAGATTGCGTGATCATAGGAGAATTATGAGTAGCCTCTGAAGATAACGGTTTATTAAAAGAGGAAATTATTTGATTTAAATTTGCGGATGCTCCCGAGGGCTGACGTAGCGTGAAGCTCTTATTTTCTTGCCAATTATTATATTTTCCAAGCCACGTGAATAAGTATGCAGAGATGCTCTTAGCGGCTATTGAGATTGGGATTTTGCTTCAAACTCCAAGGCTAAACTCGCGGCCTTGTAAACCGTCTGTGGTTTTTGAATCTTCACATTTGCTTGTAATTCTTTCTTTAATCCTTTGATGAAGACCTCAAGAAGATAGTGTTCGGGCTAACCTTGTACACGAGATTGTCAACGTACAATTCTTGCTTATATTCACTCTCAGTACTGAGTTGCTTTATGCTACAAAGGTGCATGTCTAGGATCTGAAACACCGTAGGACCGAATTCGTCTTGAATGATTCGCATGAATTCACCCTAGCACCTTATAGTTCTTCCTGAAGAAACCCAAGTGAAAGTATCCAACGCATCTCCCTCAAGATTCATCGTCACAACACCAATCTTCAATTCTTCTGAAGTCTAATAATATCGAAAATACTTCTTAGCTTTCATAACCTAGCCTCATGGATCCCCTCCTTAATATTTTGGAAATTCTAGTTTCGAATGAGGCCGTTTAGATGGGTTTTTACTCCACCTAGGATTCTTTGATTCTTCATCTTCCTTGTTTGCATAGGATCCTTGTGGCTAAAACTCGACTGCCCTTGAATTATTACTGGTGACTTCTGCTTCTTCAAGTTGTTAATCTCGGCATTCATTTGATTCAATTGAGTAAGAATGACAGCAAATTGTTGCACTGATACATCAGAAGAGGCATGGAGATGTTGTTGCACCAAAATTACCGTTGGATCATCTCTTGAATGAGAGTTTTGATACTGATCCGAATTCTGCTTTGGTATGGGGGGATCATTTTCATAAGAGGAATTGTGAGTGTTAACCATCGTCCCTCATTTGGTCCAAGGATTTATTGCTTTGATACCAAGTTGTTATTTTCTTGCTTACAAAGGGTAGGATTCTATGTAAAAGAGAATAAAACAAGGGGAAAACTCTAGAACCAGTATCTGTAATTCTAAAGGAAAGAGCACAACATAATTCACTGAATATCAAATACACCCTCCATAATATGTCTTACACCTATATATAATGACAGCATAACATAACTGACTCTCAACCTACAATAACCTCCGAAGGCTCATGGCAATACTACATACGTAAGAAATAACTGAACATAGATAGCTATGACACAATAATAACTGCTTCCTGAACCAAATTACTCTTTAACCATGTGCTTTCTTCTAGAATAGACCAAGAGAGGCTGTGGTGTCCTAACAGTGTCTTTACCCAGCATTTTCTTCTTGTTTGTATGTGTTGATCTTATTGAGGTTGAGTGCTTCGTTTATTCTAGAGTTCATGACTGGATTTGTTGCAATAAGGTAGGTCTTGGGTTTTTGAAGAGTATTCCCATCATCTGCCACAAGTTTTACCAGAGGAATTGTCTGTGTAAGCTGCGTTTAGTTTAAACATTTTTATACCTAGAAGAATATCAAAAACATGTTTTTTGGCAAAAGACCCTTTTGCTTTGTAGAATATAGGATTCTTTTATAGATGCACGATCGTATCATCACTCTTGAGAATATTATTAGCATGGACATTTAGTAAACCAACCTTAGACTAGTAAAAATAAGAGTGATCAAAATTACTCTTATGCTTACCTAGTAAGAGAGGTCCTTCTCTGAACTGCCCGAACCCCACATGTTAGGTCTGGCTTAACCATACATTGAGCTGATGACTTCTTAAGGTAATATACCTCGCCTCTCTACACTAGCAACAAAATATTGTGGTTGTTCCATGGATGAAGATGGGTTTAACTACATGAGAAGATGTTCAGAATAACCTTGGTGATATGTTTGTGCTAGCCTTTGGCAATTTGATGAGCTTATAGATGGACAAATACTGCAATCATTAGGGTTAACCTGAACAATAAACACTTACAACTACTGGCTGGCATGCCATATGGGAGAGGCACCAAATCCAAAATATTTCTTCTTTTTTGGTTTTCACTTGTCATCCCCCTCTTACATTTCGTGCATTGGTACTTTCCGCAACTTGGAATTGTATTCTTATAAACAAGTATCCACATTTTTCCATGCATTGCATGAGGTCTAAAATGAGTAGTTGTTTTTAGCTTTTAAATAACGTGACTTGCTATAAATTCTATATTTTACATTCATATAGCTAATAGGCTGGGAGCCCAACTATCCTGGGCTCACTGCAGGCTATATAGTGAGCCTGTGCAGCTCATTACAGGCTGCTTTTGTGATATCTATGTTATCTTCTTGTTACTAACATCTTAATGTTAACATTATTGCAGTGATGACGCTTGTGCTGAACTGTTGGAAATTGGTTCTTCAGAATTTTCCAGTTTTCAGGTAAAATAGCTGCCTAATGGGTTATTCACTTTGTGATCAGCGTTTTTGTTTGGTTATGAAAATAAATGAACTATCATCTTGTTCTGTAGGAAAAGAATCTCAAAAGGTCGACTAGAATCAGCCCCATTTGTAATTGGCTTCAGTGTCAGGAGGTTGTAGATAGAGCCAAAGGAACTATATGTGGGAAATGGCGCAGGTAAGCCACACAGTGTAGTGCAGGGTGTTAACTGTAGAAAAAATTTAGTTCTAGCTAGGACAGCAGTTTGAATTTCTACTCAAGTTGAATATTATGTGTAGGATGGTCTCAGAACATTTGCATTATTTATTCCACTAGTTTTTTGCTGATGAAGGAATAGCCTCCTTGGTATTTTTTGCCTCAGTTGAGTGTCTCCTAACACTTGAGTAATTCTTTTGAATTGAATCTGAGGGATTTGGTGATAAGAATGACAATTTGTGTATTTTGTTATTTGTGGTTGTGGAGGAGTGCTATTTATTTCTTTTAATGGTGCTAGTAGAAGGTACTCCTTGTATGTATACATTTATTGCACCCCTATTTCTCTAGAAATAAGATGGTTTAGGAGGCTAAAAAAACAAGTTCATGTGTCATGAACTTCTCTTTTCTCTCTAAATATACAGATGACACATATAATGGGGTGAAAAGAGAGAAGTGTGAGGAAACATCTCTTGTTGATTTTGCTTGAAATGCCTAATGCAGCAAATATTTTGTTATGGCAGGGCTCCTATTTTTGAAGTCCAAACTGATAAATGGGAGTGCTTCTGTGCCATCCATTGGGATCCAGCTCATGCTGATTGTGCGGCGCCTCAGGTAAGGTGTTTAACATCATGATGATTCAATTTTTTTAGTGTTTTTGGGGATACTGTGTTTACAGAAAGATGGGACTATCATATTTATAAATATTGATTATTAGATCTGTGTCTGAAAATGGGGATTTTAATTTTTCTCTAGGACTTTTAACCCTGAATTTTAAGCTAGACATAAATTCTGTTCTCAGTAGTAACATCATGGTCAGTGTTTGATACTGTCATCAGTGCGGTTGACTATTTCTCACCAGATCTTTTGTTTTCATTTTTATTTGTTCATTTTTTCTTGCTTTTTAAATTATTTTTTTAAAAGAAAGAAGGCTTGCTCTTCCTTTTGATCTTCTTTCTATTATAGATGATGAAGAATAAAAGGCCTAGGTTGAGATTGCATTACTTAATGCAAAGTTTGCATTATGTTGAACCTGCTCTGTGGCAGCCCTTATATAATTTTGCCTTTTGTTTTCCAGTTTTAGAGTAGTTTGCTGTCAATTTGGATAATATCTTGCTAAGTCCTGTTTTGTGTTTCAAATCCCTCTCTACTTTTTCAAGAGTTTTTTCATTTTTTCCTTTTGTTGGTAAGATTTTTCCTATTTAAATTTCTGCAGGAGTCGGAAACAGATCAAATTTTGAAGCAACTAAAGCATGTAGAATTGGTACGTTTTTTATTTGTAATTTTGAAGAAATTTAGGGCTTTGATAGTTTTCTGAACCTATTTTATTGAATGTCAATAGTCAAAGGGAAGCAACTGAAGAAAAAGCAGAGGCTGCATTGCTAGAAAACTAACCATAAACTAATCCCCATAAACAAGGAAATAAAAACAATTTGTTGGCTATATGATAAAAACTATTCTTCTTCAGAACTGAAATGAATAAAGAGAATTATCTCCAAAAACCATGTCACCACAAGTTGGATAGTATACAGTGATAATTTCTAAATTGTTCAATTTGTCAAATTTGATTCTTGGTAGGCCCTTGGTGAACACAATAGATGCTTGTGTGTTAATAGGAACATAGCTTCTGATTTGGTAGGAATGCAAGCGAGATCCTTTGTGCATGGGTTTAATGGGGGCCCACATGCTAACCTAGAATTCATATTCAGTAGTTTTCAACCTTTTCATGTGTTTTCTCCTATTCTGGTTCATCTGAAAGTTAAAGAATCATCTTTTGAGAGTAATTTTGGTTACTGAGCTTCCTCATGTCTTTGTTTTGCCCTTACGACCTTTTGGCTGCCTACTGAGGAAATTAAGGGGGAAAGAAAACTAGGATGGAAAACTCCCAAAAATAGTAATTTTTTTTTTTTACCATTTTGAGAAGTTTTCCTTCTTAGTGTCCCCTCCCCCCTATTTCACCCTCACTTTTCTCTCCATTCTAACGTAGGGTTAATCTTGGCTAGGTTCTTGATGTCAAATTCATGAGTTGTAGTCTTGCATTATTTCTATATGTTCTCTATCTCGTTAACGCAATGAAATTACAATATCATCCTCCATATTGACACAACTTTACAGATGAAGTATCATCTATATGAAATTTATTGTACCCTAATGTCTTAAAAGTTGTTCTAAACTTTTTAGCCTACATGCTTTATCTTAGCTGTTTCTGCATCCTTCAGTTGGTCGATGCTGGCAATTCGTAAGCTCCAATAAAGTCTTGTAATAAAATAGTCTCTCCAATCCTAATTATAAGAGTTAGTAGAGAGGTTTGCCTTGGTTCTAAATAAAATCTCCCTCCGGTCCACTTTAATATTGATTGCACATATTAAGGGGTTTTTCATCAAGGAATTGCACATATTAAGGGGTTTTTCATCAAGGAATGTAAATTGTTAAAAGGGGTATGACCAGAGGTGGTATAATATAGTATAACACTACAATTACGGTCATGCCAAGCTAGAGAGAGTAGGGGTTCCCCATCCCACTTATGCACATATCACATTGTTGAAATGAGTGGCACTGCTTTGATCTCTTGTAAGTTTGTTGATGGAGAGAAGGTTGCAGATTAATTGAAACCAGTAGAACATGTAAGTGTAAAAATCTTTAGATAATCTAAACATACCAAGTCCATCACCTTCAGCTGCAGAATCTTCTGCAATTCTGATCGTTATTTTCTCAAAAATAGGAACAACATACAATCATATGCACAAGAGTCAATACAAGAATTCGATCTCTGAATTTGAGTATGTAATGCCGTTATATTATACTTGATTGGTTAAAACAGTTTGATCTGGCCCTTGGGCTTCAATAAGTTTCTGGAGAATCTCAAGTTGGTTCTAGTTGAACATTATCAATTCTAGGGAAGCCTTCTTTCTGCCACAAACCATGAGACCAGATATGACCTTTTTTAGGACAACAATTACATGAAGGCCTGCTATTCTTTGAAGGCTTGGTCACTGGTTGTGTTGGTGTTCTTAGTGACCATAGCTAATGCTTTAGAAAGGTGACTGATGAGTAGAACCTTAATAAGTGCCTCATAAAGAGAGAGTAGAGGAGTCTTGGCCATGATTCACCCTGTGGTTTAATCAATTCGCATGTTGAGACCTAAACGAAAAGCAGAAACCTTTACCTTTCTCCACTATGTTGTAGGTATCAGCCTCTGTTGAATCGGTTCATTCATCAACTTCAAAGAGAGGTTTTGCCAAAATCTCACCAATGTGTTGTAGTACTAAGTGACCCTGCAGGCATCACCTTTTTTAGATCTTTCAATTTTCCTTTGCTATGAAATAAAGCAATGTTTTCCACCTTAGATTGGGATTTATGGATGGTTTCCCAAATTTCCTTCATGTCTTGTATTGGGGGTTGACTGGTTGAATAGCTTCATTGGTGACTGGTTGTATTGGGGATCATAAAAATAAGTTACCATTGTTCATTTTTTAAATTACAACCCATCTCCTTAATGTTGCAAATCTTTTGGGTGTTATAATGGTGTTCTCATCTAATAGTAGTAACAAATCTATATTTACATTTTTTATGTCAGAAAGATTATATTTTGATTTAGAGTGTAAATGAGCAACTTTAGGAAGCATCAATAATGACTTTACTTCTATAGTTCTTGGGAGTAATTTGTTTTTTCAACATCCTTAGCTATAAATATTATAAAGGGAAAATCCTTTTGAGGGCCCTTTTTGGTGCAAAAATCCCAAAAAAGACCCTCAAAAACTGACAATACTAGGTATTTTCGGAATCTTGCGGGAGTTGTTAACGGGGCTGATATAGTTGTTAACGGAATGCGATATAGTTGTTAATGGGGAGCTGATTTAGTTGTTAAAAAATTGTTGTTAATGGGGCTGATATAGTTGTTAACTAACAACTATATCAGCCAAAATAACAACTCGCGTAAGATTCTGAAAATAGTATTGTCAGATTTTAAGGGCCTTTTTTGGGATTTTTACACCAAAAAGGGCCCTCAAAAGGATTTTCCCTATTATAGGATAAATCATGAGTCTTCAGGTATAATTTACCCTAGACTATGTGCATAGCCACTCCCCTGCAAGCATTGGTTGTTACTCTGTATTTAGAAGTTCGAAGCTTTTCCCCATTCAGATATCTATCATGGTATATATATTTTTTAATTACTCTGCTTTTGTCCTTAACTTGTTATATTCTGTGTGCAGTTGAGGACACGACTAACCGCGAAACGTTCAAAATTCGCCGGCAAAAAGGGTGGCCAATGAAGAATTCTGAGTTTGGGTTTTGTTTGAAGTAGAGGATGAAGTTTGGCCTTTATATTTTGTATATTGTTTGTTGAGGTCCTAAAGGGCAGAATCAAGATGTATATCCAATTTGAATGGGACTCAACAAATTTTCAGTTAAGCTGTGTTATGGATTCATAAAAAGCATAGCTTCTCAATGATTAGCGTCTGTGATTTGATGCTTCTGCGTATTATCTCTTTCTTAGACTATTGTTAAGTTCGCCAATAAAAATGATAGGTGAATTTGTGTATAGCTCTATATTGGGTTATTCTTTTCTTTTTTAAAAAACATATTATAGTTTTATTGGAGAACCTAATGCATTTTTTTTATATTTTCTTTAATCCTAAATATAAGACCAAGTTGATTTTTTTTTGAGAGAGATTAAGTAAGCTAAATAAGATAATTAATCATATCATATGTTAAGTATTATTATATAATATATCAGTTTATAAGTTAAATAAAATATTTTAGAGAAAAAACGATAAATATAAATACTTTAAAGTAATTTAATTTCTTTTCTTAATGTATCTAAAAAAAAAAATCAACATTATTTTATACTTTGGATTAGAGGTAGTATATAGAAAGCCTGTATGAAATTATTTTATAATCATGGCTAAGAATTTTTGGACATATGTTGCAAATTATAAATAGTTAGAAGTGAAAAGTCTTTGTTGGGATTTACACTATTCTAATTGTCCTATGCACCATGTAACATCCCATTTTCAAAAGCAGTATATTTTTTTTTCATCAGAGTAGAGCATCGGAGCGATTGAGTAACTGATACATATATTTAAAATGTCGTAAGTTTGGTCACATTTACGAATGGTACATTGTACCGAGTGTTTACAAAAGTAGATAACAACGAAGGAAAGTCTTCGTAGGGTCTCTATGTGGCATGCTTGCCTTTCTCCTCGCCTCGTTCCTCCCGATCCCGACGCTATGTTAAGAGCGAGGTTCAATGCCCATTGAACCTCGTAATTGTTAACCTCATATTTACGTACACAATATATGGACTACGGACAATCACAACATTAACAGCACGTAAGCCCAATAACAGATATACTACACATACAACCAATGCAGATATATCGCTCCCAGCGTACAAACATATCGCTCCCAGTGTACACACATATCGCTCCCAGCGCACAGAATCAATGCAGATATATCGCTCCCAGCGTAAAACATATCGCTCCCAAAGACGCGTAATCAATGCGGACATATCGCTCCCAAAAGACAAACATATCGCTCCCGACGTACATACGGTTATACTCTAACATCTATATGCACTCGACAACATAACAACTATACACACACAATAGTCATAGCACATACATGCATATCATAAACATCAGCGTTAGTGTTACAGTACGCGAACGTACCTTCGTTGACGGTATTTGGTACGTTTTATGAAAAACGGTAATTTTGACAGCGGTGCAAACAGCGGCACAATAACGGTACGATTATCTCAGATATCCTATAAGGATAATATTTATCAATATCTAGCAGCATAATAGGTATTTTAGGTACAAATTACCATTTTGCCCCTAACCCCCTAATCGGCGGAATTTCGCCAGAGCTTCGCTATTTTAACTCTATATCTCCATAATTTTGACATATCTTTTCCCTCATCATATTTTCGAAATATACATCATATTTACCCCTAAATATGATATCTAGACTATCTTGAAAAATTAAAGATAAATCTAGCATTCCTACTATATCTACCGAAAGAACTACCGAAACTAAAGACCAGACCGAAGAACTTACCCGGGTCCGGCTAGAACTTCTCCTCGGCTCCTCCTTCTCTCTAAAACCTCTCTCTATTTCGGTTTTGGGGTGTGAGAAATGAAGAGGGGAAGGCTTCTATTTATAGAAGAAAAAGTGACACTATTCATTACTTTATCAGACTGGATTTCGGTCGTCGGATCGCACTTCGCCACGTGGCTCCATCTTGGCCTTACACATGTCTTGCCTATGTCATCCTTCTAGAAGAAGATGATGTCATCTTGCCGACTTACCGATAAAGTTCCCGATCGGTGTCCTAATCGCGTAATCTTGACGAAACTCAAAAATCCAGGATCAAGGCATTGAAGCTCTATTCTTTCTCTTTAAGAATACCTGGGTTAACTAAATTTTTGATCCCATTAAGGGTATTCCGTTGTCTGTTGAACATTTTCGAGACGACGTCACCTTCACTAAATCACTTCCGAAGTTCCAGCTTCTTGGCAGAAAATCACCGGTTCGTAATATGATCTGATCTAAGTAACCTAATTCCTGGTTTGAAAAACACGGTCCGTTTTCTATAAGTCACTTTTAGCATTATCTGCCCTTTCCTAATTATCCGGTACTCCTAATTACGCTGTTGGTTTCAGAAATGACCTATGAGATAGTCCACTCCGAGGTAGAAATTCACTGGTTTATAAAAAGTCCAGATGACTTAGACTAAATCCCTATATTTTGGTGTAGGATTTAATTTCTATCCATTCTCAAATGTCTTGTTGGCTTTTTACCGGATATATTATTATTTTATTCAAAATATCTAGATATTTTTTTTTTTATTTTATTTTTATTTTTATTTTTCTAAGTTTAAAATATTTTATTATTATTGTATTATTTATTTAATTATTAATTTCGAATTGCTCCCTTAAATTAATTATTTACTAATTAATTTACTTATATCTTAATCTAAACAATTAGCCACTAATTACTTAATTAGCCACTTACTAATTGTTGATAATTTTCATAATTAGGATTAATTATTATCTCATAACTTTTGCACGACATTGATATTTTATGTCCCATGTAAAATATTAAAAATCATGGGGCCAAAAATTGCTTTTAATAATATTATATTTATGCTTCTCTATTTTCCAAGGAAATAATCCCAAAATTCCTAAAATTAGAGATAACATACTTCATAAGTTTTTGTCAGTATTTGTTGCCATATGGTATTTATCATAATATTTTCAGCCATTTTATGCCCCATAAATGCATTTAGGGATTTTTAGCTCTTTATTCACCCTAATTTCAATAGAAATTACCTTAGAAAATAAGATAATTATTACTTATTATTTGAAACCACATATTCACCTATATCCAATAGGTTTTATTTACTAAAATATAATATTCCAGATAAATAATTATCCGGGTATTACATTTCTCCTCCCGTTAAACAAAATTTCGCCCTCGAAATTTGCTCTATACCAATTTAGACTCTGTACAAACTAACCTTTGAACTATTCGCTCCGGAACTTTTCTCTACATGTCGGCCGCTCCGCTTGATGATCAAGAATTTACTCCGGTTTGACCACAAAGATCTTGTCATGTCGTACTTTGATATACAGTGTTTCCCGTGGCACCCATATACCGCGGTCAACACCAGATATTAAAATGTCTCCATGGCGCCCATACACCATGGTAACACAAGATACCTTAAATGTTTCTATGGCGCCCATACACCATGACAACACAAGATACCTCCTACTCAATGACACGATCGTGGTCCGGTTGTAGTAATTAGGAAAACATAGAACACATCACGGAGGTTTTTCACGTAGTCATATGATTTAACCGAAAGGCTAACACCTAGTTCATATATTTCCTAGAGAAGATTCCTTAAAAGAGATAGTACCTTGGACCATCTCCGGATGTTCTCTGTCCACTGTCTCGGTTAGTGCGTACATTCGGCCTGGTTTCTGTGACCTTAACCCCGCAGCTTTCTCAGGACAGTGCATGCAGATGTGTCCAGGCTTTTGACATATGTAGCAAACCCGTCTTTCCGCAATTTTCTCTGGACAATTTGAAATAAAGTGTCCTGGCTTCCGACATCCGAAGCAAACCTGTACCCCAATACAGCTAACACCAGGATGAAACCTCCCGCAATTTGAACACGGTCGGAATTCCGGCACTCGTGAGTTGCTCTTTGCCCCCGACGGAATGGCATCTTGTCCTTTCTTTGGGAATCACTCCAAGGTGCCTCTCTTTTCCGCGAGGAATTTTCACGGTTGACCTCGCTACGACCCGCACTGCTACTGTTGGAAGGTCTATCCCTCCACAATTCCTTCAAGTTCCGATCAATCAGTCGGCAAGACTCCACAGCTTGAGCCATTTCGATACCGCGAGATACCAGCTTCTCCCTTATCTCATACCTTAACCCGTAAATCAACCTATTCGCCTTCCAGCTTTCTTTGTCAGTACTCTTTAGATACGACGAATATCGCGACAGATTGGTGAACCGAACATAGTAATTGTCAAAGGATTCCTTGGAACCTTGCTTGATATGGAGAAACTCCTCCTCCTTGATTACTTGCGTTGAGGGAGGCAAATACTGTTCATTGAATTTTTCTAGGAACTTCTCCCAAGTAACAGGGCAATAACGTGTTCGCAATGTTGTAGCTACGCTTTTCCACCATCTATGCGCATCACCTTCGAGTTTATAAATCGCAAGTTGAGCCTTCCGATTATCCGGGCAGTCCATGACTTCAAATATTTTGTCTAGACTCATTAGCCAATCCTCAGCCAAATCGTTCTCCTCATGGAAACCAGGCGGCTTGAGTTTGCAAAATTGCGTGACCCAGTGTTGTGTGGTCTCCACTACTCTTCCTCGTCGAGGAGGTGACTGCGATATGTCAGACTCCTCTACCTCTTATTCACGTTCCTCACTTTGCTCATCATCTTCTTCTTCCTCAGCATTTCGATCCTCTAGTTGTCTCTCAGCTTGTCTTTCCCGCCTTTCTTCCAGAAGTTCACCAACAAGAGTCCTCAGCTCGTGCAGAGTTCCCCTCATCTCCTGCATCTCATTTTGCTCTGGTTGGTTTGGTATAGCATTTACCCGAGGTTGTCTACCTCGTCCTCTACCACGGCCTCTGGGAACTCCGGCTCCTCTTACATTTGCCATGTCTCATTCTTTTTCCTCTATCAGGGAAAACGTTTAGATATATGTATAAGGAAGATAATTATCATACCGCAGACTTTATCGTACTAGCATCTATACCACACATAGACTCTATCGCACTTAGCATTCACACTGCATACGAACAGGCACCTGCAATATTTCCCTCATTCAGAATTTCGTTGATTCGGTCTACTCAGAAATGGGTACGGAATTTCGTATCGGGAGTTTCTCTACATGAGTCAAATACTGCATGTACTTATCCTTGTTGGTCTCGGAGTTTCATCCGACGTGGCCCAGCTCCACATATAAGCTTTGCGCTAGGACAGAATAGTCATCCAGTACAAACTGACGATTATCAGAATTATCAGAGTTATCAGAGACTGATATCAGAGTTATCAGAATTATCAGGGTCTGATATCAAATATGAACATGGACGATGAATTTACTGATTTTGGGTTAGAATGATGCACTGACAGAGGGTGGTACACCGATTCAGAATGGTATACCAGTCCAGACTGGTACACCGACTTAGGCTTATATCAGTACTCATTTTCAAAACACGCTCTTTAAAAAGGCGTAGAGCCGAACTCCGTTACTCAAACCAATTTAGCCAGGTAGGTGTCTATCAAGGGAGCCTTACCGTGCTAGGGTGACTGATTGGATGATCCACATAGACTAGCCCTGCCTTCGGCACCAAAAGGTTTTAGAATAACTTAGTCAAATCTATGCCAGGACAACTGCTCTGATACCAAAACTGTAACATCCCATTTTCAAAAGCAGTATATTTTTTTTTTATCAGAGTAGAGCATCGGAGCGATTGAGTAACTGATACATATATTTAAAATGCCGTAAGTCCGATCACTTACGAATGGTACATTGTACCGAGTGTTTACAAAAGTAGATAACAACGAAAGAAAGTCTTCGCCGGGTCTCTATGCGGCCCGCTTGCCTTTCTCCTCGGTCCTCGTTCCTCCCGATCCCGACGCTATGATAAGAGGCGAGGTTCAATGCCCATTGAACCTCGTGTAACGGTTAACCTCATATTTATGTACACAATATATGGACTACGGACAATCACAACATTAACAGCACGTGAGCCCAATAACAGATATATTACACATACAACCAATGCAGATATATCGCTCCCAGCGTACAAACATATCGCTACCAGCGCACAGAATCAATGCAGACATATCGCTCCCAGCGTACAAACATATCGCTCCCAGCGCACAGAATCAATGCAGACATATCGCTCCCAGCGTACAAACATATCGTTCCCAGTGTACATACAGTTATACTCTAACATCTATATGCACTCAGACAACATAACAACTATACACACACAATAGTCATAGCACATACATGCATATCATAAACATCAGCGTTAGTGTTACAGTACGCGAACGTACCTTCGTTGACGGTATTTGGTACGTTTTATGAAAAACGGTAATTGACAGCGGTGCAAACAGCGGCACAATAGCGGTACGATTATCTCAGGTATCCTATAAGGATAATATTTATCAATATCTAGCAGCATAACAGGCATTTTAGGTACAAATTACCATTTTGCCCCTGACCCCCTAATCGGCGGAATTTCGCCAGAGCTTCGCTATTTTAACTCTATCTCTCCAGAATTTTGACATATCTTTTCCCTCATCATATTTTCGAAATATACATCATATTTACCCCTAAATATGATATCTAGACTATCTTGAAAAATTAAAGATAAATCTAGCATTCCTACTATATCTACCGAAAGAACTACCGAAACTAAAGACCGAGAGACCGAAGAACTTACCCGGGTCCGGCTAGAACTTCTCCGGGCTCCTCCTTCTCTCTAAAACCTCTCTCTATTTCAGTTTTGGGGTGTGAGAAATGAAGAGGGAAGGCTTCTATTTATAGAAGAAAAAAGTGACACTATTCATTACTTTATCGACTGGATTTCGTGTCGGATCGCACTTCGCCACGTGGCTCCATCTTGGCCTTACACATGTCTTGCCTATGTCATCCTTCTAGAAGAAGATGATGTCATCTTGCTGACTTACCGATAAAGTTCCATGATCGGTGTCCTAATCGCGTAATCTTGACGAAACTCAAAAATCCGGGATCAAGGCATTGAAGCTCTATTCTTTCTCTTTAAGAATACCTGGGTTAACTAAATTTTTGATCCCATTAAGGGTATTCCGTTGTCTCGTTGAACATTTTCGTACGTACGTCACCGGCTACTTTAAATCACTTCCTAAGTTCCAGCCTTCTTGCGTAAAATCACCGGTTCGTAATATGATCTGATCTAAGTAACCTAATTCCTGGTTTGAAAAACACGGTCTGTTTTCTATAAGTCACTTTTAGCATTATCTGCCCTTTCCTAATTATCCGGTACTCCTAATTACGCTGTAGGTTTCAGAAATGACCTATGAGATAGTCCACTCCGAGGTAGAAATTCACTGGTTTATAAAAAGTCCAGATGACTTAGACTAAATCCCTATATTTTGGTGTAGGATTTAATTTCTATCCATTCTCAAATGTCTTGTTGGCTCTTTACCAGATATATTATTATTTTATTCAAAATATCTAGATATTTATTTTTTTTATTTATTTTTTTATTTATTTTTCTAAGTTTAAAATATTTTATTATTATTGTATTATTTATTTAATTATTAATTTCGAATTTCTCCTTTAAATTAATTATTTACTAATTAATTTACTTATATCTTAATCTAAACAATTAGCCACTAATTACTTAATTAGCCACTTACTAATTGTTGATAATTTTCATAATTAGGATTAATTATTATCTCACAACTTTTGCACTCGACATTGGTATTTTATGTCCCATGTAAAATATTAAAAATCATGGGGCCAAAAAGTGCTTTTAATAATATTATATTTATGCTTCTCTATTTTCCAAGGAAATAATCCCAAAAATTCCTAAAATTAGAGATAACATACTTCCTAAGTTTTTGTCAGTATTTGTTGCCATATGATATTTATCATAATATTTTCGGTCATTTTATGCCCCATAAATGCATTTAGGGATTTTTAGCTCTTTATTCACCCTAATTTTAATAGAAATTACCTTAGAAAATAAGATAATTATTACTTATTATTTGAAACCACATATTCACCTATATCCAATAGGTTTTATTTATTAAAATATAATATTCAAGATAAATAATTATCCGGGTATTACACACCAAAAGGAAAGGTAAAAGAATTTGTAAATCAAATGAGCGTAAAATTTTGATTGAGTATGATGTATTAAATTATCATTAAGGCACAAGAGGTTTTATGAAAACTAATAAATACTTGTCATTTTAAAGTAATTTCTTAACTAAAAATTTTCAATAACTTAAGTGTGAAATAATTTATTTTACGATAAGTATTTTAAAAATTGATTGAAGTACCAAAATAGAAAGGGTTAAGGTGTAAATTGGCCAATGAAGTATTACGTTAGGAGCACTGGGCACATAAATGTTTTGAAGCGAGAAAAAATACCAATGAACAATTGAAAAGGAGTAAAAATACCAATGAAGAATTTAAAACTTCGGCGAATAGATCAAAACTGTGATTGTGCTACTTTCACAAGTTTTAAATTCTCCATTGGTATTTTTACTCCATTTCAATTGTTCATTAATATTTTTGCTCCATTCAAAATGTTTATGTGCCCGGTGCTCCGAACATAATATTCTTTGTTGACCAATCTGCACCTTAATCCAAATAGAATCAATCTATCTTGTTTAGATCTATATATCTAGTAAATTTCTAAAAGGCCAATGACTTTAAAATAGTATATTTGTGTCTTTATGCTTCTTTTTTCCCACACTTTTTCCGTAATTTCCATACGACAACAGTGTGTGTGTGTGTGTTTTTTTTTACTACAGTTTTTACTCTTATTATTTATTCCGGTTTATACCTCTCTCTCCAACTTTTATGATTTTTTTTTAATCAACCACAATTTTCTTCATGTACTGCCACTGACGTAAAAAATACTAGGGAAAATTATAATAAATGACCTAAGAAAAATAATATTTATTAAGAAGGATCATAAAAATAGTAATTATTTTGAATGACCAGAAATTAAAACATTAAAATAAAAAGACTAAATTGCCTTTTAGTCGATTTCTTATATTCTCTCTAACTGAAACAAAATTTAGAGTGAGTGATAGATAATGGCATATAAAGACCAATTCAAATAACCTCGTTTTTTTTCGATTGTATAAACTTGAAACTAACTCTAACTTTTCATATTCCATATCAGATTAAACTTGAAAATATTAGCGATGAAAAAGAACATCACTTTTCGATCGTCTATTTCTAAACCCAAGTTGCAGCATAGGTCAAGGATTTTGAGTGAATTAATTAGTTGCTTAGGATGGATATATATTTTTTGAAAACAATTAATTTGGTACTCTTTTTCCGCATTTTGGTTTTTAGGACGGTGAAATGACGAAATGGGAATGGTAACTACAGCTTAATATGAAAAGTTAGAGTTAGTTTCAAGTTTATGCAATCGGAAAAGAACGAGATTATTGAATTGATCTTTATTTGTCATGCTCCATCAATCAATCACTTTAGATTCTGATTCAGTTAGAGAGAATATAATAAATTTGGCTAAGGGCAATTTAGTATTTCTATTTTAATGTTTTAATTTCTGGTCCTTTAAAATAATTACTATTTTTATGGTCCTTCTTAATAAATATTATTTTTCTTAGGTCATTTATTATAATTCTCCCAAAATACTATTGCGGTGCCGACGTAAAATATTAACTTTTTATTAATGAAAATCGAGTCACAATTCCTTTTTTTTTTAAAAAAAAGAAAAGAAAAGAAAGAAAACAACCATAAATTGTTTTAATTTTGTGCAATGTCCTTCATCTATCTTTTACTGAAACCTCTCAAAATGCACTATATTCCAATCTTGAGACTTTCTGCAAAGAAAATGTTCATAATTTGCATCTCCTCTTAACAAAGACAAAAAAGTCCTTATGTGTTTGCTTTACCATTTTCATAAATTATTGTTAATCTTTATAGTTTAATTTTAATTGAGTTTTAGTCTTAGCCCCCTGTACTTTCAAATTATTGGTTTTAATCCTTTATAGTTTCATAAAAATTTGGTTTAATTTTTAACTACTTATTATTATACTTTTTATGAGTTTAGGTTTTGGTCCGTATGCTTAAACTCAAATTAGACCATATGAAATTATATGGATTACAATTAACGATTTAAAATTACAGAGACTAAAACCAAAATTCGATAAAACTATAAAGCTTAACAATGATATTAACCCAAAATTTCAATTATGGAAAAAAATTTTGCGTCCAACTTTGTGTTCCTAATATAATAATGATCATCTTAGCTAATACACTTAAAAAATGGGTTTACTTTTTTATTAAAGAAATAATTTGTTTCTTTTTTTTTTTTAAAAAAAAAAACCTTTTTCACTTGAATGAAAAAAAAAAAGTTATTGAAGAATAAAACAAACAGGAACAAGTACTTTTTTTCATGGTTCTGTAAAGAAACATGAAATTTTCATGTTTATTTAATGCAACTTGTTTATTAATTAATTTTCCATGAAGAAGATATAATAAAAGGCATCTTCCAACAACTAAACAATAATTTCTTACCAAAATTTTCAAGCAAGCAACTCGTTAACTTCAAGGATAAATAAATAAATAATGAAACAAATCTGTACGTAATTCCCTCAGTCTATATATAAATAAAACCCAACATTTGATCATCAACAATACTATATCATTCCATCAACAATATCACCTTTACTTTTATCACGAAAGACGAACATTAAGATTTGCAGATAAAAAAAAAAAGATGAAGCCATATTATTATTTTGTTTGGCTTCTTGTGTTGTTCACTATATTCATCAGTACATCATCATCATCATCATCAAGGCTGGTCAGATCATCACATGACTCTTGTAATTCTAATATTCTCAATGTTTCTGGCATCCCCTTTGATACTTCTTCACTTCGCTGTGTTGCTGTTTGGCCAGAAAGGTTTTTCATCCTTCGAGTAAGTTCTTATTTTAGATATTCATTCAAATATTGTGAATTGCAAATTCACACACACACACATATATAAAGTAAATTCACACAAAGTAAGTTCACCATATTTCCTTTTAGCTATTTGGGTCCAATCAGAGTTTCATTCAATCTACAGTGGCTAGTGCAAAATAACATTTCTACTGTTGGGCTTTTTCACATCGTTTGTTGTAGAAATGGTGTAGAAAGCTTGATTAATAATATTTTCATAAATAAGATGTGAGACTGTTAACTTTCTATACCTGATATGATAAAAGAACCTCTGTATATATAGTAATCTAAATTTTTATTTTTTTAAAAAATTTATACCTTTATCCACCAGTTGCTAACAACCCGTGCAGATAGTGGATACTCCGATTAACAACTAAGTGGTGCAGAAAAATAATTTTCCATACGAGTTGTATCTCTACACCTTCTGGAGAACCAGTGTAGAAATAATGTTTTAACCACTGTAAAAAGCTAATCTTTCACTAAGCTAGTGAATAGTGAGTTGGTGAGTTTTTAATTAGTCCAACTGTTTTGAGTAAATAATCTAAATGTTTAAGCTGTGATCCATATCATCCTAGTCAAATTTCAAAATAACAACGATTCACTTAGAGCAGTAGAGGCCATGATGTGATGACAAAATGGCAAATCTGATATAAATGATTTTCTAATGAGAATAGATTAAAAACTAGCTCACTGGGAAGAATAAAATACATACAAATTCTTATGTTATTAAAATGAATGTGGATCAGTACGGCCAGGCTTCATCAAACTTGTGGAGTTTTGTACTCTCATACCCAGAAGACATAAATTCCTATGGAGCAATAGGATTCTCCAAAGACGGCCAAATGGTCGGTTCTGCGGTAGGGTGGGTTGGACCGATCGACGGCGGTGCCGGGTTGAAGCAGTATTATTTGGGTGGACAAAGCCCTGACCAGGTGATCCCTGACAAAGGGGACCTTCCAGGGACAAAAGCATCTATAGTTTCAACTTCAACATCATCAAATATTGCTTACATAGCCTTTCAACTGGAAACTAGTATGCCATTGCCATATCTCATATTTGCAATTGGACCCAATGGCTTCTTCCCTTCTCCTTCAAACTATTCATTAGCATATCATAGATATCACTATTCCTTCAAGATGGATTATACATATTCTGGTAAGTGACATTTGCTCCACATTGAATGTCACCTTTGCTCATATCACTAATAAGGCTCTCTATAATTTGATAACCTTAAAAGAAAAAAATTTACTTTCCCCCTACTTATATATTACTCCCTCATGGCCTCATATATAAGAAAATTATTTTAGAGATGACATGTTCCAATTTATATAGATATAAATAACCTGTCTGAAATTTTTAGCATCATTTTTTTTTTTTTTGAATTAATTATTTGTTAATCTCACTGTATTGTTAATTATCCTCATCTTCGAACATTACCATTTTCTCATCCTCTCCCTCTTTTTTGCCAAACATTTTCTGTCATGCACATCTTTTTTCCTATTTGCTCATACTGTCTCCATAGATAGGGGTATTTTTGAAAAATAAGGTGTATAGTTTTTACATATTTTTTATTTTTAACTAATTTTAACCAACTTTTTAATATGCATAATTTTTTTGACTAAAAAAAAACTAGAGGGAGTATAATGTGCATAATATGCATAATTTGGTTATGTATATTTTATAAAAAACTAGAGGGAGGATAACTATTTCATGACTACTTAATTAATAATATAACTACTTATTTTCTTCACTTAATACACACACACACACACACACATATTTCTAATATTTTTTTTGGGTTTTCAAGATTCATTTTTATTAACTTATTTATGGTTGCGCAGGCAAGGTTTCGGCCCCACTAGCTTCCACGCCGTCTCCCTACTAACTGAAGGATCGACGCAGGATAAAGAATTTGTAATAGTCATGTTAAATTAAATTTGAAGGTTAATTAATGTTGGTTTTCTCATTTATTGTGTGGTCGTTGTTTCAAAAAGACATACTAATTTGGATGTATTATTCTCGTTTGTCTCTTACACTGTCATATTATAATTTGAAGTTATAATTTACTGATTCCCAACTTTGATGCTTCAATTCCATATATTTCTTGTTAGTAAAAAGGTGTCCTAGATTTGACCCCAAAAAAAAAGTGTCCTAGAGACAATCTGCTGTGACAGAGGAACACATTTTTCTATTTTAGTATTTTATGATTTATGTATTTAAGGACATTTTATCTTTATCATATTTATGTCTCACCTTTACGTTAAGGTTAATATGTGTTTAAAGATAAAAATGTCATACCCCGTAATTAAGACATTTATCAAAGTAATACAAATGATATATAATGGGCAACACAGGACTATCATAGTTTACCGATAGATAAGTCATTCTTGGTTACAAAATGATTATTCTACTGAGTTCATCATAGAAAAATCTAAAGTACCAGTATTATAATTATACAGCCCCAAAATAAATATAACTAAAATAATATATAATTCTATGGTCACCATCACTTTTTGATGTCTGTCACTAAAAGTCTTTGTTGTGATTTACACCAATAAAATTGTCCTATGTACCAAAAGGAAAGGTAAAAACTTTTTGTAAATCAAATGAGCGAAATTTTTTGATTGACTATGATGTATTAAATTATCATGAAGGCGAAAGAGGTTTAATGAAAACCAATAAATAATTATGTCATTTTAAAGTAATTTTTCAATTAAAAATTTTAAATAACTTAAGTGTGAAATAATTTATTTCACGAGAAGTCTTTACGCATTTTAAAAATTGATGGAAGTCCCAAAATAGAAAAACATAAATCTATCTTTGTTTGGATCTATATATCTAGTAAATTTCTAAAAGCTCAATGACTTTAAAATAGTATACTTGTGTCTTTACGCTTCTTTTTTCCCACATTTTTTTCGTAATTTTCATACGACAAATTTATTTATTTATTTATTTAATTTTATTTTTACAGTTTCTATACTCCTCATATTTATTCCGTAATACCCGGATTTTAGCAAATCAAATTTCTGAGATAAAGGAAAATTAATGAATATTTTAATGAAGTAAATTCATGAGATAAAACTATTATAGAAAATTGTTATAATTATAGAGTAAATTGTTGAAAAAGTTACGGAAAATCGATGAACGTAATGACTAAAAATGATATAATGGTGATAAAAACAGTCTAAAAATATTATGATAAATACTGAAAGATCATGAAAAATTATGAGAAAAATATGGAAGTGTTATCCCTAATTATGAGAATTTAATAAATTATTTCAGAGGAAATAACATGAAGAAAAGTTTAAAAAGCATTTCGAGAATCATAAAGTAACTTGATGGGGTAAACATTTTTAATATTTTACACGGGATATAAAATGACAATATCAAGATAGAAGTTTGAAAGATAACAATATACTGTAAATTAGTAAAGATAAATATATGAAGAAACCTGATCCGAAAAGATCACTAAACGAAGAAATTAGGCCCGATTAAGCCCTAACGAAGGCGGGGGTAAAACAGAATTTTTGGTAAAAAATATTATATTTTTAAAAAATGGAAAAAATTATAGAAAAATAAATAAATCTGAATTTTTAAAAGAGGGGGTCGAAATTATGGTTATTTTTAATTAAAAAGAATTGTTTAAATAATTAAAATGGTAATTAGAATAAAATAATAATATAATGCGGTGAGTCGCCTTATAAAGGCATCGAGGAAAAGTTAGAAATAAATTCTACAGGTAAACCAGAGGTAAAAGTCTTTTCGACTGATCAAATTAAGAACAAGTGAATTTTTACACGAAGAAAGAATTTACCAGACGTCGATTCCGCAACCGAAAAACCCTAATTCCTAATAAGACGGAAAGCGATCGATAGAGTAGAGCCGTATAGGCAAAGTGAGAACCTATAGAAACAATTGCGTGTTTTCAAACACGGGATTAAGTTAGGCAACCACCGGACGTTTTACGATTCAAAATTATTGTCCGTTGTTGGTTCTATCGGAAGCAATTTCCGTAACCGGACGCGTTTGTCCGAATATCTTCCGACGCACCGGAGAATACCTGGATATGATCAAAAAGAGGATCAAAATATATAATATGAAAGAGGATGAAAAGATCTTCAAAGTTACATGCCCGGATTTTTGAGTTTCGCGAAATCGCGCGAAACGGATACGATCGGGTAGCTTTATCGGACCGGAGGCCATAAAGCAAGATGAAAAATCAATCTTTGAATTTTGGGGGACCAAGAGGTCGGCCAAGACCTTGAATGGTCAAGATTGCATCTTACAAAACCCTAGATCCAACGGCCAGAATCATTTCTGAAGACTTTTTGTTAATACCCACCTTGTCCCTCCCTTTTTCTATAAATAGCACCCTTCCCTTCTTCATTCTTCACACCTTTTCTTCTCTCTACCTTGGCCGAAACTTAGAGTGAGAAGCTCTGCAAAAGTTTTGCCTTAGCTCCGAGTAAGTTCTTCTGTCCTTAGTTTTTAGTTTCCGTAGTTCTTTCTGTAGTTATAGTAGAACTGTTGTTTTGATCTAGGAAGTTTCGGAATTTGTTCCTATGCTTGTTTTTATGCCTCATTGCATTGAAAGATGCCCGACGAGGTAAAAACATAGTGGGGATAATTTTGAAATGGAATACGGTCAAAGTAACGAAGTTCTGGCGAAATTCCGCCAAATTAGGGGTAGAAGGGCAAAATGGTAATTTTTACCTAAAATGCTAGTTATGATTGCAAATCACTAATAAAAGTGATATTACTCTGATAGGGCATCAGAAACTCGATTTGCTGCGTTACGCTGTTGCTGACGTGCGGCGGTGAACATTTCACGTTTTTCCGTAAAAAGTATGTTTTCCGCCAGAAGTACCTAACGTCGTCAACGAAGGTACGGACGCGTACTGTAACACTAATCTTGTACTTCTTAAATGCATATATGTGTGATAGATATGTTCGTAGACCGATATACAGACAGTTTTACACGGGTTATAGTCATGATAACGCCGTATGTTTTTCTAGCGCCGAGAACACGAGTGGTATCGTGGCACCGGTGAATAGTGCAAGTGTTGTTATTGTTGTTTTACATTGTGGGGCTTTACATACTGCGTAATGCTTATGTTTTGTCGGCATAATGATCATGCATCTGCTGTATGCTTATGTAGTGATATACCGTTGTATTGTCTAGAATATCTCGTTATCCGTATACCGTATTGTTTGGGTTTGAGATTAATCATTACCCGAGATTCAATGCGGTGAATTGAATCTCGGCTATAGCATCGTGGATCCGGAGGAATACGGATCGAAGATCGAGGCAAGCATCGTAGACGTGCAGCCCGAGACTTATCTATCTTTACCGCTTTCGCTTATTCACTTTCAAACTCTAGGATTAATGTAATCATTACAATGTTACACCGTGGTTGATGTTTGTTATGAATCGCTTACTCTTTCGCTCCAATGCTCTACTCTGATTACTCTGCTTGAAATATTTGGAAACGTTTAAAAAAAAAAATATTCCGCCGTTTTCAAATGGGATGTTACATTCCGGATTATACTTCTCTCAACAAATTTTATGATTTTTTTTAATCAACCACAATTTTCTTCATGTACTGTCACTGACGTAAAATATTACTATTGCAGTGCCGACGTAAAATATTAACTTTTTATCAATGAAAATCGATTCCCAATTCCTTTTTTAAAAAAGAAAGAAAAGAAAAGAAAAGAACCATAAATTGTTTTAATTTTTGAAATTGTCACTTAGATCCTTTCACTTCATCTCTCTTTTACTAAATCCTCTCAAAATGTACAATATTCCAATCTTGAGACTTTCAAAGAAAGAAAATGTTTATAATTTGCATCTCTCCTAACAAAGACAAAAAATGTGCAACCTGTTATGGACTCATATATTGGACCTAGCAGATATGCGGCCCAATTAAATGGCTTATGGCAGAATTCCTGTCTAACCAGGTAAAGGGTTAACCACTACTCCATCGTGTCTGTAATGCAGAATCGTACAGGTAGTGGAGCAGGCATTAGCAGATCGTGGGAAGCGAATAATGCATGTGGAACGGATTCATCTACATGGGAGTGAAACCCTAGGTAATCCCTATAAATAGGAGATTACCCACCAGGTGCACTTTCTACATTCTCTATTCCATTATTTATCATTCAGTCACATTGTGCATACACCCCACCCTCAGGCGAATCGCCACCTCTATGTTGCATGGTGATTTGAGTGCGCTCATTGATATCTCCTTCATAGATATCATTGAGCCATCGTCTTCTCATTGGTGTTATCCCACAAACATCCTTGAGGAGCCCATTGATCCTATATTAACATTCCCTAGCTCATTGAAGCTAGACATTTGTGTTCTACACCAGAACATTGGCGCCGACCGTGGGGAGCCATAAACTTCGATTCCCATACCATTTTAAAACCACCAACGACCACTGAAGATGGCCCCAAGTACTAGAAGCCGTAGTCAGGCACTCCGGCAAGACCAGGTACCAGAAGAACCTCAACAGCGTTTACATCGGGAGCATACAATTCAGTATTCGGATTCAGTTGCTCCGGATCCTAACCACATCATTGTGATGACGGAGGATGAAACTGAGGATATAGCACATTCTCCTCACCCAAGCTTAGTTGCCCAGCAAGAGCAGCGAAGGTTTCAGCATCGAAGCCTTCCCCTCCTACTCGTGAGTTTCAAATTGAAAACCTGACACTAGAATGTTGCACAAGACGGTGGATTCGCTGGTCTAACGAATGGAGAATATGGAAACTCTTCAATGACTTCAGAGAGAAGATGTCTGACTCATCCAAGAAAACTTGGACCATCGAAATGCCATCTGGCGGCAAGAAGAGCAGAAACGGATGAGACAAGCTTGGGAAGAACGTGGAGGACAAAGGGAGAAGTAGATTGAGAATACAAGACGGGATGGTGCTTTGGCACAAGTCGGGTCATGGCCTCGATGTCGTACACACCAACGTAGAAGAGCCCAGTAAGAATCATGAAGAGGAGGATTTAGTCAGTGATGACCAAGAAAAGATCCCTGAAGGGGAAAGCAGGAAAATATTGTTACTCGAAGAACGGATAAGGATGTTAGAAAATCCTACCCAAAACGCTGTCTAGGACACTAGTAAGACGAGCCGAGTTAGCAACCTGACGGCCATCGAGGTGGACGCGGACATTCCCCAAGTTATTACGGCCGACTTGTCTCGAGCAAAGGGAAAGCAGTCGGTCGAGAACTTGGATCTAAGCAAAGATGAGGCAGTACCCCCGTCATTTAGCATGCCCAAGACAATTGCAGAAGGGCGCTGCAGAGATGGTATCTTGAGCTAGTTTTCGATGAGATTATGGCGGCAACTTACCCTAAGGGTCTAGACTTGAGAGAATTGCCAAAATACAATGGGAGCCAGGACCCGCTAAACCATGTAAATAATTTCAAAATGGAGATTTGGGTGAAAGGGATTGCAGGACCTGTAGTCCCTCCGTATGACGTTAGCATGTTTCTGACAACTATTACATTTACGCACGTGATCTTTGGAATTTGCTGCCATTGTAGGCTAGAAGTAACCGGCTCTTACGGCTTTGCGGGCCAACGCCTTGGCACCCATGTGGTGTCCATTAATTCCCTCATGAATCTCAGATAACACATACTCGGCCTTGGTCAAATCGAGGCATTTCATCAATGAGGAATGAAAGCCTTTCCGATATAATTCATCACCTATCATAGCATATAAAGCCGCCATTCTCACTATCTTCTTTGCATATGCTGTATCTGCTGGGAGGATACCTCTCTCAAGATAATCAGCAATTGGCTTCCTCTAGTCGCTGGCTTCCGAAATCATCAACACGCAACTTGGTTCTAACAAATTTTGTTGAACAATAGTGCGGTGATTCCCGGGACTTTTCGTGCTTGCCAATTTAGACAAAATATCTGCCCTAACATTCTCTCCTCGTGGGATATATACCACGGTAACTTTGTCGAAGTCGGCCATAATCTACTTGACCTTTCCCAAGTACTTGATTATCAGGGGCCCCTTAGCCTGGTAAGTAACCTCTATCTGGGATGCGACCAACTGAGAGTCTGTAGAAACATGAACATTATTGGCTCCATTCTCTTTTGCCTGTAGTAACCCGGCGATTACGGCCTCGTACTCGGCCTAATTATTGGAAGTCGTGAAATTGAAACGAAGGGAGTGCTCCAAGGAGACTCCTTCTGGACTTTCAATGATAATCCCAGCTCCAAGACCTTCACATTCGATGACCCATCGACAAACAACTTTTATGTTGTGGCATCCTCATTGTCTCTGCCTTCAGCTGGAGTTAACTCCATTACAAAGTCCGCCAATGCTTGTGATTTAATAGCATGTCGGGCTTCCTAAACTATATCAAACTCAAACAGCTCAATAGCCCAACTAACCATTCATCCTGCCAAATCCGGCTTATAGAGGATCTGTCGTATTGGCTGACTGGTACATACCACGATTGTATGACCCTGGAAATACGGACGCAATCGCCTTGTCGCAATAAGTAAAGCAAAAGCCATTTTCTCCAACTTCTGATATCTTAACTCCGACCTTGCAAAGCCCGGCTTACAAAATACACCGGAGTTTGGCCATCCTTATCTTCTCTTACTAAGGCGGCACTTACCGCCTCTTCTCCCACAGACAAATACAAGATCAGACTTTCTCCTTGCTCATGTCTAGATAGGACGGACGGGGTGGATAAACACTGCTTAATCTTTGTAAATGCCGCCTCACACTCAGAATTCCATCCTCCCGACACCTCCTTTGTTAAATATTTAAAGAAGGGAAGAGAGTTTTCTCCAGATTTTGGCAAAAACCTGGTAAATACCGCCAACCTTCCCCTTAACTGCTGGACTTCCTTCTTGTTCCTTGGTGCTTTCATGTCTAACACGACTTGACATTTATCCGGATTGACATCAATCCCTCTATGTGTAAGAAAAAAGCCTAAGAATTTTCCAGCCAGGACCGAAAGCACACTTTGTAACATCCCATTTTCAAAAGCAGTATATATTTTTTTTTCATCAGAGTAAAGCATCGGAGCGTAAGAATAACTGATACATATATTTCAAATGCCGTAAGTATGGCTGTTTACAGTAATGGTACATTGTACCGAGTGTTTACAAAAGTATATAACAACGGAGGAAAGTCTTTAGCCGGGTCTCTATGCGGCTTGCTTGCCTTTCTCCTCGGTCCTCGGTCCTCTGTCCTCCTGAACCTGATGCTATGTTAAGTGCTGAGGTCCAATGCACTGGACCCCAGGTAATGGTTAACCTCATGTTTACATACATCATATAAGTACTACAGATGTACATGGAATTTTGACGACACTTACTACGTTCAAAGTAGGGTATACATAATCAGATATATATGGCAATAACAACACAGTCGGATGTAAGGTTAAGGCACAAGGAGAAATGTACATGATCAGATATGCACGGCAATAACAATACAGTCGGATGTAAGGTTAAAGCACAACAGATATTGGTCATAATCGGATATGGACGGCAATAACAATACAGTCAGATGTAAGGTTAAGGCACAACAGAGAAAATACCGCATGACGGAGGAAAATACATATATGCATACAATAACCATCAGAGTTAGTGTTACAGTACGCGAACGTACATCATACAACATAACAACTATACACACACAATACACATAGCACATACATGCATAACATAAACATCAGCGTTAGTGTTTCAAAGACGCGAACGTACCTTCGTTGACGAAAACGCACGTTTGATGTAAAACGGTACGTAAAACAAAGTGGTTTGACATCGACGACAAATGTTCGTGATTACAGATATCCTATAAGGATAATATCACATTTATAAAGATTTGGCATCATAACGAGGCATTTTAGGTACAAATTACCATTTTGCCCCTGACCCCCTAATCGGCGGAATTTCGCCAGAGTTTCGCTATTTTGACTCTAATCTTCCAAATTTTTGCCATAACTCTTTTCCCAACATATTTTCTGAAATATATATCATATTTAACCCAAAAATATGATATCTACAATATATTGGAAGATTAAAGATCAAAACAACATTCCTATTATAACTACCGAACAAAACACCGAAGCTTAAGACTAGGGACCGAAGAACTTACCCGGCCTTTGCTACACTTTCTCCAGAGCTTCTCTCTCTAAAACCTCTCTATATTCAAAATTCTCAAGGGAATTTGGTGTGAAAAACTCAAAGGGAGGTGGTGGCTATTTATAGAAAATCTCCATGGATTTCAACCGTCGGTTAACTTTTCATCAATGGCTAAGATGATGAAGATGTGGCTTCATGTAGACCAAGCTTCGTCCTTCATTCTCCACCACAAAAAATGTCCCATGATGTCATCCTATGTCATCAGGATGATGTCACAGCTTGCTTTATGGTCCTCTACCGATAAAGTTACCCGTTCGGTGTTCAAAACGCGCAATCTTACACAATCTCAAAAATCCGGGAGCATAGCGTTGAAGGTCTATTCATCCTCTTTAAAAATACTTGGGTTAACTAAATTTTTGATCCTATTAAGGGTATTCCGTTGTCCTGTGAAGATTTTCGGATAAACGCCGCTTTACGGATATGACTTCGATAGAACCACTTTTCGGACAAGAATTCGCCGGTTCGTAATATGTCCTAACCTAAGAAACATTATCCCCGGTTTGTCACAACGGTCTCATTTTGTATAGGTTCTCATTTTGACTATATGTCATTTTCCCTTAAAACCCTGTATCTTAAGTCCTCTGTTGGTTTCAGAAATCACTTCGGAGATAGCTCACTCCGAGGTAGAAATTCACTGGTTTATAAAAAGTCCAGATGACTGATAATTGAATATTTTATACACTTCTTTTTATCTCTTGATTAATAATTTAGGACTTTTTAGTTAATAAATAATGGCTTTTATACTTATTTGGGCTTTGGGCCTTTGATTATATTTTAGCCATTTTTATTAATAAAATTCCAGTTTTACATTGCTTCACTAATCTTACCATAACTCTTGAACCAGACATCGGATTTGCCTCATTTTTGTTTCATATTTCAGATGATTCCGAGAGCTACAATTGTTATGAAGACATGAAGGGAAAATTCGGACAAGAAGACGGTCGATTTTGAAGCCAAAGTCAGATGTTTTATTTGGGCTCGAATTTGTGACTAAAGCCCATTCTGTATTATTTTCTGTTTTGGGCCTGGATTATTGATTGGAGCCCCATTTCGTTTTTCATCTTAGGTTAAGTAAGCCAGCAGCCACAAACACATTCATTCACGTTTTTATTCTGTTTTGTGGATCAAAATAGAGGTTTTTCAGATTCTCTGAAATGTTCTTCGTGTTCTTCGCGTTCTTCGTCTGTTCTTCGATTTTCCCACCATGTTCGGCTAAACCTTCGTGGTTAACCCAACATTGAGGATTCCATGATTCGTCCGAGAACTCGTACTTAATCGGTAACTTTACTCGTTTTTGTTTTCATCTTATCGGATCCGATTTCGGAAATAGTTCGAATATTAGATTTAATATTCGGTTTGGTTCATCCCAAGGACCGAGTTCGAACTAGGTTAGAGTGTTGCTTTGTGCGATTGCACAAAGGAGACGCCACTGTTCGGACAGATTCTAGACGATCGTCTAGTCGAGGGATTTCGGACGAACGCAGAGATTTCGGTTCGTCCAGGGCCAAACGCGAGTTCGTTTATATTTCGTTCAATGAAGGAAGTTTCTGGAATCTAAACGTTGGGTTGATCGTTTTAATCTATTGCAATCTCGTTTTAATCTGTTTCTGCATATTTCAGATCTGTTTCAGTTTGTTTTCATTTTAATCTGTTTCAAATCAAAAACCCCCAATTTTATTGTTGTTCTGTTTTGTTCTTTCGTTTTAAACCCACTTTGCAAATTCCTTGAGAGAAACGACCCAGTTACATTATACCGCAAATCCTTTCTAATCTGGTAATTTTGGGAGATAACGGAAAATCTCTGTCAAAATATGGCGCCACCGCCGGAATTTGCATCGGTTTCGTTAAACGGTAGTTTTTGGTGGTTCGGGTGGCTGACGTAAAATATTTTTGACCCGCATCACTCAAACCAGGTCTTATTCACAAGGAATTGGGCATTTTAAACAAGAGTCACTCTCCTTGGGAGTGAGGTCTGCCCTATTTTCCCCCATTTCAACGTTTAGACCACGTTTTCACCGTTTTAAGTTTCTATTTTGTGATTTCTACTAGGTCATTTTTTCTCGGAGTATCTCCGAATGAGCTGAAATTTTTACAGGCGATAGAAAATGGCCAAAAACCTTGGGCACACTAGAAATCTTTGATTTCTTGTGTGGTATGCTCAGATTTCCCAAATTCCATCGTTTTGACCACTTTTTCATTTTTTGAAGTTTTTTTTATGTCATTTTTGTGTTCCCCAATTGTCTAGGAGTTGCCCTGTCCAAGTCCCATAAATTTTAAAAATCATTTGATGCTGTTTTGGACTTGTTTTGGTCAAATTCCAACATAGGTTTTTGTGTTTTTGTGTCATCTTAGTGTTTTCTACTTTCTACCACTTTTAGTGGCATTTTCGTAATTCTGATTTTCAGCAAATTTTGCCTTGTGTTTCTGCCTTGTGTTTGTGTTTATGCTGCATGAGTACTAGGAGTACTATTGGTCCGTAAGACTTGTTGCCACTTGATCCCGAAATTGAAAGAACAATTCTCACCGCTAGAAGAATTGTTAGGCTTAGTCGTGGGATTGATTAAATTTGACATTGAACTTGAGTCTCCGAGTCCGATTGTGTCCATTCCGTTGATCTTGACTCGATAGTACTTCGCTAGTCTTGTTGTTTTCACCGATTCTAGTAGCAATTTTGCTAACTCGAAATTATGGCGTAAGAGCAAGTAGCTCGTCCCACTTTGAAAGAATTAGCTACCCCCGATGTGGGCAATCGAATTTGTGTATTCAATATCCCGAACTTGCTTGCTAACTTTGAATTAAAATCTGGTCTTATCCATTTGTTGCCCAAGTTTCATGGTCTTGCGGTGAATGTCCTCACAGGGCATCTCAAGGAGTTCCATGTGGTATGCAAAGACGATGAAACCTCAAGCAATTGATGAGGACCACATTAAGCCGAGAGCTTTTCCATTTTCCCTAGATGGCGTGGCTAAGGATTGGCTATACAATTTGCAACCGACATCTCTTGGGAGTTAGAATGATATGCGAAGTTATTCCTAGTGAGGTTCTTTCCTTCCTCAAAAGCCATTGCTATTCGAAGGAGATCACTAGTGTTAAACAAATCAATGGGGAGACCATGTATGAGTATTGGGAGAGGTTCAAGCGGTTGTGTGCAAGCCGTCCACACCACCGATTTCGGACCAACTCCCGATTACATATTTCTATTCCGGTTTATTACCGATGGATAAGAGTTTCGTGGATGCGTCCGGTGGTGGGGGCCTTAGATAGCAAGACACCCGAAGATGCCCGAGAGCCGATATCTCCCGTTTACCATATTCAAACACCTCCTAGGTCCTAGTACGATTCTCGTGAGATTGGAGAATAGACTTGATGATCTGACTTCCCTTGTGAGGCAGTTGGCAGTGACCCAAACAGTACAATCTTCCCCTCCCCAGATTGGGTATTCATGTGGGTTTTGTTATGACCCTTATCATTCTATCGACTCTTGTCCTACCTTGCATGATCCTACTTCTCAAGACCCGCCGAGTCGCAGCTGGGTGTTTTTCCAGAAAGTCACAATACCAACGAATAATGCCTTCTCCAATACCTACAATCCCGGTTGGAGAAATCACCCCAATTTCCGTTGGAACCGTAATCGAATCGAACCGAGTAACCAATATCGGTAGAATTCGGGAATTACCAGGCAGAGACAAGACATGCCACAAAATTTCCAACAACACTCGCACCTCCTTTGCCGCCACCACCTCCTCGACCAGCCATATGTGCACCTCCACAAAGCGCACAACAAACGAGCTAGTACCGGTAGTAGTGGTTCTTCACTAGAGGATATGATGAAGCAATTTGTCACAAACCTAATATGCGCTTTCAACGAACCGACACTTCCATTCGACTTTGCAAACACAAATTGGGCGGTTGGCAACATCATTGAACCGCTTCAACCTCGGGATCCAACACTCTCCCTTCACAAACAATTCCTAATCCTAAAGGGAATGTGAGTGCTATCTCCCTTCGATCCGGCAAGCAATTGGAGGAACCTAAACCAGCCGTAGATGTGACTTCCACATCGGAGAGAGTCGAAAAATGTGAAGATTGACTCTAAAAATAAAAAGGCAATCCAAATAAGGTGAAGAGGAAGACATTCCCATTCCTCTTCCTTTCCCTCGAGAGCGATTAAACCCAAGAAGTTGGCGTAAAAAGCACAAGATAAGGATATACTTGAGACGTTCAGAAGAGTAGAGATCAACATTCCTCTCTTAGATGCAGTCAAACAAATTCCTAAATATGCCAAGTTTCTGAAAGAGTTATGTACCAACAAGAGGCGACTGAAGGGAAATGAACGAGTGAGTTTGAACTGATTGTATCGACTCATCCAAATTTACCATGCCTCGCAAGTGCAAAGATCCAGGGGACGTTTTCTATCCCTTGCCTCATTGGTAATTATAAATTTGATGATTGCATGCTAGATTTAGGTGCTTCTATAAATGTCATGCCTCGCATCTATTTATAGATCTCTTGGTCTTGGTCCCTTGCATCCAACTGGTGTTATTGTTCAACTAACTAATAGGAGTAATGCACATCCTTCTCGGTTTAGTTGAAGATGTATTAGTCAAAGTTAATGAATTGATATTCCCCGCTGATTTTTACATCTTAGATATGCGGGATGAGTCTTCTAGTAGTAGGTCACCAATCATTCTAGGGAGGTCTTTCATGAAAACAAACTAGGACGAAGATAGATGTGTATTCGGTACTCTTTCCATGGAATTTGGTGATATTTCGTGAATTTTAATATCTTTGATGCCATGAAACATCCTAGGGAAGAACATTCTATTTTCGTATTGATGTGATTGATGATCTTGTGGATGATGTTCTTGCCGAATGGTGTCTTGATTATCCCGATTTTTCCCGTGAGAGTGATTCTCGCCATTTGTGCATGCTGCCGATAATGAATGGTGCTCTGTTTGTACTCATTTGGTTAATGCTGCATTATTTGGTGATTCGACTTGCCGGGTGATTATTCGAATTACTTGTGGATTCGATATTCATTCGAGTTTGAGCTTCATCCCGATCCCGATGTGCATCCCGATTTTGATTTTGATGAGCTTAACTCGATTTTGATGAGCTGAATTTCGATGTTAACATTGAGCCGTGTAGACATAGTTCTTCCGCTTCTTTGAATGTGGTTTCGTGCATTTCTAGTGTGATGACATCGAGTTGTTGCAACAACCACCCAAGCTTCTCCCATCTACCGAGCAACCACCCAAACTTGAGTTGAAATCACTTCCGATCACTTGAAATATGCATTCCTGGAGGCGGATGAACAGGTTGCCGATCATTGTGGCAAATAACCTTCTTCCCGAACAAGAAGAGAAGGTTCGCTAAGCTTATTGAGGGCGAACAAGAAAGCCATTGGGTGGACATTAGTCGATATAGTTGGCATCGGCCCTTCCATGTGCATGCATCGAATTCCGTTGGAAGAGGACTCTAAGCCGGTGAGGCAACCCCGAGACGACTCAATCCCCTTATCCTTGATGTGGTGAAGAAGGAGGTCACTAAGCTTCTCCAAGCCGGTATCATCTATCCCATTTCGATAGCCGTGGGTCGGCCGGTCCTGTGGTTCCTAAGAAATCCGAGTCACCGTAGTAGCCAATCGTAAGAATGAGCTCATTCCTACTCGAGTTCCTAATAGTTGGAGAGTTTGCATTGACTATAGGAGACTCAACCAAGCCACTTGCAAGGATCATTACCCTTTACCTTTCATTGATCAGATGTTAGAGCGATTGGCTGGCAAATCTCATTACTGCTTCTTAGATGGCTACTCCGGATACTTCTAGATCCATATTGCTCCTGAGGATCAGGAGAAGACGACCTTCACATGCCCCTTTGGAACATATGCCTACCGAAGGATGCCTTTTGGCCTCTGCAACGCACCTGGCACCTTTCGGCCGTTGTATGGTAAGTATTTTCTCGAGTTTCTAGAGGATTGCATGGAGGTCTTTATGGATGATTTCACCGTATATGGGTCTCGATTTTGATGCATGCTTAGCTAATCTATCTAGAGTTTTGCATAGGTGCATTGAGTCTAATCTTGTGCTTGAATTATGAAAAGTGTCACTTTATGGTTGAGTCGTATAGTCTTGGGACACATAGTGTCTAGGAAAGGGATTGAGGTAGACCCCGCTAAGATAGATGTGATTACTTTTTTGCCTTACCCCGCATCCGCGGAAGTTCGTTCTTTTCTTGGTCATGCAGGTTTCTATCGGCGTTTCATTCGGATTTCGCAAGAAGACGCCCGACCCTTGTCCAACCTTCGCATAAGGACACCGACTTTGTATTTGATGATGCTTGCAAGGCGGCCTTCGATCATTTGAAGCGTTGCCTCGACTACAACCCCAGCCGATCCAGCCCCGATTGGTGCATTCCCTTTGAGCCGATGTGTGATGCTTCCAACTATGCGGTTGGTGCTATCTTGGCACAACGGTCGATAGGGCATCTCATGTGATTGCATATGCCTCCAAGACTTTGGATCCCGCCTTGATCCTAATTATACCACTACCGAGAAGGAGTTGTTGGCTATTGTATTTGCTTTTGATAAGTTTAGGTCATATCTCGCTAGCTAGTAGAGTAATTGTTTTCTCGACCATGCCGCTCCGAAATTTCTTTTGAAAAAGGCGGATGCTAAGCCACGACTCATCCGGTGGATGCTATTGCTCCAAGAGTTTGATGTTGAGATTCGAGACGTGCGGAGCACAAAACTGGTAGCCGACCACTTGAGTCGTATCACCCATTCTTCCTCTCACCCCTCTTCTATTCGGGATGATTTTCCCGATGAAAGCGGCTTCTACAAATACAAGGTAAGCTTCCATGGTATGCTTTGATCTCGGTTAACTACTTGGTAGCTGGTGTTTTGCCTGAAGATTCTACTAGGGCCCAAACCTTTAAATTAAAGAGTGAGTCTAAATACTATGTTTGGGATGACCCTTATCTGTGGAAATTTTGTAGTGACCAAGTAGTTCGGAGATGTGTGCCTGATCATGAGTTTCACTGTATATTGCATTTTGCTCATGCTTCTGCCTATGGTGGTCACTTTGGACCCCAAAGAACTGCTAGGAAAGTGTTAGATTGTGGATTGTTTTGGTCTTCCTTGTTTCATGATTCCCATCTCGTTTTGTAAGTCATGTGATAACCGTCGAGAGCGGGAGTATTTCGTAGGCATGAGATGCCCCAAAACCCTATTTTGTTTTGTGAGATCTTTGATGTTTGGGGTATTGATTTTATGGGTCCATTTCCCGCCTCATATGGTTATACTTACATTCTCGCTAGCCGTTGATTATGTCTCGAAACGGGTTGAGGCGAAAGCCACTCGGACTAATGATTCTTCCGTGGTGGTGGATTTTGTTAGGTCTAACATTTTCTGCGGGTTTGGCATTCCTAGAGCCATTATCGCGACCGGGCTCCCATTTTTGCAACCGAAGCATGGGTGCCTTGTTACGCAAGTATGGACCGCTTCACAAGGTCTCCACAAAGATACCATCCTCGGACCAATGGTCAAGTCAAGTCTCAAATAGAGAGATTAAGCAAATCCTTCGAAGACCGTTAACTCTACCCGGAAAGATTGGAGTAAGCGATTAGAAGATGCTTTGTGGGCATATCGCACCGCCTACAAGACTCCGATTGGGATGTCTCCTTATCGGATTGTCTTTGGTAAGGCATGTCATCTTCCTAGGTTGAGTTGGAACATCAAGCCTATTGGGCCATTAAGCAAAGTAACATGGATTTGGCTAAGTCTGGCATGGAACTAAGCTGCAGTTGCAAGAGTTGGATGAACTTAGATTGGATGCCTATGAGAGTTCGCGTTTGTACAAGGAAAAGACTAAGGCATTCCATGATAAGCATATTCGAGGAAAGAATTTTCTGTGGGCCAGAAAGTTCTTCTGTTTAACTCCCGTCTGAAGTTTATGCCTGGTAAGCTTCGATCTAAATGGGATGGCCCTTTTGAGATCACTAACATTTTTCCATTTGGTGCTGTTGAGCTATGTGATCTACCCACAGGGAGAACCTTTAAGGTCAATGGGCATCGCCTCAAGCAATTCCATGAGGGATCCCAGCAACAGCCTGAGGAAGTAGAGATTATCCTCATTGATGCCACTTATCCTCCTTAAACCCTTGGGGAGTATTCTTCTTTCCTCTCCCTCTTTCTCTTTTATTTGTTTTCATATTTGCACTTTGCTTTTCGAAAATAAATACATCTTATCTTTCTATGATTGCTATATATTATGAACTAGGACATTTTGGTTTTAATGGATCATTCTGTTTGGTCTGTGATTCTTGACTCTTCGATTACATATCTTGGTAGTTGATTTGATGTTGTTGATTGCCTAAGTTGGTATTGACCTTGTGAGGTTTTGGGCCTGCTAGAATGGAATTCATCTTTTCCCATTCTCTCTTTCATGTGTGCATCTGCTCCTGATTTGTGTTCTCTAGAACTTGCTCCTTTTCTTATTGAAACTACATTTTTCACTTACATGCATAAATATGATAGAAGCTTGTTTTCTTTCTTTTATTTTCCCACTTTGGCCAAATAGCTTTCCCTTGCATTATGTTTCCTTTGCTAGCCCATTTGTGCCTTTTCGACTCATTCTTTTCTAAGCCACATTACAAGCCTAAGCGTAAAACCATTTTATTCCGCACCTTGGATATTTATTGAGCATTGGTTTCACCTTGGTTTTGTGTTTAAGTGTGGGGGTTGCTCGGAGTGCAACGGTTTAAGTGTGGGGGAGATGTTTGGTTTTGTCATTGTGATTTTGTATATAGTTTCAAAAAAAAAAAAAAAAAAAAGAGAAGAGAAGCAGAAAAAAAAAAGAGTAAAATAAAAGTCTTTCATTGTGATTTTAATCAATGCTCTTTTTAATTTCTTGGGTGCTTAGCCTCTTATTCCATACTATTACCTACCTTCACCCTAACCCCATTACAACCTTTAATAATAAGCTCTCTTGATTTATGCATGCATGTGTTATGAGTAGTGGAGACGTAGAAATTGAGCAAGCTTATGGTAGAACAATTTTCTTGAGTAGAATTTGAGCGATACACTTATTTACCTTAAACACTTGAGAGATTGATTGATTGAGCGCATCATTTGAGAGACCATCATTTGTGATTAGCATCATTGATTGAGATTACCAGAATTGTAATTTGAGATGAAGGGATTTTGGGTCTTGATTGATTGGTTCTAATGAAGCTCGTGTCCCTTGTTCAATTTCGCATTGTTAGCAATTTGTAGAAAAGAAGAGTTTCTCCTTTACGTCTTTTTCTTTGAATTTTGCTCGGAGTGCAAAAAGATAAGTGTGGGGGAATTTGATAATTGAATATTTTATACACTTCTTTTTATCTCTTGATTAATAATTTAGGACTTTTTAGTTAATAAATAATGACTTTTATACTTATTTGGGCTTTGGGCCTTTGATTATATTTTAGCCATTTTTATTAATAAAATTCCAGTTTTACATTGCTTCACTAATCTTACCATAACTCTTGAACCAGACATCGGATTTGCCTCATTTTTGTTTCATATTTCAGATGATTCAGAGAGCTACAATTGTTATGAAGACATGAAGGGCAAATTCGGACAAGAAGACGGTCGATTTTGAAGCCAAAGTCGATGTTTTATTTGGGCTCGAATTTGTGACTAAAGCCCATTCTGTATTATTTTCTGTTTTGGGCCTGGATTATTGATTGGAGCCCCATTTCGTTTTTCATCTTAGGTTAAGTAAGGCAGCAGCCACAAACACATTCATTCACGTTTTTATTCTGTTTTGTGGATCAAAATAGAGGTTTTTCAGATTCTCTGAAATGTTCTTCGTGTTCTTCGTCTGCTCTTCGATTTTCCCGGCCATGTTCGGCTAAACCTTCGTGGTTAACCCAACGTTGAGGATTCCATGATTCGTCCGAGAACTCGTACTTAATCGGTAACTTTACTTGTTTTTGTTTTCATCTTATCGGATCCGATTTAAAAATAGTTCGAATATTAGATTTAATATTCGGTTTGGTTCATCCCAAGGACCGAGTTCGAACTAGGTTAGAGTGTTGCTTTGTGCGATTGCACAAACAGACGCCACTGTTTCGGACAGATTCTAGACGATCGTCTAGTCGAGGGATTTACGACGAACGCAGAGATTTCTGGTCGTCCGGGGCCAAACGCGAGTTCGTTTATATTTCGTTCAATGAAGGAAGTTTACGGCATCTAAACGTTGGGTTGATCGTTTTAATCTATTGCAATCTCGTTTTAATCTGCTTTCGCATATTTCGATCTGTTTCGCTTTGTTTTCATTTTAATCTATTTCAAATCAAAAACCCCCAATTTTATTGTTGTTCCGCTTTTTGTTCATTTGTTTTTAAACCCACTGCAAATTCCTTGAGAGAAACGACCCAGGTTACATTATACTGCAAATCCTTTCTAATCTGGTAATTTTGGGAGATGACGGCAAATCTCTGTCAATGACATAGGCTAAATCCCTATATTTTGGTGTAGGATTTAATTTCTATCCATTCTCAAATATCATGTTGGCTCTTTACCAGATATATTATTATTAAATTCCAAATATCTAGATATTATTTGAAATAGCCATAACTCTTTTCACACTACTTTTTCATTTATTATTTATTTATTTAATAATTTCGAATTTCTCCCCTTAATTTAATTATTTATTAATTAATTTAGTTATATCTTAATCTAAACAATTAGCTACTAATTACTTAATTAGCCACTTACTAATTGTTGATAATTTTCATAATTAGGATTAATTATTATCTCAAAACTATTTTATCGACATTGGTATTTTATATCCCATGTAAAATATTAAAAATCATGGGGCCAAAAAGTGCTTTTAATAATATTATATTTATGCTTCTATATTTTTCAAGGAAATAATCCCAAAAATTCCTAAAATTAGAGACAACATACTCCCTAAGTTTTTGTCAATATTTTTTGCCATATGAGATTTATCATAATATTTTCGTGCCATTTTCTCGCCTTATAAAATACATTTTTCATGGATTTTAGCTCTTTTTCTTTTCTAACTTTCATAGTAATTACCTTAGAAAATAAGATAATTATTACTTATTATTTGAAACCACATATTCACCTATATCCAATAGGTATTATTTACTAAAATATAATATTCCGGATAAATAATTATCCGGTATTACATTTCTCCCCCCGTTAAACAAAATATCGCCCTCGAAATTTGCTCTATACCAATTTAGACTTTGTACGAACTAACCTTCAGACTATTCACTCCGGAACTTTTCTCTACATGTCGGCCGCTCCACTTGATGATCGAGAATTTACTCTGGTTTGACCGCAAAGATCTTGTCATGTCGTACTTTGATATATAGTATTTCCCGTGGCACCCATATACCTCGGTTAATACCAAATATCAAAATGTCTCCATGGTGCCCATACACCATGGTAACACAGGATACCTTATACGCAATGACACAATCGCGGTCCGATTGTAGTTGTAACATCCCATTTTCAAAAGCAGTATATTTTGTTTTTCATATATCATCAGAGTAGAGCATCGAAGCGTAAGAGTTATGATACATATATTTCAAATGCCGTAAGTCTGGCTGATTACACAGGCGGTACAATGACCGAGAGTTTTTATAGTAAATAAAAACAGAAGTGTCTTCCTGGCAACACTCATGCTGTGGCAACAAAAGAAATCCTTCGGCTGGGACTCTAAGCATGCTGCTTGCCCTTATCTTCTGGTGCTCGGTCCTCCCGACCCACGAAGCTATTTTAAATGCCGAGGTCCAAATGCACATCGGACCTCGGTAACGGTTAACCTCATATTTACATACACAACATATGGAAGACATCATAGCATTAATCAAAACATAAGTATATAGCATATGGAAGATTAATATAACAACAAGACACATCTCATGTAAAGTTATCTATGCTAACAAGACACATCGCATGTAAAGTTATCTACGTTAACAGTACACATCTCATGTAAAGTTATCTATACAATTCACTCGTATAGTCGTCTATCACATATAAGTATACAGTAAATATCAGAGTTAGTGTTATAGTACGCGAACGTACCTTCGTTGACGGAAAATGGTACTTTTACGGAAAACGGTAAATTTCCGACAGTGGGAAAAACAGCGGTACGACGGCGGTACAACAGCGGTTCGATTATAAAAGATATCCTATAAGGATAATATTTAACAACTTTTAGCAGCATAACAGGCATTTTAGGTACAAATTACCATTTTGCCCCTGAACCCCTAATCGGCGGAATTTCGCCAGAGCTTCGCTGTTTTCGCTCTATCTCTCTAGAATTTTGACATATCTTTTCCCTCATCATATTTTTGAAATATATATCATATTTACCCCTAAATATGATATCTAGACTATCTTGAAAATTTAAAGATAAATCTAGCATTCCTACTATATCTACCGAAAAGAACTACCGAAACTTAAGACTAAGGACCGAAGAACTTACCCGAGACTTTGCTCGACTTTCTCCGAGCTTCTCTCTAACTTCTCTCTAAGAGGCAGATTTTTGGTGTGAAAAATGAAGAAGAGGAGCTTGGTATTTATAGAAGAGACGGATGGCGAACGGTAAATAATTCGAACTTCGGTCTTGACGAATATGGACCGTAGGATCGCATTTTTGAGGACAAAACACTCTTGGCCCTCCATTTCTTGTGCAGAACTCCCCCTCCCCAATAGTCAACAAAATGATGTCATCTTGAAGGTGACATCTGAGCCGGTACCGATAAAGTTTCAGTCCGGTGTTCGAAACGCGTAATCTTGACGAATCGCGAAATGCTGACGGCAGAGTTTCGAAGTTTCTTTCTTTCTCATTAGGAATATCTAGTTTAATGAAATTTATGATCCCATTAAGGGTATTCCGTTATCCGCTGAAGATTTTAGGACAGACGTCTTCGGTTACGGAATCAGATTCCGGAAACACTAGTTTGTAGGTAGAAATTCACTGGTTCGTAATATGATCTGATCTAAGTGACCTTATTCCTGGTTTCCAAAACTCTGCTTGTTTTCTCTAAGTCACTTTTAGCACTATCTGCCATTATCTTAATTATCCGGTACTCCTAATTACGCTGTTGGTTTCAGAAACGACTTATGAGACCGCTCAATCCGAGATAGAATTTCACTGGTTCATAAAAGGTCCAGTGGTAAAAGACTAAATTTCTATATCTTGAGGTAGAATTTCATTTCTATCTGTTCTCATATTTCCCGTTGGCTCTTTACCGATTATATTGTTATTTTATTCAAAATATCTAGATATTTATTTATTTTTCTTTTATTTTTTATTTATTTTTCTAAGCATAAAATATTTTATTAATTATTTAATTATTAATTTTGAATTTCTCCTTTAAATTAATTATTTACTAATTAATTTACTTATATCTTAATCTAAACAATTAGCCACTAATTACTTAATTAGCCACTTACTAATTGTTGATAATTTTCATAATTAGGATAAATTATTATGTCACAACTATTGACCGACATTGATATTTTATGTCCTATATTAAATATTAAAAATAAAGGGGCATAAAGTGCTTTTTAATAATATTTTATTTATGCTCATTTATTTTCCAGGGAAATAATCCCAAAAATTACTAAAATTAAAGATATCATATTTCCCAAGTTTTTGTCAATATTTGCAGTCATATGGGATTTACCATAATATTTTCAAGCCATTTTCTTCCTTATAAAATACCTTTTTCAAGGATTTTAGCTCTTTATCTCTCCTAATTCCCATAGTAATTACCTTAGAAAATAAGATAATTATTACTTATTATTTGAAACCACATATTCACCTATTTTCAATAGGTATTATTTACCGAAATATAATATTCCAGATAAATAATTATCCGGGTATTACAGTAGTAACTAGGAGATATGCATCGGAAACTAAAATTTTCGCGGCAAGTAAGATAACTATTTATCCAACCATAGGGGAAATCTATAGGCATGTCTATCGCAGACTCTATCACACTAGTACTACAAACGAAGGGACACTCGTACTATTTCCCTCGTTCAAGATTTCGTTGATTCGGTCTACTCAGAAACGGGTATGGAATTTCGTATCAGGAGTTCCTCTACATGAGTCAAATACTGCATGTACCTATCCTTGTTGGTCTCAGAGTTCATCCGGCGTGGCCCAGCTCCACATATAAGCTCTGCGCTAGGATAGAATAGTTGTCCAGTACAAACTGACGATTACCAGAATTACCAGAGACTTCAGAGTTATCAGAGACAGATATCAGAGTTATCAGAATGATCAGGGTCTGATATCAAATATGAATATGGACGATGGATTTACTGATTCTGGGTTAGAATGATGCACCGACGAGAGGGTGGTACACCGGTTCGAATGGTATACCGGTCCCGATCGGACCGTACACCGACTTAGGGCTATATCGACTCATTTTCAAAACATGCTCTTTAAAAAGGCGTAGAGCCTAACTCCGTTACTCAAACCAATTTAGCCGGTAGGTGTCTATCATGGGAGGCTCACCGTGCTAGGGTGACCGATTGGCTGATCCACATAGACTAGCCCGCCTTCGGCACCAAAAGGTTTTTGGAATAACTTAGTCGATCTATGCCGGGACATCGCTTCGATACCAAAATGTAATACCCGATAATTATTTATCTCGGAATATTATATTTTAGTAAATAATACCTATTGGATATAGGTGAATATGTGGTTTCAAATAATAAGTAATAATTATCTTATTTTCTAAGGTAATTACTATGAAAGTTAGAAAAGAAAAAGAGCTAAAATCCATGAAAAATGTATTTTATAAGGCATAAAATGGCCTGAAAATATTATGATAAATCTCATATGGAAAAAATATTGACAAAAACTTAGGGAGTATGTTGTCTCTAATTTTAGGAATTTTTGGGATTATTTCCTTGAAAAATAGAGAAGCATAAATATAATATTATTAAAAGCACTTTTTGGCCCCATGATTTTTAATATTTTACATGGGATATAAAATACCAATGTCAAGAAAATAGTTTTGAGATAATAATTAATCCTAATTATGAAAATTATCAACAATTAGTAAGTGGCTAATTAAGTAATTAGTAGCTAATTGTTTAGATTAAGATATAACTAAATTAATTAATAAATAATTAAATTAAGGGGAGAAATTCGAAATTATTAAATAAATAAATAATAAATGAAAAAGTAGTGTGAAAAGAGTTATGGCTATTTCAAATAATATCTAGATATTTGGAATTTAATAATAATATATCCGGTAAAGAGCCAACATGATATTTGAGAATGGATAGAAATTAAATCCTACACCAAAATATAGGGATTTAGCCTATGTCATCTGAACTTTTTATAAACCAGTGAATTTCTACTTCGGAGTGAGCTATCTCCGAAGTGATTTTTGAAACCAACAGAGCACTTAAGATACAGGGTTTTAAGGGAAAATGACATATAGTCAAAATGAGAACCTATACAAAATGAGACCGTTGTGACAAACCAGGGATAAGGTTTTTTAGGTTAGGACATATTACGAACCAGCGAATTCTTGTCCGTGCCGGTTCTATCAGAAGTCATATCCGTAACCGATAGCGTTTATCCGAAAATCTTCAGCAGACAACGGAATACCCTTAATAGGATCAAAAATTTAGTTAACCCAAGTATTTTTAAAGAGGATGAATAGACCTTCAACGCTATGCTCCCGGGATTTTGAGATTGTGTAAGATTGCGGGTTTTGAACACCGAACGGGTAACTTTATCGGTAGAGGACCATAAAGCAAGCTGTGACATCATCCTGATGACATAGGATGACATCATGGGACATTTTTTGTGGTGGAGAATGAAGGACGAAGCTTGGTCTACATGAAGCCACATCTTCATCATCTTAGCCATTGATGAAAAGTTAATCCAACGGTTGAAATCCATGGAGATTTTCTATAAATAGCCACCACCTCCCTTTGAGTTTTTCACACCAAATTCCCTTGAGAATTTCGAATATAGAGAGAGGTTTTAGAGAGAGAAGCTCTGGAGAAAGTGTAGCAAAGGCCGGGTAAGTTCTTCGGTCCCTAGTCTTAAGCTTCGGTGTTTTGTTCGATAGTTATAATAGGAATGTTGTTTTGATCTTTAATCTTCCAATATATTGTAGATATCATATTTTTGGGTTAAATATGATATATATTTCAGAAAATATGTTGGGAAAAGAGTTATGGCAAAAATTTGGAAGATTAGAGTCAAAATAGCGAAGCTCTGGCGAAATTCCGCCGATTAGGGGGTCAGGGGCAAAATGATAATTTGTACCTAAAATGCCTGTTATGATGCCAAATATTTATAAATGTGATATTATCCTTATAGGATATCTGTAATCACGAACCGCTGTCGTACCGATGTCAAACCACTGTTTTCTGTACCGTTTTCTGTCAAACGTGCCGTTTTTCGTCAACGAAGGTACGTTCGCATACTGAAACACTAACGCTGATGTTTATGTTATGCATGTATGTGCTATCTGTATTGTGTTTGTATAGTTGTTATGTTGTATGATGTACGTTTGCGTATTGTAACACTAACTCTGATGGTTATTGTATGCATATATGTATTTTCCTCCGTCATGCGGTATTTTCTCTGTTGTGCCTTAACCTTACATCTCGATCGTATTGTTATTGCCGTCCATATCCGATTATGACCAATATCTATTGTGCTTTAACCTTACATCCGATCGTATTGTTATTGCCGTGCATATCGATCATGTACATTTCTCCTTGTGCCTTAACCTTACATCCGATTGTGTTGTTATTGCCATATATATCTGATTATGTATACCCTACTTTGAACGTAGTAAGTGTCGTCAAAATTCCATGTACATCTGTAGTACTTATATGATGTATGTAAACATGAGGTTAACCATTACCTGGGGTCCAGTGCATTGGACCTCAGCACTTAACATAGCATCAGGTTCAGGAGGACCGAGGACCGAGGAGAAAGGCAAGCAAGCCGCATAGAGACCCGGCTGAAGACTTTCCTCTGTTGTTATATACTTTTGTAAACACTCGGTACAATGTACCATTACTGTAAACAGCCAGACTTACGGCATTTGAAATATATGTATCAGTTACTCTTACGCTCCGATGCTCTACTCTGATGAAAAAAATATACTGCTTTTGAAAATGGGATGTTACGCACTTCGCCGGGTTGAGGCGAATCTGGTATTGTCTTAACTTGTCAAATGTCTGCTGCAGGTCTGCAACATGATTTTCCATATGCAAAGATTTAACAATCATATCATCTATGTAGACCTCTACATTCTTCCCCAACTGGTCCTCGAACACTTGATTCATCATTATCTGATAAGTGGCCCCAGCATTCTTCAGACCAAAGGGCATCATGACATTATAACAGTAATTCTCCTTCTCCGTATTGAATGTAGTTTTCTCCTGATCATTCGGATGCATGGCGATCTAGTTATAACCAAAATACGCGCCCATGAAAGAGAGTAACTTGAAACCAGACGAGTTATCAATCAATTGGTCTATATTTGGCATTGGGAAGAAGTCCTTCGAACACACCTTATTTAGGTCCCTATAATCTATACATACCCGCCATTTTCCATTAGGTTTCTTTACCATCACGACATTCGGTAACCAGGTAGTATACTATACTTCTCGTATGAAGCCGACTTCCAGCAGCTCTTCCACATGGGCCTCCAAAGCCTTTCTTCTGTCCGCGCTGATTTTTCTTTTCTTTTGCTCTATCGGGGTTGACCCTGGATGAATTGCCAATTTATGACAGCAGACGTCTGGATCTACCCCGGGGATCTCGGACGGTTGCCAAGCGAAAACGTCCTTATTGTTCCTCAAGCATTCTTCAAGTTCTGCGCGAACTTCGGGTTCAGTATCTTGCTGATTTTAGTGATTTGTCCGGGTTCGGTGCCTAGGACGAGGTCTTCTAACTCGCCGCTTGGTTCTGTCTTCTGCATTTTTTCCTCTTCGCGCAAATCTAATTCCACAAGATTTACCGACTTCCCTTTTTCCTCAGCCTTGGATGCCTTACTCTTTCCTTTCCAAGATGCCAACGTCGGATCAACCTTGCGTTCTTTGACCGTATCGAAGTAACACTATCGAGACTCCTTTTGGTCACCCCTAACTGTGACAACTTGATTTCTCCTGTTGACCAACTTCAACTTCTGGTGTTTTGAGGAAACCAACATGTCCCAGTCGTGTATGGTAGGCCATCCCAAGATGATATTGTATGGGGATGGAAAATCAGCCACTATGAATCTGACGCGCTCTGATTTGAACGCTTCCTTTGTTCCCAAGTTCAATCTTAAGTCTATATTCCCTTTGGACAGGTATCCTGCCCATTGAAACTGGTCAAGGTTGTCTTGCACGGCTTCAAATCATCCGGGTCAAATCTCATACGTTTGAATGCGTCCCACAGGATAATATCCACCGCACTACCGTTATCGATGAAAATCTTCTTCACACAACAATTTACCATGGTTCCCGTGATTATCAACCCATCGTGATGACCAAGCGGCACATCCTCCAAGTCTTTCCTAGTAAAACTCAGCACTGGGGGTTCCGACTTTGAGGAATCCTTTTTGAACTTTGGGCGGTCTCTGGTGGAGAGGACCTCCCTTAAGTATTTCTTTCGCTGACTCGCTGAATCTCCTCCACCCCCGAAACCTCTACTAATAACATTGCAATCATACTTAGAGTCCGGGAACTCGTCATCACTGGCCATTGTTTTCTTTCTTTGATCTAGCCTTTTCTTTTCTGGGGGCGGGCTCTTGCTCCGGCCTCCCTGGCGCTTGTTGCTCTGCCGTCCCTGCGTCTGAATGACGTAACGACGGAGCTTTACTTCACGGATAAACTTCTCTACCGCATCCCTTAAATCCCAACAACTGTCCGTCGTATGACCATGCTGGTCATGGAATTCACAAAATCAGGATTTATCCAGGTTAGCCTCTTTGCACAACGGTCCGGGTCGCTCGACCTTTTTCATCTCGGTTGCCGATACCTCCTTCCATATTTGTGCTTGTGACACCTTCAGCGGAGTATATCTATCAAATCTTCCTTCTGATTTGCCTCCTTTTGGCCTATCATCTCTAACACGTCCATTGGACTCCGGCTTACGCCTGCTATACGGCTCCTTGGCCCAAGATGGTGGACTCTTACCCCTCTCTTTTGGTATTTGGCTCAACAATTCCATTTGCTCGAGCTCCAGGATGTTTTGGACCGATCTCGGAAGTCACCCAGAGTTTGAGGACGATGCTTCATCACAGACTTTTTCAACCGAGATGAACCATTAAGTCCTGCTATGACGCAGTGTAAGTGTACATCTTCCTTCAAACCGGGCACCTGAAGAGCCGTATCTTTGAAACGCTCCAAATATTTTTGCAACATCTTGTTAGGCAATTGTTTCACCTGGTCTAATTGGAACTCGGTCTTTGGTTGCTTTCTGCTTGTTGCAAAGTTGAGCAAAAACTTGTGTTCCATGGTTTTCATATCCCGGATAGAATGTAACGGCAAAGAATGAAACCAAGTCTGAGCGGCTCCTTGAAGAGTTCCTGCAAATAGCCGAGGGACTACAGGTCCTGCAATCCCTTTCACCCCAATCTCCATTTTGAAATTATTTACATGGTTTAGTGGGTCCTGGCTCCCGTTGTATTTTGGCAATTCTCGCGAGTCTAGACCCTTAGGGTAAGTTGCCGCCATAATCTCATCAGAAAACTAGCTCAAGATACCATCTCTGCAGTGCCCTTCTACAATTGTCTTGGGCATGCTAAATGACGGGGGTACTGCCTCATCTTTGCTTAGATCAAAGTTCTCGACCGACTGCTTTCCCTTTGCTCGAGACAAGTCGGCCGTAATAACTCGGGGAATGTCTGCGTCCACCTCGGTGGCCGTCAGGTTGCAAACTCGGCTCGTCTTACTAGTGTCCTGGACAGCATTTTGGGTAGGATTTTCTAACATCCTTATACGTTCTTTGAGTAACAATATTTTCCTGCTTTCCCCTTCAGGGATCTTTTCTTGGTCATCACCGACTAAATCCTCCTCTTCATGATTCTTACTGGGCTCTTCTACGTTGGTGTGTACCGACATCGAGGCCATGACCCGACTTGTGCCAGCACCATCCCGTCTTGTATTCTCAATCTACTTCTCCCTTTGTCCCCCACGTTCTTCCCAAGCTTGTCTCATCCGTTTCTGCTCTTCTTGCCGCCAGATGGCATTTCGATGGTCCAAGTTTTCCTGGATGAGTCGGACATCTTCTTCTCCCTGAAGTCGTTGACAAGTTTCCATATTCTCCATTCGTTGGACAAGCGAATCCACCATCTTGTGCAACATTCTAGTGTCGGGGTTTTGAATTTGAAACTCACGAGTAGGAGGGGAAGGCTTCGATGCTGAACCCTTCGCTGCTCTTGCTTGGCAATTAAGCTTGGGTGAGGAGAATGTGCTATATCCTCAGTTTCATCCTTCGTCATCACAATGATGTGGTTAGGATCCGGAGCAACTGAATTCGAATACTGAATTGTATGCTCCCGATGTAAACGCTGTTGAGGTTCTTCTGGTACCCGGTCTTGCCGGAGTGCCTGACTACGGATTCTAGTACTTGCGGCCATCTTCAGTGGTCGTTGGTGGTTTTAAAATGGTATGGGAATCAAAGTTTATGGCTCCCCACGGTCGGCGCCAATGTTATGGTGTAGAACACAAATGTCTAGCTTCAATGAGCTAGGGAATGTTAATATAGGATCAATGGGCTTCTCAAGGATGCTTGTGGGATAACACCAATGAGAAGACGATGGCTCAATGATATCTATGAAGGAGATATCAATGAGGCACTCAGATCACCGTGCAACATAGAGGTGGCGATTCGCCTGAGGGTGGGGTGTGTGCACAATGTGACTGAATGATAAATAATGGAATAGAGAATGTAGAAAGAGCACCTGGTGGGTAATCTTCTATTTATAGGGATTACCTAGGGTTTGACTCCCATGTAGATGAATCCATTCCTCATGCATTATGCGTTTCCCACGATCTGCTAATGCCTGCTCCACTACCTATACGGTCCTGCATTACAGACACGATGGAGTAGTGGTTAACCCTTTACTTGGTTAGACAAGAATTCTGCCACAAGCCATTTAATTGGGCCGCATATCTTCTAGGCCCAATATATGAGTCCATAACAGGTTGCACATTTTTTGTCTTTGTTAGGAGAGATGCAAATTATAAACATTTTCTTTGCTGAAAGTCTCAAGATTGGAATATTGTACATTTTGAGAGGATTCAGTAAAAGAGAGATGAAGTGAAAGGATCTAAGTGACAATTTCAAAAATTAAAACAATTTATGGTTCTTTTATTTTCTTTTCTTTCTTTTTTTGAAAAAGGAATTGGGAATCGATTTTCATTGATAAAAAGTTAATATTTTACGTAGGCACTGCAATAGTAATATTTTACATCAGTGACAGTACATGAAGAAAATTGTGGTTGATTAAAAAAAATAAAAAATCATAAAATTTGGAGAGAGAAGTATAATCCGGAATAAATATGAGGAGTATAGAAACTGTAAAAATAAAATAAATAAATAAATAAATTTGTCGTATGAAAATTACGAAAAAAAATGTGGGAAAAAAGAAGCGTAAAGACACAAGTATACTATTTTAAAGTCATTGAACTTTTAGAAATTTACTAGATATATAGATCCAAACAAAGATAGATTTCTTTTTTTCTATTTTGGGACTTCCATCAATTTTTAAAACGCGTAAAGACTTCTTGTGAAATAAATTATTTCACACTTAAGTTATTTAAAAATTTTAATTGAAAAATTACTTTAAAATGACATAATTATTTATTGGTTTTCATTAAACCTCTTTCGCCTTCATGATAATTTAATACATCATAGTCAATCAAAAAATTTCACTCATTTGATTTACAAAAAGTTTTTACCTTTCCTTTTGGTACATAGGACAATTTTATTGGTGTAAATCACAACAAAGACTTTTAGTGACAAACATCAAAAAGTGATGGTGACCATAGAATTATATATTATTTTAGTTATAGTTATTTTTGGGCTGTATAATTATAATACTGGTACTTTAGATTTTTGTATGATGAACTCCGTAGAATAATCATGTTGTAACCAAGAATGACTTATCTATCGGTAAACTATGATAGTCCTGTGTTGCCCATTATATATCGCTGTATTACTTTGATAAATGTCTTAATTACAAGGGATATGACATTTTTATCTTTAAACACATATTAACTTTAACGTAAAGGTGAGACATAAATATGATAAAGATAAAATGTGCTTAAATACATAAATAATAAAATACTAAAATAGAAAAAGGTGTTCCTCTGTCACATCAGATTGTCTCTAGGACACCTTTTTTTTTTTTTGGGTCAAATCTAGGACACCTTTTTACTAACAAGAAATATATGGAATTGAAGCATCAAAGTTGGGAATCAGTAAATTATAACTTCAAATTATAATATGATAGTGTAAGAGACAAACGAGAATAATACATCCAAATTAGTATGTCTTTTTGAAACAACGACCACACAATAAATGAGAAAACCAACATTAATTAACCTTCAAATTTAATTTAACATGACTATTACAAATTATTTATCCTGCGTCGATCCTTCAGTTAGTAGGGAAATGGCGCGGGAGCTAGTGGGGCCGAAACCTTGCCTGGGCAACCAGAAATAAGTTAATAAAAATGGATCTTGAAAACCATTTTTTTTTTTGAAATATGTGTGTGTGTGTATTAAGTGAGGAAAATAAGTAGTTATATTATATTATTAAGTAGTCATGAAATAGTTATATATCCTCCCTCTAGTTTTTTTTATAAAATATACATAACCAAATTATGCATATTATGCACATTATACTCCCTCTAGTTTTTTTTTTAGTCAAAAAAAATTATGCATATTAAGAAGTTGGTTAAAATTAGTTAAAAATAATAAATATGTAAAAAATATACACCTTATTTTTCAAAAATACCCCTATCTATGGAGACAGTACTATGAGCAAATAGGAAAAAAGATGTGCATGAGAGAAAATGTTTAGCAAAAAAGAGGGAGAGAATGAGAAAATGGTAATGGTTCGAAGATGAGGATAATTAACAATACATTGAGATTAACAAATAATTAATTCAAACAAAAATGAAAAATGATGCTAAAATTTTCAGACAGGTTATTTATATCTGTTATAAATTGGAATATGTCATCTCTAAAATGATTTTCTTATATAGGAGGAAGTAATATATAAGTAGGGGAAAGTAAATTTTTTTTCTTATATGGATATCAAATTATGAGAGCCTTAGTGATATGAGCATAGGTGACATTCAATGTGGAGTCTATTGTCACTTACCAGAATATGTATAATCCATCTTGAAGGAATAGTGATATCTATGATATGCTAATGAATAGTTTGAAGGAGAAGGGAAGAAGCCATTGGGTCCAATTGCAGATATGAGATATGGCCATGGCATACTAGTTTCCAGTTGAAAGGCTATGAAAGCAATTTGATGATGTTGAAATTGAAACTATAGATGCTTTTGCCCATGGAAGGTCCCCTTTGTCAAGGATCACCTGGTCAGGGCTTTGTCCACCCGAGATAATACCGCTTCAACCCGCACCCCGTCGATCGGTCCAACCCACCCTACCGTTAGCGCTAGAACCGACCATTTGGCCGTCTTTGGAGAATCCTATTGCTCCATAGGAATTTATGTCTTCTGGGTATGAGAGTACAAAACTCCACAAGTTTGATGATGTAATACCCTAAAATCTGACTTATGATAAATATCATAAGTTTAGTAACTAATACCTATTGGAAATAGGTGAATATGTGGTCTCAAATAATAAGTTAAAATTATCTTATTTTCTAAGGTAATTTCTATTGAAATTAGGGTGAATAAAGAGCTAAAATGTATTCTTAGAGCATTAAATGGCCTAAAAATATTATGATAAATCCTAAGAGGCAGTAAAATATTTATTAAAAATTAGAAAGTATGTTGTCTCTAAATTTGGGAATTTTTGGGATAATTTTCCCTTGAAAAATAATGAGGCAAAATAAAATATTATTTTGGGGATCATAAGTGACCCCATGATTTTTAATAGTTTACATGGGATATAAAATACCAATGTAAGTAAAATAGTTGTGAGATAATGATTTATCCTAATTAAGAAAATTATCAAAAATTAGTAAGTGGCTAATCCGGTAATTAATGGGATAATTAAGGTATAGAGTAAATGAATTAAAAATAATTTAAATAATTATTTTTAAGGGGGCTGAAATTTGAAATTTAAAAATAAATAATAATAAAAATAATAAAATATTTTATTTTATGCTTAGAAAAATAAATAAAAAATAAAAGAAAAAAATAAATATCTAGATATTTTGAATAAAATAATAATATATTCGGTAAAGAGCCAACATGACATTTGAGAATGGATAGAAATTAAATCCTACACCAAAACATAGGGATTTAGTCTAAGACATCTGGACTTTTTAAAACCGGTAAATTCTACCTCGGAGTGGACTATCTCCGAAGTAATTTAAAACCAAATGAGTCTTTAAGATACAGGATAAATCATAAATAGGTCAGATAGTGAAAATGGGAATCCATAGAAAACAAATTAGTCGTGACAAACCAGGGATAAGGTTTCTTAGATCAGAACATCTTACGAACCAGCGAATTATTGTCCAAAAGCTGGAACTTCCGTAATTTATTTCTCAGAATCAAGGTGTCTGTCCTAAAATCTTCAAATAGACTACGGAATACCCTTAGTGGGATCAAAAATTTAGTTAAACCAAGTACTTTGAAAGAGAAAGACTGGAACCTCAAGGCCTTGCTCTCAAATTTTTGAGTTTCGTCAAGATTACGCGATTAGGACACCGATCAGGGAACTTTATCGGTAAGTTAGCAAGATGACATCATCTTCGTCTAGAAGGATGACATAGGCAAGACATGTGTAAGGCCAAGATGAAGCCATTTGTCCAAGTGCGATCCGACGGCTCAGAATCGATCTGATAAAGCATGAATAGTAACCTAACTTTTTCTATAAATAGCAAGCTCCCTTCCCTTCATTCTTCACAATTCCTAGAGCTTTCTAGAGAGAAGTTAGAGAGAAGGCAGAGGTCTGAGGAAGTCTAGCCAGGCCCTGGGTAAGTTCTTCGGTCCCTAGTCTTTAGTTTCGGTAGTTCTTTCAGTAGATGTAGTAGAAATGCTAGATTTATCTTTAATTTTTCAAGATAGTCTAGATATCATATTTAGGGGTAAAAATGGTATTATTTTCAAAAATATTATTGGGGGAAGATATATGTCAAAATTCTGGTAAGTTAGAGTCAAAATAGCAAAGCTCTGGCGAAATTCCGCCGATTAGGGGGTCAGGGGCAAAATGGTAATTTGTACCTAAAATGCCTGTTATGATGCCAAATCTTTATAAATGTGATATTATCCTTATAGGATATCTGTAATCACGAACCGCTGTCGTACCGCTGTCAAACCGCTATTTTCTGTTAGAAATACCGTTTTCTGTCAAACGTGCCGTTTTTCGTCAACGAAGGTACGTTCGCGTACGGTAACACTAACGCTGATATTTATGTTATGCATGTATGTGCTATGTGTATTGTGTGTGTATGGTTGTTATGTTGTATGTTGTACGTTCGCGTACCGTAATACTAACTCTGATGTTTATGGTATGCTTGTATGTGCTATGTGTATTGTGTGTGTATAGTTGTTATGTTGTATGTTGTACGTTCACGTACTGTAACACTAACTCTGATATTTATGGTATGCGTATATGTGATATGTGTGTTGTATGCTGTACGTTCGCGTACTGTAACACTAACGCTGATGTTTATGTTATGCATGTATGTGCTATGTGTATTGTGTGTGTATAGTTGTTATGTTGCTTGAGTGCATATAGACGTTAGTGTGTATCAGTATACAACCGGGAGCGATGCATCCATGCTGTCTTCTTTGGGGAGCGATATGTCCACACTTCTTTGGGAGCGATATGTGTGATTATCTTTGAGCGATGTGTCCGCATTGTGTATGTGTGAAAATCTTTGGGAGCGATGTGTCTGCATTGTGTGTGTGTGATCATGCTGAGAGCGATGTGTCTACATTGGTTGTGTGTATGTGCTGTTAATGTTTTGAACGCCTGTAGTTGACAGAGATTTGCCGTCATCTCCCAAAATTACCAGATTAGAAAGGATTTGCAGTATAATGTAACCTGGGTCGTTTCTCTCAAGGAATTTGCAATAGGTTTAAAAACAAGCAACAACAAAAACAAACAACAATACAATTGGGGGTTTTTGATTTGAAACATTAAAACGAAAATAAACTCAAAACAGATCTGAAATATGCGTAAACCGATTAAAACGAGATTGCAATAGATTAAAGCGATCAACCCAACGTTTAGATTCCGAAACTTCCTTCATTGAACGAAATATAAACGAACTCGCGTTTGGCCCCGGACGAACCGAAATCTCGTTCGTCCGAAATCCCTCGACTAGACGATCGTCTAGAATCTGTCCGAACAAGTGGCGTCTCACCGTGCAATCGCACAACAACACTCTAACCTAGTTCAAACTCGTCCTTGGGATGAACCAAACCGAATATTAAATCTAATATTCAAACTATTTCCGAAATCGGATCCGATAAGATGAAAACGAAACGAGTAAAGTTACCGATTAAGTACGAGTTCTCTCGGACGAATCATGGAATCCTCAACGTTGGGTTAACCACGAAGGTTTAGCCGAACATGGCCGGGAAAATCGAAGAAACGACGAAGAACGCGAAGAACACGAAGAACATTTCGTAGAATCGAAAATCTCTATTTTGATCCACAAAACTGAATAAAAACGTGAGTGGGGAGTGTTTGTGGCTGCTGCCTTACTTAACCTAAGATGAAAAACGAAATGGGGCTCCAATCAATAATCCAGGCCCAAAACAAAATAATACGTAATGGGCTTTAGTCACAAATTCGAGCCCAAATAAAACATCTGACTTTGGCTTCAAAATCGACCGCCTTCTTGTCCGAATTTGCCCTTCATGTCTTCATAACAATTGTAGCTCTCTAAATCATCTGAAATATGAAACAAAAATGAGGCAAATCCGATGTCTGGTTCAAGAGTTATGGTAAGATTAGTGAAGCAATGTAAAACTGGAATTTTATTAATAAAAATGGCTAAAATATAATCAAAGGCCCAAAGCCCAAATAAGTATAAAAGCCATTATTTATTAACTAAAAAGTCCTAAATTATTAATCAAGAGATAAAAAGAAGTGTATAAAATATTCAATTATCAAATTCCCCCACACTTATCTTTTTGCACTCCCGAGCAAAATTCAAAGAAAAAGACGTAAAGGAGAAACTCTTCTTTTCTACAAATTGCTAACAATGCGAAATTGAACAAGGGACACGAGCTTCATTAGAACCAATCAATCAAGACCCAAAATCCCTTCATCTCAAATTACAATTCCTGGTAATCTCAATCAATGATGCTAATCACAAATGATGGTCTCTCAAATGATGCGCTCAATCAATCAATCTCTCAAGTGTTTAAGGTAAATAAGTGTATCGCTCAAATTCTACTCAAGAAAATTGTTCTACCATAAGCTTGCTCAATTTCTATGTCTCCACTACTCATAACACATGCATGCACAAATCAAGATAGCTTATTATTAAAGGTTGTAATGGGGTTAGGGTGAAGGTAGGTAATATTATGGAATGAGAGGCTAAGCACCCAAGAAATTAAAAAGAGCATTGATTAAAATCACAATGAAAGACTTTTATTTTACTCTTTTTTTTTCTTCTGCTTCTCTTTTCTTTTCTTTTCTTTTTTTTTTTCCTTTTTTTTTCTCTTTTTTTTTTTTTGAAACTATATACAAAATCACAATGACAAAACCAAACATCTCCCCCACACTTAAACCGTTGCACTCCCGAGCAACCCCCACACTTAAACACAAAACCAAGGTGAAACCAATGCTCAATAAATCTCCAAGGTGCGGAATAAAATGGTTTTACGCTTAGGCTTGTAATGTGGCTTAGAAAAGAATGAGTCGAAAAGGCACAAATGGGCTAGCAAAGGAAACATAATGCAAGGGAGAGCTATTTGGCCAAAGTGGGAAAATAAAAGAAAGAAAACAAGCTTCTATCATATTTATGCATGTAAGTGAAAAATGTAGTTTCAACAAGAAAAGGAGCAAGTTCTAGAGAACACAAATCGGGAGCGAGATGCACACATGAAAGAGAGAATGGGAAAAGATGAATTCCATTCAAGCAGCCCAAAACCTCACAAGGTCAATACCAACTTAGGCAATCAACAACATCAAATCAACTACCAAGATATGTAATCGAAGAGTCAAGAATCACAGACCAAACAGAATGATCCATTAAAACCAAAATGTCCTAGTTCATAATATATAGCAATCATAGAAAGATAGACTGTATTTATTTTCGAAAAGCAAATTGCAAATATGAAAACAAATAAAAGAGAAAGAGGGAGAGGAAAGAAGAATACTCCCCTAGGGTTTAAGGAGGATAAGTAGCATCAATGAGGATAATCTCGCTTCCTCAGCCGTTTCTTTGGGATCCCTCATGGAATTGCTTGAGGCGATGCCCATTGACCTTAAAGGTTCTCCCTGTGGGTGGATCACATAGCTCAACAACACCAAATGGAAATATGTTAGTGATCTCAAAAGGGCCATCCCATTTAGATCGAAGCTTACCGTGCATAAACTTCGACGAGAATTAAACAGAAGAACTTTCTGGCCCACAGAAAATTCTTTCCTCAGAATATGCTTATCATGGAATGCCTTAGTCTTTTCCTTGTACAAACGTGAACTCTCATAGGCATCCAATCTAAGTTCATCCAACTCTTGCAACTGCAGCTTCCGTTCCATGCCGACTTAGCCAAATCCATGTTACACTTAATGACCCAATAGGCTTGATGTTCCAACTCAACCGGAAGATGACATGCCTTACCAAAGACAATCCGATAAGGAGACATCCCAATCGGAGTCTTGTAGGCGGTGCGATATGCCCACAAAGCATCCTCTAATCGCTTACTCCAATCTTTCCGGGTAGAGTTAACGGTCTTCCGAAGGATTTGCTTAATCTCTCTATTTGAGACTTCAAATTTGACCATTGGTCGAGGATGGTATCTTGTAGAGACCTTGTGAAGCACTCTATACTTGCGTAACAAGGCACCCATGCTTCGGTTGCAAAAATGGGAGCCCCGGTCACCGATAATAGCTCTAGGAATGCCAAACCCGAAAAATGTTAGACATAACAAAATCCACCACCACGTAAGAATCATTAGTACGAGTGGCTTTCGCCTCAACCCATTTCGAGACATAATCAACAGCTAGCAGGATGTAAGTATAACCATATGAAGCAGGAAATGGACCCATAAAATCGATACCCCAAACATCAAAGATCTCACAAAACAATATAGGGTTTTGGGGCATCTCATGCCTACGAGAAATACTCCCTGCTCTCTGACAGTTATCACATAACTTACAAAACAGATGGGAATCATGAAACAAGGAAGGCCAAAACAATCCACTATCTAACACTTTCCTAGTAGTTCTTTGGGGTCCAAAGTGACCACCACAGTCAGAAGTATGAGCAAAATGCAATATAGAATGAAACTCATGATCAGGCACACATCTCCTAACTACTTGGTCACTACAAAATTTCCACAGATAAGGGTCATCCCAAACATAATATTTAGACTCACTCTTTAATTTAAAAGTTTGGGCCCTAGTAGAATCTTCGGCAAAACACCAGCTACCAAGTAGTTAACCGGATCGATACCATGGAAGCTTACCTTGTAGCCGCAGAGCCGCTCATCGGGAAAATCATCCCGAATAGAAGAGGGGTGAGAGGAAGAATGGGTGATACGACTCAAGTGGTCGGCTACCCGGTTTGTGCTTCGCTTCGTCTCGAATCTCAACATCAAACTCTTGGAGCAATAGCATCCACCGGATGAGTCGTGGCTTAGCATCCGCCTTTTTCAAAAGAAATTTCAGAGCAAAGCGGTCGAGAAAACAATTACTCTACTAGCTAGCGAGATATGACCGAAACTTATCAAAAGCAAATACAATAGCCAACAACTCCTTCTCGTAGTGGTGTAATTAGACTGGGCATGATCCAAAGTCTTGGAGGCATATGCAATCACATGAGATGCCCTATCGACCCGTTGTGCCAAGATAGCACCAACCGCATAGTTGGAAGCATCACACATCAGCTCAAAGGGGATGCACCAATCGTGGGCCGGATCACTGGGTTGTAGTCGCAACGCTTCAAATGATCGAAGGCCGCCTTGCAAGCATCATCAAATACAAAGTCGGTGTCCTTATGCGGAAGGTTGGACAAGGGTCGGGCGATCTTACTTTTGAAATCCCGAATGAAACGCCGATAGAAACTGCGCATGACCAAGAAAAGAACGAACTTCCCGCATAGATGCGGGGTAAGGCAAAGCAAGAATCACATCTATCTTAGCGGGGTCTACCTCAATCCCTTTCTTAGACACTATGTGTCCCAAGACTATACCGACTCAACCATAAAGTGACACTTTTCATAATTCGGACAAGATTAGACTCAATGCACCTATGCAAAACTCTAGATAGATTAGCTAAGCATGCATCAAAATCGAGACCCATATACACGGAAATCATCCATAAAGACCTCCATGCAATCCTCTAGAAACTCGGAGAAAATACTTACCATACAACGCCGAAAGGTGCCGGTGTGCGTTGCGAGGCCAAAAGGCATCCTTCGGTAGGCATATGTTCCAAAGGGGCATGTGAAGGTCGTCTTCTCCGATCCTCGGAGCAATATGGATCCGGAAGTATCCGGAGTAGCCATCCAGAAGCGGTAATGAGACTTGCCACCAATCGCTCTAACATCCGATCAATGAAAGGTAAAGGGTAATGATCCTTGCGAGTGGCTTGGTTGAGTCTCCTATAGTCAATGCAAACTCTCCAACTATTCTCAACTCGAGTAGGAATGAGCTCATTCTTCTGATTGGCCACCACAGTGACACCAGACTTCTTGGGAACCACCTGGATCGGGCTGACCCACTGGCTATCAGAAATGGGATAGATGATACCAACTTGTAGAAGCTTAGTGACCTCTTTCTTCACCACATCAAGGATAAGGGGATTAAGGCGTCTCGGGGTTGCCTCACCGCTTAGAGTCCTCTTCCAACACGATGCATGCACATGGAAGGGCTGATGCCAACTATGTCAGCTAATGTCCACCCAATGGCTTTCTTGTTCGCCCTCAATAAGCTTAGCAGCTTCTCTTCTTGTTCAGGAAGAAGATTATTTGCCACAATGACTGGCAACTGTTCATCCACCTCCAAAAATGCATATTTCAAGTGATCTGGAAGTGATTTCAACTCAAGTTTGGGTGGTTGCTCAGTAGATGGGAGAAGCTTGGGTGGTTGTTGCAACAACTTTGATGTCATCACACTGGAAATGCCTGAAACCACATTCAAAGAAGCAGAAGAACTATGTCTACACAGCTCAATGTTAACATCAGAATTCAGCTCATCAAAATTAGAGTGAAGTTCATCAAATTCAAAATCAGGATGCACATCAGGATCAGGATGAAGCTCAAACTCAGAATCGATATCAGAATCCACAAGTAATGCGAATAATCACCCGGAAGTCGAATCACCAAATAATGCAGCATTAACCAAATGAGTACAAACAAACACCATTCATTATCAACACATGCACAAATGACGTAATCACTCTCGGATGAAAAATCGGGATAATCAAGACACCAATCGCAATAACATCATCCACAAGATCATCAATCACATCAATACGTAAAATAGAATGCTCTTCCCTAGGATGTCTCATGGCATCAAAGATATTAAAATTTACGTAAATATCACCAAACTCCATGGAAAGAGTACCCCGTAATACACATCTATCTTCGTCCTAGCGTTTTCATGAAAGGCCTCCCTAGAATGATTGGTGACCTACTACTAGAAGACTCATCCCGCATATCTAAGATGTAAAAATCAGCGGGGAATATCAATTCATTAACTTTGACTAATACATCTTCAACTAAACCGAAGGATGAGCATTACTCCTATTAGCTAATTGAACAATAACACCGAGTTGGACGCAAGGGACCAAGACCAAGAGATCTATAAATAGATGCGGCATGACATTTATAGAAGCACCTAAATCTAGCATGCAATCATCAAATTTATAATTACCAATGAGGCAAGGGATAGAAAACGTCCCTGGATCTTTGCACTTGCGAGGCATGGTAGGCTGGATGAGTGCTGATACATTCTGGTTCAAACTCACTCGTTCATTTCCCTTCAGTTGCCTCTTGTTGGTACACAACTCTTTCAGAAACTTGGCATATTTAGGAATTTGTTTGACTGCATCTAAGAGAGGAATGTTGATCTCTACTCTTCTGAACGTCTCAAGTATATCCTTCTCTTGTGCTTTTTCGCCAACTTCTTGGGTTTAACTGCTCTGCGAGGGAAAGGAAGAGGAATGAGAATGTCTTCCTCTTCACCTTGCCGGATTGCCTTTTTATTTTTAGAGTCAATCTTCACATTTTCTCGACTCTCTCTCGATGTGGAAGTCACATCTACAAACCGGTTTAGGTTCCTCCAATTGCTTGCCGGATCGAAGGGAGATAGCACTCACATTCCCTTTAGGATTAGGAATTGTTTGTGAAGGGAGAGTGTTGGATCCCCGAGGTTGAAGCTGGTTCAATGATGTTGCCAACCGCCCAATTTGTGTTTGCAAAGTCCGAATGGAAGTGTCGGTTTTTCGTTGAAACCGCATATTGGTCAGTGACAAATTGCTTCATCATATCCTCTAGTGAAGAACCACTACTACCGGTACTAGCTCGTTGTTGCCGCCCGTGGAGGTGCACATATGGCTGGTCGAGGAGGTGGTACGGCAAAGGAGGTGCGAGTGTTGTTGGAAATTTTGCGGCATGTACTTGTCTCTGCCGGTAATTCCCAGTCTGCGATATTGGTTACTCCGGTTCGATTCGATTCGGTTCCAACGGAAATTGGGGTGATTCCTCCAACCGGATTGTAGGTATTGGAGAAGGCATTATTCTGCGGTATTGTGGCTTTCCCGGAAAAACACCCACTGCAGGCCTCTTGACGGGTCTTGAGAAGTAGGATCATGCAAGGTAGGACAAGAGTCGCAGAATGATAAGGGTCGAACAAAACCCACAGGAGTACCCAATCGAGGAGGGAAGATTGTACGTCTCGGGGTCACGCTAACCGCCTCACAAGGGAAGTCGATCATCAAGTCTATTCTCCAATCTCGAGAATCGTCTTTGGACCGGAGGTGTTTGAATATGGTAAACGGGAGTACCATTGGCCCCGGTGCCAAATTGCCGAGAATTAGCAGCCATAGTAGATATCAGCTCTCGGGCATCTTCAGGTGTCTTGCTATCTAAGGCCCCACCACTGGACGCATCCACGAAACTCTTATCCATCGGTAATAAACCGGAATAGAAATATGTAATCAAGAGTTGGTCTGAAATCTGGTGGTGTGGACAGCTTGCACACAATCGCTTGAATCTCTCCCAATACTCATACATGGTCTCCCCATTGATTTGTTTAACACTAGTGATCTCCTTCGAATAGCAATGGCTTTTGAGGAAGGAAAGAACCTCACTAGGAATAACTTCTCGCATATCATTCCAACTCCCAACAGATGTGGGTTGCAAATTGTATAGCCAATCCTTAGCCACGCCATCTAGGGAAAATGGAAAAGCTCTCGGCTTAATGTGGTCCTCATCAATTGCTTGAGGTTTCATCGTCTTTGCCGCAAACCACATGGAACTCCTTGAGATGCTGTGAGGACATTCACCCGCAAGACCTTGAAACTTGGGCAACAAATGGATAAGACCAGATTTTAATTCAAAGTTAGCAAAGAAGTTCGGGATATTGAATACACAAATTTTGATTACCCACATCGGGGTAGCTAATTCTTTCAAAGTGGGACGTGCTTTACTTGCTCTTCTCGCCATAATTACTGAGTTAGCAAAATTACTACTAGAATCGTGAAAACAACAAGACTAGCGAAGTACTATCGAGTCAAGATCAACGGAATGGACACAATCGACTCGGACTCAAGTTCAATGTCAAATTCGATCAATCCCACGACTAAGCCTAACAATTCCTCTAGCAAACTGAGAATTGTTCTTTCAATTTCAAGATCAAGTGGCAACAAGTCTTCGGATCAATAGTACTCCTAGTACTCATGCAAAAGATAAACACAAACACAAGGCGAAAAACACAAGGCGGGAATTTGCGAAAATCGAATTACGAAAATGCCACTAAAAGTGGTAGAAAGGAGAAAACACTAAGATGACACAAAGACACAAAAACACAAAAACTGTGTTGGAATTTGACCAAAACAAGTCCAAAACAGCATCAAATGATTTTTAAAATTTATGGGACTTGGACGGCAACTCCTAGACAATTGGGGAACACAAAAATGAAATAAAAAAACTTCAAAAAATGAAAAAGTGGTCTAAACGATGGAATTTGGGAAATGAGCATACCACACGAGAAATCATTTCGGGTGTGCCCAACGATTTTGGCCATTTTCTATCGCCCGTAAAAATTTCAGCTCAATCGGAGATACTCCGGAAAAAAATGACCTAGTAGAAATCACAAAATAGAAACTTAAAACAAAGGAAAACGTGGTCTAAACGTTGGAATTTGGGGAAAATAGGGCAGACCTCACTCCCAAGGAGAGTGACTCTTGTTTAAAATGCCCAATTCCTTGTGAATAAGACCTGGTTTGAGTGATCTGGGTCAAAACATTTTTCTGTCCAGCCACCCGAACCACCAAAAACTACCGTTGCTTAACGAAACCGATGCAAATTCCCTGGCAACGGCGCCATATTTTGACAGAGATTTGCCGTCATCTCCCAAAATTACCAGATTAGAAAGGATTTGCGATAATGTAACTGGGTCGTTTCTCTCAAGGAATTTGCAATAGGTTTAAAACAAAGAACAAAGAAACAGAACAACAATAAAATTGGGGGTTTTTGATTTGAAACATTAAAACGAAAATAAACCGAAACAGATCTGAAATATGCGAAACGATTAAAACGAGATTGCAATAGATTAAAACGATCAACCCAACGTTTAGATTCCGAAACTTCCTTCATTGAACGAAATATAAACGAACTCGCGTTTGGCCCCGGACGAACCGAAATCTCTCGTTCGTCCGAAATCCCTCGACTAGACGATCGTCTAGAATCTGTCCGAACAAGTGGCGTCTCATCAGTGCAATCGCACAAAGAACACTCTAACCTAGTTCGAACTCGATCCTTGGGATGAACCAAACCGAATATTAAATCTAATATTCAAACTATTTCCAGAAATCGGATCCGATAAGATGAAAACAGAAACGAGTAAAGTTACCGATTAAGTACGAGTTCTCTGGACGAATCATGGAATCCTCAACGTTGGGTTAACCACAGAAGGTTTAGCCAAACATGGCTGGGAAAATCGAAGAACAGACGAAGAACGCGAAGAACACGAAGAACATTTCAGAGAATCTGAAAATCTCTATTTTGATCCACAAAACTGAATAAAAACGTGAGTGGGGAGTGTTTGTGGCTGCTGCCTTACTTAACCTAAGATGAAAAACGAAATGGGGCTCCAATCAATAATCCAGGCCCAAAACAGAAAATAATACAGAATGGGCTTTAGTCACAAATTCGAGCCCAAATAAAACATCTAACTTTGGCTTCAAAATCGACCGCCTTCTTGTCCGAATTTGCCCTTCATGTCTTCATAACAATTGTAGCTCTCTAAATCATCTGAAATATGAAACAAAAATGAGGCAAATCCGATGTCTGGTTCAAGAGTTATGGTAAGATTAGTGAAGCAATGTAAAACTGGAATTTTATTAATAAAAATGGCTAAAATATAATCAAAGGCCCAAAGCCCAAATAAGTATAAAAGCCATTATTTATTAACTAAAAAGTCCTAAATTATTAATCAAGAGATAAAAAGAAGTGTATAAAATATTCAATTATCAGTAGTCCATATGTTGTATATGTAAATATGAGGTTAACCGTTACCTGAGGTCCGGTGCACGTTGGACCTCAGCCCTTAACATAGCGTCAGATTCAAGAGCACCGAGGACCGAGGATAAAGGCAAGCAGACCGCATAGAGACCCGGCTGAAGACTTTCCTCTGTTGTTATTTACTTTTGAAAACACTCGGTATAATGTACCGATACTGTAAATAGCCAGACTTATGGCATTTTGAATATAAGTATCAGTTACTCTTACGCTCCGATGCTCTACTCTGATGAAAAAAAAATTATACTACATTTGAAAATGGGATGTTACAGATGAAGCCTGGCCGTACTGATCAACATTCATTTTAATAACATAAGAATTTCTATGTATTTTAATCTATTCTCATTAGAAAATCATTTATATCAGATTTGCCATTTTGTCATCACATCATGTCATCTATTGCTCAAAGTGAATCGTCGTTATTTTTAAATTTGACTAGGATGATATGGATCACAGCTTAAACATTTAGATTATTTACTGAAAATACTTGGACTAGTTTAAAACTTGCTAACTCAATATTCACTAGCTTAGTGCAAAATTAACTTTTTACAGTGGTTAAAAAATCATTTCTACACTGGTTCTCCAGAAGGTGTAGTAGATACAACTCGTATGCAAAATTATTTTTCTACACCACTTAGTTGTTAATCGGAGTAGAAAAGGTTAACAAAAAAAAAGAATTGTATTCACAATATTATTAAACACGCCTTTGTGAATTTACTTTATATTATATATATGAATTTGCAATTTACAATATTTGAATGAATATATAAAATAAGAACTTACTCGAAGGATGAAAAACCTTTCTGGCCAAACAGCAACACAGCGAAGTGAAGAAGTATCAAAGGGAATGCCAGAAACATTGAGAATATTAGAATTACAAGAGTCATGTGATGATCTGACCAGCCTTGATGATGATGATGATGATGATGATGTACTGCTGAATATAGTGAACAACACAAGAAGCCAAACAAAATAATAATATGGCTTCATCTTTTTTTATATCTGCAAATCTTAATGTTCGTCTTTCGTGATAAAAGTAAAGGTGATATTGTTGATGGAATGATATTGTATTGAGGATGATCAAATGTTGGGTTTTATTTATATATAGATTCAAGGAATTACGTACAGATTTGTTTCATTATTTATTTATTTATCCTTGAAGTTAACGAGTTGCTTGCTTGAAAATTTTGGTAGGAAATTATTGTTTAGTTGTTGGAAGATTCCTTTTAAATTAATTAATAAACAAGTTGCATTAAATAAACATGAAAATTTTGATGTTTCTTAAAAAAAACCATGAAACAAATTACTTGTTCCTGTTTGTTTTATTCTTCAATAACTTTTTTTTCAAATTCAAGTGAATTTTTTTTTAAAAAAAACATAATTTTTTATTCCTGTAAAAAAAAAAAAAAAGCAACCCATTATTTTAAGCTTATTAGCTAAGATGATCATCATTATATTAGGAAAAAAAGTTGGCAAATAAATTTTTCAGAATTTTATTTTTGGGTTAATATCATTGTTAATCTTTATAGTTTTATATATAGAATGTTGGTTTCAATCTCTACAATTTCAAACATTGATTTTAGTCCATATAGTTTCAAATGGTCTAGTTTTAGTTTAAGCATACGGACCAAAACCTAAACACATAAAAAATATAATAATCAGTAGTTAAAAAATCAAACGAAATTTTTATAAAACTCTAAGGGATCAAAACCAACACTTTGAAAGTACAGGAGGCTAAGACTAGAAGTCAACCAAACTATAAAGATTATAAAAATTAACAGTAATATTAACCCTTAATATTTTTATAAAAAAGATAAAGCAAACAATGAAGGACTTTTTCTTTAAAACTTTCCAAGATCCAAAAGTTTGTGAGTTGCCCACAAAACAACGGAGCCTTAAAAAATAAAAAGTGAGATTCTTAATTATGAAACGTTATTGGATACTTGAAAACAATAAAAACCAATGTTGTATATTTTAATGCAAAAGGTTAAATAATTCAGTACAAACAAAGGTTGCACCTTTTTTGTCTTTGTTAAGAAAGATGCAAATTATGAACATTTTCTTTGCAGAAAGTTTCAAGATTGGAATATTGTGCATTTTGAGAGGATTCAGTAAAAGAGAGATGAAGGCCTCAAAGGATCTAAGTGACAATTTCAAAAATTAAAACAATTTATGGTTATTTTCTTTTCTTTTGTTTTCTTTTGTCAAAAGAGGAATTGGGAATCGATTTTCATTGATAAAAAAGTTAATATTTTACGTCGGCACTGCAATAGTATTATTTTATGTCAGTGACCGTACATGAAGAAAATTTTGTGGCAAGAACTTCATGGTGGCAGAGCTAAGAATGAGTTTAAAGAACTAGAGGGGAAGGACTGGTTTTTATGGAACTTAAAGAGAGATGATAGGGATTGGGACTTGTCATTTGGGGTGGCTTGCTGGCTGCTATGGCAATGGCGGAATCGGGAGCTTTTTGAGGAAGGGTTCAAATTGCCAAGAGACTTAGGAGCAACTGTGAAATGGTATGTGGAGGAAATTAAGATTGCAAGAGTGGATTTTGGGAGGATCATTATCATTAAGTCTAAAGAGGAGCTGCAAATTAGGTGGAACCCACCAAGAATGGAATGGACTAAAAAACAATGTTGATGGGGCTGCCAAAGGGGAAACAGATCTTGCTAGATGTGTTGGGATCCATACATGCAGCGGAAGGATTTCATCCATTTAAAACTTTTTCGAATCCCATTAAGAGGATCTATTAACAGAAAAATTGGGTTCGATAGAAACCATACCTATGTAAACTGGTGAAATACGATATCGTGTGCCTCCTACTCGATCAACAGGAGCCAACTTCTCGAATCCACTCCCTCTACCGGTATCCATACGAATAGCCTCCAACACTGACGGTAGCGTGCTAGTGCCTTCAGTATTTTCGTGTCTCTCACTTTTCTCTCTAGGGTTTCTCGCGGCGTTTCTAATACGTCTTGCAAAATGTCCCGTAGGTTTTGAAAACACAATAGGCGTATTATATATTCAAAATTAATCCTTATTAATTTTGAAATCTGAATTTGGATTAAAATAATATATTAATTAAATCAATCCAATAGATATAATCTAATCTATTTATTTAATCCCAATTAAAAGCCTTCGATTTAATTTATCTCTATAAATTAAATCGAGATATGATATCTATCTATTTAATTAAATCGAGATACTATATCTCAATTTAAATTAAATCTGATATATGATATCTATATTCGAAAATTAAATCGAGATACAATATCTCAATTTGTTTTAGATATTTAATTTACCAAATAAATAAAATACAAAACAAATCTTATATATAATAATATTATAATCTCTATTAAATAATAATATTATGGCCCATATATATATATAGAAATTTAAATCTTAGACATATCTAAGATTCAATGAATCTGACACTTTTGCTCGTGTTGGGCTATTCTTGTGTGCGACCCCATCTACCCCCACATGAGATTGGCCACAAGTTGCAAGCGGCCTCTAGCAAGACATTGCGACTACCTAATTCATATGGGGATCAATAATACGATACAACCTATCGTACAACCATGTCACGTCCCTTTTGTCACGCGATAATTTGGTCAAGGATGAGGCATGAATAATGTCAACTTCCCGTTCTTGACCATTACTTTCGATTCTTGAGTAGTCTAACAATTGAAATGGAAACTCCTTTCCATCGTAGTATGGTCATATATTTCTCGACTCACTCATCGAGGGGCCCAAAGATATCTCTCTACAAATGTGAGGGACAAATTCTATCTTGACCATTCACATTCCTCTGCATGAAAATCACTGATCCCGATCGAAGCCTTTATCATCACCCGGTCAAAGGTAACTTTTGACTAGGTCAAAGATCAGCGACCCTCGTGTAGGAATCCATGATGATCTCAGGTCAAAGGGCGTGGTAACGCGGTTATACATGAGATAAGCTTATGACTAAATCCATACAACTTTCTCATAGTGGGTCGGTCCAGCACCTTGTACTTCTACAAGTGCTCATGACTTTGATTCGTATCTTCATACCTCATCAAAGTCATACTGGTCTTATTTCATCTTCGCTCCCGCGTAGATGACCGACCAGAGACATTTAGGATAATCTATAAGATATATCCAGGGATACAGTTATCACTATAAACATGCAAATGAAATGATAACTAAATGGAGAATACTTTAAATGACATTAATGTTTAAAGTACAATGACTTGCCCCTAGGGCATAATTTCCAACAGGATGTGGTGTAACATCCCAATTTTTACAGCGGAATTTTTTTTTCAATCAGAGTAGAGCATTGGAGCGAATGAGTAACTGAACCATAACAAAACATTAACCATAGTGCAATAGTATAGATACAGTCATCCTAGTGTTCAAAAGTAAATACATTGACGATAATTAAATCTCCGTCTTGAATCCTACTCCGGCTGCTTGCCGCTGTCTCCAACCCTCGATCCTCCAGACCCTGAAGCTACAGCTGAGATCCAATTCCAATTTGGATCTCAGGTAACGGTTAACCTTATGCTCAAATATGACAGTATATCGACAACATATATTCATAACAATACAACAGCATATCAACACATAAGCACGTAGCGATGTATGATCAATACAATGACGAACATAAGCACAAAGCGGTATGTAAAGTCCCACAACATGTCTCGCACATACCCCGTGCCACGATCACAACACGTGTCCTCGCGCTAGGAAAACTCAAACGGTATTACCAATACTATAACCCGTAAACCGTAAGTATGATTGACAGCCCTAAACAGCCTCGCCTTATGAACGTATCTATCGCATATATGTATATGAGCAGCATAGAGTTAGGGTTACAGTACGCGTCCGTACCTTCGTCGACGGTACTCCGGTACGTTTGACAGAAAACGACACTTCTGATAGAAAACGGCACGTTTGACAGCGGTGCAACAACGGTTCGTGATCAAAGATATCCTATAAGGATAATATCACATTTATCAATATTTAGCATCATAACAGGCATTTTAGGTACAAATTACCATTTTGCCCCTAGTTTGACTACTCGGCGAAATTTCGTCAGAGCTTCGCTACTTTGACTCTAATCTTTCCAAAATTTTGCCATATCTCTTCCTCTAATATATTTTTGAAATAAATATCATATTTATCCCTAAAAATGATATCTAAACAATCTTGGTGTAACACCCCAAATTCCGTAGCATAAATCGTGTCGGTGACATGTGGTTTTATAAAAATTCATCGAGTTTTGAGGTGCTACTTAGCGTAATGCGGAAACGGAGAGCATGTACTAAAAATTTGAACAATTGAGTGACGATATAAAAATACTCGACATATGCCGATGTCCGACGATACCGATATATTATAAATTTCCCGAAGGATTGTTCATGTGATACGAATACAAAACTTTATAATTACAATTCTTACATGTAACTATACCCTTCAACCAAGCCTTGAGTAGACTTGGGGCATAGAACCTAACTCGCTTAGATCATCCCATTTGGCCAGCCGGGTAGGTCTAGTGGAAGTCTCACCGTGCTAGGGTGACCGATTGATCGAACCACATAGACGACCCTTCTAGTTTAAGCACCAAATGATATGAAGTAACCTTATTAGATTCATGCAATACGGTAGGTTCTGTTGACTTTCTTCCCGCATTTCCTTTGACCGGTACCTTCTCACGACTCCATTTATCGGTGTTTATCTACGGCTCCATCCCTTGGTACCTTCTCCGATCCCGGGTTCCTTTACCGAACCTCTAGTCAAGTCTAAGATTCAAAACAAATTGAATCTTAGGTAACAAACTTAACCTCATATGACAAGTATAACAATATATGTATGACAAATATTCATTACATTTCAGTATTAACCAAAACATAGCACACAGCACATGTAAAGTTATCTATACAAATCCATGTATAGTTGAGTAGTCTGCACCACCTGTGCCACGATGTACACTCGTGTCCTCAGCGCTAGGAAAACAATCTCACGGCATTATCAAGACTATAACCCGTATCAAGCGAATGTATATAAACAAGGTGATTCAAGACAGAGTCTTAACCACGGTGCTTGACCCAAGACCAAGTCTTGTCCATGACTCTATGAAATCATTCCATCTCATACATGCATACAAGACATATCAGAGTTAAAGTTACTGTACGAAAAACGTACCTTCCTCCTGTGTGAATAGTAATTTACTATTCATGTATACGGTACTATTCATAAATACGGCACTATGAATAGTAATATTCCCGTCCTTCAAATCTGACTCCGGAATCCTCGGATATCCTAACATATTACCATATTGCTTAGAATAATATCCAAAAGGTTAATTTACCTTTCTACCCTTGGTGGATTTGTTATTACCATTTTGCCATTACATTTTATTTAATAAAAACGCTACTTTCAGCATTATGGCCAGATTTACTTCTAACTTTGAAAATTCATAAGTAATTCTAGAAAACTCGAAAAGAGGATCCGTAAAATTCCCCGGAATCCTTAGGATGTCTACTTTTGTGGAAAAATACTGTTTCTTGCCCAGATTTTATGAATAGTTCCCAGTTTTCACGTGTTCATCTTCTGCCCAGAAAACGTAGCCCAACTTTGGACATTTATAGCTCCTAGCACAGAACTCGAAATAATACAATCTTGGTATATTTGAAAAGGTCTATATGTCTACTTTAACCATGAATTTTCTCCAAATTTTATAAATTCATCTTCAATATAAAATACTGACGTTTTTACCCCTGACTTCAAAAATTGCTTACCGATAAAATTTCGCCAGAGTTTCGCTACTTTATGATTAGCTTCCAAAAATTCTGCTATATAACCTTTTCCATCATTTTTTCGAAATAAAACCATTTCTAACCATAAAAACATGATAACAAAACTATATTTGAAAATTAAAGATCAAACTAACATTTCTACTAAAACTCATAAGAACTTAAAACTTAAAACTCAAGAACTAGAAAACTTACCCTTGAAGAACTTCCTCCTTCTTGCTTCCCTCTAGCTCTCACTCCTCTCTACTCTTTAGAAATCACCTCTTGGGGCTGATTTGGTGTGAAGAATATGAAGAGAAGAGCCTTCTATTTATAGAAGAAATTCAAGGCTATTCCAACCATATTTCTTCCTTAACCAAACATTCCTTATAAACCAAACACTCTTCTTCAATCTACCAAAAACTACCATTCTAATTACCTATTCCATCCACCAAAAACTACCATTCCACTTACCTATTCCATCCACCAAAAACTACCATTTAATATTTATTTGCAAATATTAAATAATTATTGGAAAATAAAATCCCTAATTTCATATAAGGATTTTCTTCCATAATTAACTCTCTAGGTCATAAGATATTGGTTCTAAAATTTCTAGACCAAAAAGTATCCTCTAACTATTTTTCCTTGAATTATTTGGAAAATAGGCCTCAAAATCCGTAAAAATAGCTTTAAAACTATTTAGGCCAAATTTTCATAATAAATTCCCATAAAATATTTCTTATTTCCAAATCCAAAGATTTGGGATATTACATTCCTTCTTTTGGTTATAAATTAATTACCTTTATTTATTATGCCTTATTTATCAAAATATAGTATTTATGATAAATAGGAATTTTAGGGTATTACACTTGGCAAAATAAAGATATGCATAGCATTTCTACTATAGCTACTGAAAGAACTACTGAAGCTTAAGACTAGGGACCGAAGAAATTACCCAGGGCTTCGCTACAATTTTCTCCGGAATCCTCCTTCTCTCTAGAACTTCTCTCTATTTCGAATTAGGCAAGGAATTGGTGTGAAGAAATGAGATTGTTTGAAGGCTATTTATAGAAAAATTTGTGCACTATTCACCCTTTATCAGATCAATTTTCGGCCGTCGGATCTAGGGTTTTTGAGAGAATTCATATGTGCCCTTGCTTTATGTGTGCCGATCTCCCTCTCCCCAAAAGTCAAGAAAGTGATGTCATCCATGATGTCACACTATGTCTTTATGCGACTGTACCGATAAAGTTCCCTGTTCGGTGTTCCAATCGCGTAATCTTAGCGAATCTCAAAAATCCGGCAACACAGCGCTGAAGGTCTATTCTTCCTCTTCCAAAATACTTAGTTTAACTAAATTTTTGATCCCGTTACGGGTATTCCGTATTCTGCTGAAGATTTTAGGACAAACGCCATCGGTTACGGAAATAACTTCCGGTTACGCCAACTTCTGGGTAAAAATTCACTAGTTCATAATATGTCCTGACCTAAGAAACCTAGTTCATGGTTTGTCACAACGGTCTTGTTTTCTATAGGTTCTCATTTCTATTATCTGCCCTTTTCCTCTCTCATCCGGTCTCTTAATCACTCCGTTGGTTTCGGAAATGACTTTGGAGACAAATTTCACTCGGAATAAAATTCCACTCGTTTATAATAAGTCCGATGTTAGCTACTTAGTTCACCTATTTTGGGATAAGATTTTATTTCTACCTAGTTCTCAATTAGCCAACCTGGTCTTTCTACCGAATATATTATTATTTAATTACTTAAATATTATAATATATTTTTGAAATAGTTCAAACCCTTTTCACACTTAGCAAATTTCGCCCCCCTTATTTTATTTTTTTAATTAATTTTAAATTTCATTAATAATATATTTAATTTAATTAGAAAGCTTAATTAAAGCCCTAATCCTACGATTAGCAGTCTTTTAAGACTTAGGGGTTTTCGTGTACTTAATCTCATACATCTTTCTTAATCATTGCCAATCAATTAGTAAGTATACTTTAGGCTAATCTTAGCCATAAACACCTAATTAAAGGGTTTTACATAATTTGCCTTAAATATTCTCTCGTTTAAGTTTAAACAATTAGCCACTAATTACTTAATTAGCCACTTACTAATTGTTGATAATTTTCTTAATTAGGATTAATCATTATCTCGACAACTATTTTACTTGACATTGGTATTTTATGCTCCATGTAAAATATTAAAAATCATGGGGCCATTTAGGGTTCCCAAAAATAATATTAAATTTTCCCTTTAATATTTTCAAGGAAATAATTTATTAAATTGCCAAAATTAGAGACAATATTCCCTCCTATTTTTAATAAATATTTTATTGCCTCTAAAGATTTATCACAATTTTCTCAAGATGTTTTATGGCCCAAAAACGCATTTTTGGCCTTTTGGCTCTTTATCTCTTCTAATTCCATAAAAATTACCCTAGAAGACAAGATAATTATAACTTATTATTTGAAACCACATATTCACCTTCTTGAATTAGTCATATATTTATCCCAATATAAAATTCCAGATAAATCAATATCCGGGTATTACATGTGGGGGGCTTCTTAGAGGATGCAGTGGTGAATGGGTTCGCTTGGAAACCAGGAAGATGTTCTGCTGTGCTAGCTGAATTATGGGGAGTGCTTACTGGCCTTAAATTAGCGGCTGAGCTCCAGTTTCAATGTGTTGAGGTGGAAAGTGATTCTTCCACGGTGGTCTCAATGTTGCATAAGATGCAAGAGAAGAACCTGAGGGCTCCATCATTCTGACTAATATTTTCCTGGTATTGATGAAGTTCTCTAAGGTGGTGGTAAGTCATGTATATAAGGAAGGCAATTCATGTGCAGATTTCTTAGCTAACCTGAGTTTTAGTCAGGATGTGGTGTATGCTGTTTTTTCTGAATCCCCTGTTGGTATTCGTAGCTACTTGTATAGTGATGGTGTGGGAGTCTCCTACCCACCACGATATGTAGTGATGCAGTAACAATGTTGTTTTGTTTGGGTTTTACCCCGTATGAATATATATATTTTAAAAAAAAAATAGCTCATTTAGCTTCCTTAGTCTCTCCACACACACAAAAAGTCAATTGGGTCTTATATTTAGGATCTCTCATGCATTAGGTTCTATATGCACGGGTTGTTAGCACCTAGTAAATAAAGGGCTAAATTTTTTTTAAAAAATAAGAATCTAGATTACTATATACAGAGGTTTTTTTATCATATCGGTATAGAAAGTTAACGGTCTCACATCTTACTTAGGAAAATATTACTAATCACGCTTTCTACATCATCTCTACAACAAACGATGTAATAAAAGCCCTACTGTAGAAATGTTATTTTGCACTAGCAAGTGTAGATTGAATTAAAGTCTGATTGGACCCAAATAGCTAAAAAGAAATATGGTGAACTTACTTGGTGTGAATTTACGTTATATATATATGAATTTAGAATTTACAATATTTGAATGAATATATAAAATAAGAACTTACTCGAAGGATGAAAAACTTTTCTGGCCAAACAGCAACACAGCGAAGTGAAGAAGTATCAAAGGGAATGCCAGAAACATTGATAATATTAGAACTACAAGAGTCATGTGATGATCCGACCCTTGATGATGATGTACTGCTGAATATAGTGAACAACACAATAAGCCAAACAAAACCATAATATGGCTTCATCTTTTTTTATATCTGTAAATCTTTATGTTCGTCTTTTGTGATAAAAGTAAAGGTAGTGATATTGTTGATGGAATGATATTGTATTGAGGATGATCAAATGTTGGGTTTTATTTATATATAGATTCAGGGAATTACGTACAGATTTGTTTCATTATTTATTTATTTATCCTTGAAGTTAATTAACGAGTTGCTTGCTTGAAAAATTTGGTAGGAAATTATTGTTTAGTTGTTGGAAGATGACTTTTCTTATATCTTCTTCATGGAAAATTAATTAATAAACAAGTTGCATTAAATAAACATGAAAATTTCATGTTTCTTACAAAACCATGAAAATAATTACTTGTTCCTGTTTGTTTTATTCTTCAATAACTTTTTTCCCATTCAAGTGAAACAGTTTTTTTTTTTTTTTTTTAAAAAAAAAATGATTTTTTTTTATTTCTTTAATGAAAAAATCAACCCATTATTTTAAGCTTATTAGGAAAACAAAGTTGAACGTAAACCAATTTTCCAGAATTTAATATTTGGGTTGATATCATTGTTGATCTTTATAGTTTTATTAAAGGGTTAAAGTGCAAAAATACACATGTGCTTTTTCTCCGAGGAGCGCTTTCGATGCAAGTACTTTTTTAGGTACAAAAGTACACACGTGGTTACAAATTAGGTATAAAAATATCGTTTGACCATTAAGTTTGACTTTGACCGTTAAGTTTGACTTTTTTTGCTGACTGGACGCTGATGTGGTATTTTAAAAATGCAAAAATACACATGTGGTTTGTTAAGAAGAGCGCCCAACACCAATTTTTTTTCTTTTAAATTTAATAATTTATTTTAATTAAAATTATTTTAGGATCTTGAAAAAAAATTTCGTGTATTGACCAAGTACTAAAAAGATATCGACGATCTTCAAAAAATATTTCAGGGTACTTATTGGTACTATAAAGTACTTCCAGGATATTGAATAGTACAAAAAAAATACTTCATAATTTTGAAAATTTATTTTATGATCTTGAAAAAATATTTCAGATATTGACTGGTACTAAAAGGATATTGAAAAAAATATTTCAGGGTACTGATGCTAAAAAGTACTTTCAGGATACTGACTGGTACAGAAAAAATACTTCATAATCTTGGAAATTTATTTTAGGATCTGGAAAAAATATTTCAAACTATTGACTGGTACTAAAAGGATACTGACTGGTACTAAGAAATACTTCATGATCTTGAAAAATTATATTAAGATCATGAAAAAATATTTCAGGGTAATGACTGGTACTAAAAATATACTTCAACATATTTTTTCAAGATTCTAAAATAATTTTTCAAGATCATGAAATATATATTTTTTTGTACGAGGCAGTATTCTCAAAATATCTTTTTAGTACCAGTCTTTACCCTGAAATATTTTTTCAGATCTTGAAATAATTTTTCAAGATCATGAAGTAATTTTTCAGTACAGGTCAGTATCATGAATATCTTTTTAATACCCGGTAGTAATTAAAATAAAATTATTAAATTAAGAAAAAAGAATTTGGTGTCCGACGCACTTGTTGACAAACCACATGTATATTTTTGCACCTTTGAAATGCCACATCATCCTCCAGTCAGCAAAAAAAAAAAGTCAAACTTAACGGTCAAATGGTATTTTTGCACCTAATTTGTAACCACATAGTCACTTTTGCACCTAAAAAAAACACTTGTTACTGGGCGCTCATCGGAGAAAAGCACATGTGTATTTTTGCACCTTAACCCTTTATAAAATTTTGGTTTTAGTTACTATAATTTCAAATAGTTGATTTTAGTCCATATAGTTTCATATGGTCTGGTAGTTTGAGTTTAAGCATTCAGATTAAAACTAAAACTCATAAAAAGTATAAAAATCAGTAGTTAAAAATCAAACCAAATTTTTATGAAATTATAAGGGACCAAAACCAAAAATTTGAAAGTATAGGGGGTTAATCAAACTATAAATATTAACAATAATATTAACATTTTTTATAAAAATGATAAAGCAAACAATTAAGGACTTTTTCTTTAAAACTTTGCAAGATCCAAAAGTTTGTGAGTTGCCCACAAAACAACGGAGCTTTAAAAAGTGAGATTCTTAATTATAAAACGTTATTGGATACTTGAAAATAATATAAACCAAATCTTGTATATTTTAATGCAAAAGGTTAAATAATTTAGGACAAACAAAGGTTGTGTTCTGGTGTAGAACACAAACGTCTAGCTTCAATGAGCTAGAGAATGTTAATATAGGATCAATGGGCTCCTCAAGGATGCTTGTGGGATAACACCAATGAGAAGACGATGACTCAATGATATCTATAAAGGAGATATCAATGAGCGCACTCATATCATCGTGCAACACAGAGGTGACGATTCGCCTGTGGGTGGTGCATGTGCACAGTGTGACTGAATGATAAATAATGGAATAGAGAATGTAGAAAGTGCACCTGGTCGGTAATATACTATTTATAGGGATTACCTAGGGTTTCACTCCTATGTGCTAATGCCTGCTCCACTACCTGTATGGTCCTGCATTACAAACACGATGGAGTAGTGGTTAACCCTTTACCTGGTTAGACATGAATTCTGCCATAAGCCATTTAATTGGGCTGCATATCTATTAGGCCCAATATATGAGTCTGTAACAGTTGCCCCCAAGCTCGGTATTTCAAGTCGCTGATGTGTCGAGATTAGCTTATCAACTAAACCCGACTTCGTGTGTTCGAGTTCAAGTTTGACCGAGTTCTCTGGGATTCTTTTCTTCCACATCACGCCTTCTTGCCCTTTGTCACAAATGATGGGCTATCTTTCAAGTACTTACTAAGCCTTTATGATAACCGACATTTGCACCGACAATTGATCTTTGGTCATAACCGACGTTACGAACTCGGTCATAACCGGATACGAGCTCCTGTCATGTGCATTGTTCGATACTCCTTGAATCCAATTCCGCCTATTTCCCCCACATCATGAGTGACGGTTGATTTTCTTCGACCATCCATCCACTTTTTATGATAACCGAGATTTTCGTTGCTAGCTCTGAGAGTCGGTCATAACCGACATTACAAACTCCCACCACGTGTTGTCCCCAATCTGAGTTCTCATGAAAAGTTGCCAGTACACATGTAGGCATGATTCCACAAGGATAGCGGTAGCTGTTTACCCACCCATCTTGGGGTATGCAATCGCCGTCTTCCCGCAACAATCTTTCTTGGTTTTCGTGCGCATTTAATGTTCGCGCCCTTTTCGATCCAACCATCATTGCATTCTCTCGAAAATTAATTTTCCGATTGGAGAGGCATTGATTATCCCTGGCGTTTACATTTCTCAATTGGAGAGGCATTGATTACCCCTGGCGGTTACACTTTTCAATTGGAGAGGCATTGATTACTCTTGGCGTTTACAATATCAGAATATCCATATATACTCTTGTTTTTCATCCTATTTGCTCCACATAAACTTCTCAAACTCCTGTTCGCTCTGTTATTTTTTAAGTCTTATAGATGAACTGCTGTTTCACACAAGCTGAATCACATATGTTAGGGGAACAGGTTCTAGCCCTTCATCCCTTCCTTCAAAGTTTTCCAGAATGAGCGGGCGCAACGTTAAAATGAAAGGAACAAATTTTGATCATAACGCCGAGGCTCATCTTTGCCAGCGGCAATCTTCAAATTATTTGCCAGTCTTCATTTGCATACCCCAACGGGCATCTGAGAGTCCAGATATATTTGCCAGTCTTCATCCGCTTGGCTCAACTTCAACTGGGATCTCAATCAAGGTCTGTTGGTTACCGGTGAAGATCTCTGGGTCGTATATCTACGACTCAGGGATCTGGACCACACGATGACCCTTTGGTGTGAAACTTTTCCACACCAAAGGATTCTGCGAGGGGTCTTCATCACGCGATGAGCGTCTACAAGTTCACCCAGCAGTAGAGAGTTTTTCATACGAATCTGCTGATCACTGCTGATGACTTTGGATGCCCATTATCTGTGACAAGATGAGAAGTTCCCTCTAGGAATTTGCCAATCCGACTTTTTGTTGTATTCTGGCTTTGTTTTTTCCTTTTACAGTCAAGAACTCAGTTTATTTTCCTATAAGGATGTCATGTAAACCATTCCTTGATTAAAGGAAAAATGCCTTCTGTCTTGTGCTGTCTTCTAATTGTTCAATCTGCATCTCGCTAATTCTTTATATTTGAACTGCTCGATGTGTCTTTTGAACTTGCCTCCATTTCATCAGTACAGCTATCAAACTGAATCCAATCCGTGCGGCTTATTCGTCCCACAAATAAATTGGAACCTTTGTAAGCATCTTTGCGTGAAGAGAATCTCCTCCGTGCATTGCCACTAATCTAAATTGATACTAAACTGATCCACCCACCAATCCGAGTTGGCCTTCAAGCTAACCGCCCACCAATTTTGTCATTAAAAGCTAACCGCCTACCAATTCGGGTTGACATATAAAACAAGAGGAATTCGAACGGTCTTCAATAAAATTCAAATTGATAGCCACATGTTTAGACATGTCATGGCGTCCAACCGTCGCCTACGCGGATTGGCCATCCCTGTGACCTTCGATATTCGTGCGCATTTAATGCTCACGTCGTTTCATTTGAACCGTCAGCAACTTTTAGGGTTTTTTAACTCACTCTTGGGGTGTAATGACGTCGCGACCCCTGACCTTTCAAATCCGCAACGTCTATTTATTTCCACTTACTCCTTCAACGTATCAATTTACACTCAAGCACACCCTTGCTTTCTCAAAGAATTCGTCTCTTGTCCGAAATGCTTTCTTCTTTCAAAGGCATACTTGCACTTCTTCAATTTCAACAGGTATTATCACTATTTCTCTTATTTCTTTGTTTTTGCACTACTCTGACAATCATCTCTGCTTCTATTCATTTCTTCCTTAATTCTCTAGGTAGCCCTTTCATGAGTGTTTAAACCTTTTTGACTGCATTTCTGGGTTTCTCTGGGTGTGTTTCTGGGTTTTCGGGTGGCTTCTTAGCATTTGCTGCCTTTTCTAGGTACTAAGAATGGCCTGTACCTTACTGCATGTCTTTAAAGCCAAAGAGCCTTCACCCTTCAAACAATCAGAGACTCGCACCAGTGCCAATTCCTTAGATTCAAATAGCAAGTCCCTCTTACCGAAAAGCATGGGAACCTCAAAGGATGCTCCTGGGTCAACAAGGTTCTCATTTTGGGAAACATCTTCCTTTAAAAAACAAATGGGTAAAAATGAATCCCATCAGTTCCCTGAGAGTAAGAGTAAACGTAAGGGGAACGCTGAAGTTTCACCGCCTTCATCCCTTGAGCCAATTACTATGCCTTCGAAAATCTCTTCCCGAGTTACCAACTCGGGCTTAAAGCAAAACCTTCCTACCTCGGTATTACCAGCTTGGGGCCCAACGCCAAGTGACGAGTGTTGTCACAAAAGTTTTGAACTCGCTCGGACACGATTTTCAAAAACTGGTTTCTTTACCACGAATTCATACGTGTTTAATAATAACGGCGGCATTGCAATCATGTGCTTCCTGAAAATGGGTTCCTAGACCCGAAATTTCATTGGTTCCATATGAAACTTGTTAGTTCTCTGTGTGTTTTGATGATAACTGACAATTGTAAACACAAGTTGAAGTTTGTCTTTGGTAAGTTAAAAAACTTACTGTCAAAGGCAAACTCGAGTTTTGACTTGACAGAGAATAGCTCAATTTTAATGAACTAAGCAAAACTCCAGTTTCCATTTAGAAACTCAAGTTTTGGACTTACAGAGAACTATCCAAGTTTTCACACCTAGACAAAACTCCAGTTTTTATAGAAAACTCCAGTTTGTATAAAATAGAGACTCTTCATTTTCTAAAAAATACAAAACTCCAGTTTCCAAATGGAAACTCGAGTTTTGGTCATACAGAGAGTCTCCAACATTTTGAGTTTATACAAACTCCAGTTTTGATATGGAAACTCCAGTTTTCAATTTGCCAAGAGTTTTCTAAGTTTTTCTAAATTGTGAGAAAGCTCGAGTTTTACTTTGAAAACTCGAGTTTGCGCTTGAGCCCTCAGGTTCTTCCTCTTGCATCTTATACAACATTGAGACCACCGTGGAAGAATCACTTTCCACCTCAACACATTGAAAATGGAGCTCACCCGCTAATTTAAGGCCGATCACTCCCCATAATTCAGCTAGCACAAGCAGAACATCTTCCTAGTTTCCAAGCGAACCCATTCACCCATTCACCACGCATCCTCTAAGAAGCCCCCACATCCCGTTGGAAATTATGCCCTAGGGGCAAGTCATTGTACTTTAAACATTAATGTCATTTAAAGTATTCTCCATTTAGTTATCATTTCATTTGCATGTTTATAGTGATAATCGTATCCCTGGATATATCTTATAGATTATCCTAAATGTCCCTGGTCGGTCATCTACGCGGGAGCGAAGATGAAATAAGACCAGTATAACTTTGATGAGGTATGAAGATACGAATCAAAGTCATGGGCACTTGTAGAAGTACAAGGTGTTGGACCGACCCACTATGATAAAACTGTATGGATTTAGTCATAAGCTTATCTCATGTATAACCGCGTTACCATGCCCTTTGACCTGAGATCATCATGGATTCCTACATGAGGGTCTTTGATCTTTGACCTAGTCAAAAGTCACCTTTGACCGGGTGATGATAAAGGCTTCGATCGGGATCAGTGGTTTTCATGCAGATGAATGTGAATGGTCAAGATGGAATTTGTCCCTCACATTTGTAGAGAGATAATACTGGGCACCTCGATGAGTGAGTTTGAGAAATGTATGACCATACTATGATGGAAAAGAGTTTCTATTTCAATTGTTAGACTACTCAAGAATCGAGAAAGTAATGGTCAAGAACAGGAAGTTGACATTATTCATGCCTCATCCTTGACCAAATTATCGCGTGACAAAAGGGACGTGACATGGTTGTACGATAGGTTGTATCGTATCATCGATCCCCATATGAATTGGGTAGTCATAATGTCTTGCTAGAGGCCGCTTGCGACTTGTGGGCTGGTACTGTATTGGCCCGCTGCCAATCTCATGTGGGTCTACAGGGTCGCACACAAGAATAGCCCAACACGAGCAAAAGTGTCCAGATTCATTGAATCTTAGATATGTCTAAGATTTAATGAATATTGTATTTAATCTAGGATGGATATATATATATATTATTAAATTCAAAAATAATATAATAATATTATTTAATAGAGATTATAATATTATTATATATAAGATTTGTTTTGTATTTAATTTATTTGATAAATTAAATATCTAAAACAAATTGAGATATTATATCTCGATTTAATTTTCGAATATAGATATCATATATCGATTTAATTTAAATTGAGATATAGTATCTCGATTTAATTAAATAGATAGATATCATATCTCAGATTTAATTTATAGAGATAAATTAAATAAGAAGGCTTTTAATTGGGATTAAATAAATAGATTAGATTATATCTATTGGATTGATTTAATTAATATATTATTTTAATCCAAATTCAGATTTCAAAATTAATAAGGATTAAGTTTGAATATATAATACGCCTATTGTGTTTTAAAACCTACTGGACATTTTACAAGACGTATTAGAAAAGCCGCGAGAAACCCTAGAGAGAAAAGTGAGAGACGCGGAAATAATGAAGGCGCTAGCACGCTGCCGTCGGTGTTGGAGGCTATTCGTGTGGATACCGGTAGAGGGAGTGGATTCGAGAAGTCGGCTCCTATTGATCGAGTAGGATGCACACAATATCGTATTTCACCAGTTTGCATAGGTACGGTTTCTATCGAACCCAATTTTGCTGTTGATAGATCCTCTTAATGGGATTCGAAAAAGTTTTAAATGGATGAAATCCTTCCGCTGCTTGTACGGATCCCAACACATCTAGCAAGACCTGTTTCCCCTTTGGCAGCCCCATCAACATTGATTTTTAGTCCATTCCATTCTTGGTGGGTTCCACCTAATTTGCAGCTCCTCTTTAGACTTAATGATCCTCCCAAAATCCACTCTTGCAATCTTAATTTCCTCCACATACTATTTCACAGTTGCACCTAAGTCTCTTGGCAATTTGAACCCTTCCTCAAAAAGCTCCCGATTTCGCCATTGCCATAGCAGCCAGCAAGCCACCCCAAATGACAAGTCCCAATCCCTATCGTCTCTCTTTAAGTTCCATAAAAACCAGTCCTTCCCCTCTAGTTCTTTAAACTCATTCTTAGCTCGCCACCATGCGCTTCTTGCCACAAAATTTTATTCATGTACGATCACCGACATAAAATAATACTATTGCAAAGTGCCGACGTAAAATATTAACTTTTTATCAATGAAAATCGATTCCCAATTCCTCTTTTGACAAAAGAAAAGAAAATAACCATAAATTGTTTTAATTTTTGAAATTGTCACTTAGATCCTTTGAGGCCTTCATCTCTCTTTTACTGAATCCTCTCAAAATGCACAATATTCTAATCTTGAAACTTTCTGCAAAGAAAATGTTCATAATTTGCATCTTTATTAACAAAGACAAAAAAGGTGCAACCTTTGTTTGTACTGAATTATTTAACCTTTTGCATTAAAATATACAACATTGGTTTTTATTGTTTTCAAGTATCCAATAACGTTTCATAATTAAGAATCTCACTTTTTATTTTTTAAGGCTCCGTTGTTTTGTGGGAACTCACAAACTTTTGGATCTTGAAAAGTTTTAAAGAAGAAGTCCTTCATTGTTTGCTTTATCTTTTTTATAAAAATATTAAGGGTTAATATTACTGTTAATCTTTATAATCTTTATAGTTTGGTTGACTTCTAGTCTTAGCCTCTTGTACTTTCAAAGTGTTGGTTTTGATCCCTTAGAGTTTTATAAAAATTTCGTTTGATTTTTTAACTACTGATTATTATACTTTTTATGTGTTTAGGTTTTGGTCCGTATGCTTAAACTAAAACTAGACCATTTGAAACTATATGGACTAAAATCAACGATTTGAAATTATAGAGATTGAAACCAACATTCTATAAAACTATAAAGATTAACAATGATATTAACCCAAAAATAAAATTCTGAACAATTTATTGGCCAACATTTTTTTCCTAATATAATGATGATCATCTTAGCTAATAAGCTTAAAATAATGGGTTGCTTTATTTATTTATTTATTATTATTAGAGGAATAAAAAATTGTTTTTTTTTTAATTTTTTTTTTTCACTTGAATGGGAAAAAAAGTTATTGAAGAATAAAACAAACAGGAACAAGTAATTTGTTTCATGGGTTTTTTTTAAGAAACATGAAAATTTTCATGTTTATTTAATGCAACTTGTTTATTAATTAATTTAAAAGGCATCTTCCAACAACTAAACAATAATTTCCTACCAAATTTTTCAAGCAAGCAACTCGTTAACTTCAAGGATAAATAAATAAATAATGAAACAAATCTGTACGTAATTCCTTGAATCTATATATAAATAAAACCCAACATTTGATCATCCTCAATACAATATCACCTTTACTTTTATCACGAAAGACGAACATTAAGATTTGCAGATATAAAAAAAGATGAAGCCATATTATTATTTTGTTTGGCTTCTTGTGTTGTTCACTATATTCAGCAGTACATCATCATCATCATCATCAAGGCTGGTCAGATCATCACATGACTCTTGTAATTCGAATATTCTCAATGTTTCTGGCATCCCCTTTGATACTTCTTCACTTCGCTGTGTTGCTGTTTGGCCAGAAAGGTTTTTCATCCTTCGAGTAAGTTCTTATTTTATATATTCATTCAAATATTGTAAATTGCAAATTCACACCAAGTAAGTTCACCATATTTCTTTTTAGGTATTTGGGTCCAATCAGACTTTCATTCAATGTACACTTGCTAGTGCAAAATAACATTTCTACAGTAGGGCTTTTACATCATATCGTTTGTTGTAGAGATGGTGTAGAAAGCGTGATTAATAATATTTTCATAACTAAGATGTGAGACTGTTAGCTTTCTATACCTAATACGATAAAAGGACCTCTATATATAGTAATCTAAATTTTTTATTTTTTTAAAAAAGTTATCCCTTTATGCACCAGGTGTTAACAACCCGTGTAGATAGTGAATATATATATATATATATATATATATTATGGTTTTTTTCTACTTCGATTAACAACCAAGTGGTAAAATAACTTTCTATACGAGTTGTATCTACTACACGTTCTGGAGAACCAGTGTAGAAATCATTTTTTAACCACTGTAAAAAGTTAATTTTGCACTAAGCTAGTGAATAGTGAGTTAGTAAGTTTTTAATTAGTCCAACTATTTTTAGTAAATAATCTAAATGTTTGAGCTCTGATCCATATCATCTTAGTCAAATTTCAAAATAACAACGATTCACTTAGAGCAATAGATGACTATGATGTGATGACAAAATGGCAAATCTGATATCAATGATTTTCTAATGAGAATAGATTAAGAACTAGCTCACTAGGAAGAATAAAGTACATACAAATTCTTATGTTATTAAAATGAATGTGGATCAGTACGGCCAGGCTTCATCAAACTTGTGGAGTTTTGTACTCTCATACCCAGAAGACATAAATTCCTATGGAGCAATAGGATTCTCCAAAGACGGCCATATGGTCGGTTCTAGCGCTGCGGTAGGGTGGGTTGGACCAATCGAAGGCGGTGCCGGGTTGAAGCAGTATTATCTAGGTGGACAAAGCCCTGACCAGGTGATCCCTGACAAAGGGGACCTTCCATGGACAAAAGCATCTATAGTTTCAACTTCAACATCATCAAATATTGCTTACATAGCCTTTCAATTGGAAACTAGTATGCCATTGCCATATCTCATATTTTCAATTGGACCCAATGGCTTCTTCCCTTCTCCTTCAAACTATTCATTAGTACATCATAGATATCACCATTCCTTCAAGATGGATTATACATATTCTGGTAAGTGACAATGGACTCCACATTGAATGTCACCTTTGCTCATATAACTAAGGCTCTCATAATTTGATATCCATATAAAAAAAACAATTTACTTTCCCCTACTTATATATTACTCCCTTATATATAAGAAAATCATTTTAGAGATGACATATTCCAATTTATAACAGATATAAATAACCTGTCTGAAAATTTTAGCATCATTTTTCATTTTTGTTTGAATTAATTATTTGTTAATCTCACTGTATTGTTAATTATCCTCATCTTCGAACCATTACCATTTTCTCATTCTCTCCCTCTTTTTTGCTAAACATTTTCTCTCATGCACATCTTTTTTCCTATTTGCTCATACTGTCTCCATAGATAGGGGTATTTTTGAAAAATAAGGTGTATATTTTTTACATATTTATTATTTTAAATTAATTTTAACCAACTTCTTAATATGCATAATTTTTTTTGACTAAAAAAAGCTAGAGGGAGTATAATGTGCATAATATGCATAATTTGGTTATGTATATTTTATAAAAAACTAGAGGGAGGATATATAACTATTTCATGACTACTTAATAATATAACTACTTATTTTCTTCACTTAATACACACACACACACACACACACACATATTTTTTTTTTTTTTTTTTTTGGTTTTCAAGATCCATATTTATTAACTTATTTCTGGTTGCGCAGGCAAGGTTTTGGCCCCACTAGCTCCCGCGCCGTCTCCCTACTAACTGAAGGATCGACGCAAGATAAAGAATTTGTAATAGTCATGTTAAATTTGTAATACCCGGATAATTATTTATCTGGAATATTATATTTCGATAAATAAAACCTATTGGAAATAGGTGAATATGTGGTCACAAATAATAAGTTATAATTATCTTATTTTCTAAGGTAATTTCTATGGAAATTAGAAGAGATAAAGAGCTAAAAATCCCTAAAATACATTATGGGGCATAAAACGACCTGAAAATATTTTGATAAATCCTCGAGGCAATAAAATATTTGTTAAACATTAGAAAGTATGTTGTCTCTAATTTTAGGAATTTATGGGAATATTTTCCTTGAAAAATAATGAGGCAAAATTTAATATTATTTTTGGAACCCTAAATGGCCCCATGATTTTTAATATTTTGCATGGGATGTAAAATACCAATGTCGTGAAATAGTTGTGAGATAATAATTAATCCTAATTAAGAAAATTATCAACAATTAGTAAGTGACTAATTAAGTAATTAATGGCTAATTACTTTAATTAAGATATAAAGTAAATTAATTAAGAAAATAAATAAAAAAGAAAATAAGAAAGGAAGGGCGAAAATTTCAAGTGTGAAAGGGGTTAGGGATTTTTCAAATAATATCTAGATATTTTAGTAATTAAATAATAATATATTCGGTAGAAAGACCAGTTGGCTAAATGAGAACCGATAGAAATAAAATCTTATCTCAAAATAGGTGAGCTAAGTCTGTAACATCTGGACTTATTATAAACAAGTATAATTTTATCCCGGAGTGGGCTGTCTCCGTCATTTCCGAAACCAACTGGGCCGATTAAGAGACCGGATGGAAGAGGAAAAGGGCAGATAGTAGAAACAAGAACCAATGGAAAATAAATCCGTTGTGACAAACCATGAACTATGTTTCTTAGGTCAGGACATATTACGAACCAGTGAATTTTTACCCAGAAGTTGGCGTAGCCGGAAGTTATTTCCGTAACCGATGGCGTACCGAAAAAATGTTCAGCGAGCAACGGAATACCCTTAATGGGATAAAAAATTTAGTTAACCCGATATTTCCAAAGAGGAAGAGTAGACCTTCGGTCTTTGTGTTGCCGTATTTTTGAGATTCTCAAGATTACGCGATTAGAACACCGAACAGGGAACTTTATCGGTACAGTCACATAAAGCAAGAGTGTGACATCATGCATGACATAAGGGGGAGACACATGGATGGCCAAGAGGAAGCCATGTGTAAAAACAAGATCTAACGGATGAGATTCGATCTGAAAAAGGTATGAATAGTGTCACAGAAATCTCTATAAATAGCCAACACCTCTTCTTCTCATTTCACACCAAAATTTCGAATCCTAGAGAGATTTTAGAGAGAAGGAGGAGTCCGGAGAAAGTGTAGCGAAGCCCTGGGTAAGTTCTTCGGTTCCTAGTCTTAAGCTTTGGTGTTTTGTTCGGTAGTTATAGTAGGAATGTTGTTTTGATCTTTAATCTTCCAATATATTGTAGATATCATGTTTTTGGGTGAAATATGATATATATTTCGAAAAATATGTTGGGGAAAGAGTTATGGCAAAATTTTGGAAGATTAGAGTCAAAGTAGCGAAGCTCTGGCGAAATTTCGCCGATTAGGGGAGTGAGGGGCAAAATGGTAATTTGTACCTAAAAATGCCTGTTATGATGTTAGACTTTGATAAATATGATATTATCCTTATAGGATATCTATAATCACGTACCGCTGTTTTATGTCAAAAGTACCGTTTTCCGTCAACGAAGGTGCGTTCGCGTACTGTAACACTAATGCTGATGTTTATGTTATGCATGTATGTGCTATGTGTATTGTGTGTGTATAGTTGTTATGTTGCCTGAGTGCATATAGATGTTAGAGTATAATTGTATGTAAGCTAGGAGCGATGCATCTGTAATGCTAGGAGCGATATGTCTGTATGCTGAGAGCGATATTATCTGCATTGGTTGCGTGTGATAATGCTGGGAGCAATATATCTACATCGGTTGTGTGTGTAATATATCTGTTGTTGGGCTCATGTGCTGTATATGTTGTGAACGTCCGTAATCCATATGTTGTGTATGTAAATATGAGGTTAACCGTACCGTTACCTGAGGTTCAATGGGCATTGAACCTCAGCTCTTAACATAGCGTCAGGTTCAGGAGCACCACGGACCGAGGAGAAAGGCAAGCAGGCTGCATAGAGACCCGGCTGAAGACTTCCTTATGTTGTTATTTACTTTTGAAAACACTCGATTATTGTACCGCTTCTGTAAATAGCCAGACTTACGGCATTTTGAATATAAGTATCAGTTACTCAATCGCTCCGATGCTCTACTCTGATGAAATAAAAAATAATACTACTTTTGGAAAATGGGATGTTACAAAATTAAATTTGAAGGTTAATTAATGTTGGTTTTCTCATTTATTGTGTGGTCGTTGTTTCAAAAAGACATACTAATTTGGATGTATTATTCTCGTTTTTCTCTTACACTGTCATATTATAATTTGAAGTTATAATTACTGATTCCCAACTTTGATGCTTCAATCCCATATATTTCTTGTTAGTAAAAAGGTGTCCTAGAGACAATCTGCTGTGACAGAGGAACACTTTTTTGTATTTTAGTATTTTATGATTTATATATGTATTTAAGCACATTTTATCTTTATCATATATATGTCTTACCTTTACGTTAAGGTTAATAGGCGTTTAAAGATAAAAATGTCATACCCCTTGTAATTAAAACATTTATCAAAGTAATACAGCGATATATAATGGGCAACCAGGACAATCATAGTTTACCGATAGATAAGTCATTCTTGGTTACAACATGATTATTCTACGGAGTTCATCATACAAAAATCTAAAGTACCAGTATCATAATTATACAGCCCAAAAATAACTATAACTAAAATAATATATAATTCTTTGGGTACCATCACTTTTCGATGTCTGTCACTAAAAGTCTTTGTTGTGATTTACACCATTATAATTGTCCTATGTACCAAAAGGAAAGGTAAAAACTTTTTGTAAATCCAATGAGCGAAAATTGTTGATTGACTATGATGTATTAAATTATCATGAAGGCACGAGAGGTTTAATGAAAACCAATAAATAATTATGTCATTTTAAAGTAATTTTTCAATTAAAAATTTTAAATAACTTAAGTGTGAAATAAATTATTTCACGAGAAGTCTTTACGCGTTTTAAAAATTGATGGAAGTCCCAAAATAGAAAAAAAGTAATCTATCTTTGTTTGGATCTATATATCTAGTAAATTTGTAAAAGCTCAATGACTTTAAAATAGTATACTTGTGTCTTTACGCTTCTTTTTCCCACATTGTTTTTGTAATTTTCATACGAAAAATTTATTTATTTATTTAATTTTTTTTTTTTTACAGTTTCTATACTCCTCATATTTATTCCGGATTATACTTCTCTCTCCAAATTTTATGATTTTTTATTTTTTTTAATCAACCACAATTTTCTTCATGTACTGTAACTGATGTAAAATATTACTATTGCAGTGCCGACGTAAAATATTAACTTTTTATCAATGAAAATCGATTCCCAATTCCTTTTTTGACAAAAGAAAAGAAAATAACCATAAATTGTTTTAATTTTTGAAATTGTCACTTAGATCCTTTCACTTCATCTCTCTTTTACTGAATCCTCTCAAAATATACAATATTCCAATCTTGAGACTTTCAGCAAAGAAAATGTTTATAATTTGCATCTCTCTTAACAAAGACAAAAAAGGTGCAACCTTTGTTTGTTCTGAATTATTTAACCTTTTGCATTAAAATATACAAGATTTGGTTTATATTATTTTCAAGTATCCAATAACGTTTTATAATTAAGAATCTCACTTTTTAAAAGCTCCGTTGTTTTGTGGGCAACTCACAAACTTTTGGATCTTGGAAAGTTTTAAAGAAAAAGTCCTTAATTGTTTGCTTTATCATTTTTATAAAAAAAAGGGTTAATATTATTGTTAATATTTATAGTTTGATTAACCCTCTATACTTTCAAATTGTTGGTTTTGATCCCTTATAATTTCATAAAAATTTGGTTTGATTTTTAACTACTGATTTTTATACTTTTTATGAGTTTTAGTTTTAATCCATATGCTTAAACTCAAACTACCAAACCATATGAAACTATATGGACTAAAATCAACTATTTGAAATTATAGTAACTAAAACCAAAATTTGATAAAACTATAAAGATCAACAATGATATCAACCCAAAAATTAAATTCTGGAAAATTGGTTTACGTTCAACTTTGTTTTCCTAATAAGCTTAAAATAATGGGTTGCTTTTTTATTAAAGAAATAAAAAAAAATTCTTTAAAAAAAAAAAACTTTTTCACTTGAATGGGAAAAAAGTTATTGAAGAATAAAACAAACAGGAACAAGTAATTATTTTCAAGGTTTTGTAAGAAACATGAAATTTTCATGTTTATTTAATGCAACTTGTTTATTAATTAATTTTCCATGAAGAAGATATAAGAGAAGTCATCTTCCAACAACTAAACAATAATTTCCTACCAAAATTTTCAATCAAGCAACTCGTTAACTTCAAGGATAAATAAATAAATAATGAAACAAATCTGTACGTAATTCCCTGAATCTATATATAAATAAAACCCAACATTTGATCATCCTCAATACAATATTATTCCATCAATAATATCACCACCTTTACTTTTATCACAAAAAACGAACATAAAGATTTGCAGATATAAAAATAGATGAAGCCATATTATTGTTTTGTCTGGCTTATTGTGTTGTTCACTATATTCAGCAGTACATCATCATCATTCATCAAGGCTGGTCAGATCATCACATGACTCTTGTAGTTCTAATATTATCAATGTTTCTGGAATTCCCTTTGATACTTCTTCACTTTGCTGTGTTGCTGTTTGGCCAGAAAGGTTTTTCATCCTTCGAGTAAGTTCTTATTTTATATATTCATTCAAATATTGTAAATTGTAAATTCATATATATATATATATAAAGTAAATTCACACCAAGTAAGTTCACCATATTTCTTTTTAGCTATTTGGGTCCAATCAGACTTTAATTCAATCTACACTTGCTAGTGCAAAATAACATTTCTACAGTACGGCTTTTACATCGTTTGTTTTAGAGATGATGTAGAAAGCGTGATTAGTAATATTTTCCTAAATAAGATTTGAGACCGTTAACTTTCTATACCGATATGATAAAAAAACCTCTGTATATAGTAATCTAGATTTTTATTTTTTTAAAAAAATTTACCCCTTTATGCACTAGGTGCTAACAACCCGTGCATATAGTGAACCTAATGCATGAGAGATCCTAAATATAAGACCCAATTTACTTTTTGTGTGTGTGGTAAGGAAGCTAAATGAGCTAATTTTTTATTTTTTATTTTATATTCATACGGGGCAAAACCCAAACAAAACAACAATGTTACTGCATCACTACATATCATGGGTAGGAGACTCCCACACCATCACTATACAAGTAGCTAGAATACCAACAGGGGGTTCAGAAAAAACAGCATACACCACATCCTGACTAAAACTCAGGTTAGCTAAGAAATCTGCACATGAATTGCCTTCCCTATATACATGACTTACCACCACCTTAGAGAACTTCATCAATACCAGGAAAATATTAGTCGAATGCTAGAGCCTCGGTTCTTCCTCTTGCATCTTATGCAACATTGAGACCACCGTGGAAGAATCACTTTCCACCTCAACACATTGAAACTGGAGCTCAGCCGCTAATTTAAGGCCAGTAAGCACTCCCCATAATTCAGCTAGCATAGCAGAACATCTTCCTAGTTTCCAAGTGAACCCATTCACCCATTCACCAATGCATCCTCTAAGAAGCCCCCCACATCCTGTTGGAAAATATGCCCTAAAGGCAAGTCATTGTACTTTAAACATTAATGTCATTTAAAGTATTCTCCATTTAGTTGATTATAATTTCATTTGCATGTTTATAGTGATAACTGTATCCCTGGATATATCTTATGGATTATCCTAAATGTCCCTGGTCGGTGATCTACGCGGGAGCAAAGATGAAATAAGACCAGTATGACTTTGATGGGGTATGGAGATACGAATCAAAGTCATGGGCACTTGTAGAAGTACAAGGTGCTGGACCGACCCACTATGAGAAAGCTATATGGATTTAGTCATAAGCTTATCTCATGTATAACCACGTTACCACGCCCTTTGACCTGAGATCATCATGGATTCCTACATGAGGGTCGCTGATCTTTGACCTAGTCAAAAGTCACCTTTGACCGGGTGATGATAAAGGCTTCGATCGGGATCAGTGGTTTTCATGTAGAGGAATGTGAATGGTCAAGATGAAATTTGTCCCTCACATTTGTAGAGAGATAATACTGGGCCCCTCGATGAGTGAGTTTGAGAAATGTATGGCCATACTACGATGGAAAGGAGTTTCCATTTCAATTGTTAGACTACTCAAGAATCGAGAAAGTAATGGTTAAGAACAGGAAGTTGACATTATTCATGCCTCATCCTTGACCAAATTATCGCGTGACAAAAGGGACGTGACATAGTTGTACGATAGGTTGTATCGTCTCATCGATCCCCATATGAATTGGGTAGTCATAATGTCTTGCTAGAGGCCGCTTGAGACTTGTGGTCTGGTACAGTATTGGCCCGCTGCCAATCTCATGTGGGCTTGCAGGGTCGAACACAAGAATAGCCCAACACGAGAAAAAATTTCCAGATTCATTGAATCTTAGATATGTTTAAGATTTAATGAATACTGTATTTAATCTAGGATGGATATATATATATTATTTTTTGTTAAATTCGAAAATAATATAATAATATTATTTAATAGATATTATAATATTATTATATATAAGATTTGTTTTGTATTTAATTTATTTGATAAATTAAATATCTAAAACAAATACAAATAATGCATGAGGAACAGATTCATCTACATGAGAGTGAAACCCTAGGTAATCCCTATAAATAGGAGATTACCCACCAGGTCCACTTTCTACATTCCCTATTCCATTATTTATCATTCCGTCACATTGTTCACACACCCCACCCTCAGGCGAATCGCCACCTCTATGTTGCACGGTGATCTGAGTGCGCTCATTGATATCTCCTTCATAGATATCATTGAGCCATCGTCTTCTCATTGGTGTTATCCGACAAGCATCCTTGAGGAGCCCATTGCTCCTATATTAACATTCCCTAGCTCATTGAAGCTAGACATTTGTGTTCTACACCAGAACATTGGCGCTGACCGTGGGGAGCCATAAACTTCAATTCCCATACCATTTTAAAACCACCAACGACCACTGAAGATGGCCGCAAGTACTAGAAGCCGTAGTCAGGCACTCCGGCAAGACCAGCTACCAAAAGAACCTCAACAGCGTTTACATCGGGAGCATACAATTCAGTATTCGGATTCAGTTGCTCCGGATCCTAACCACGTCATTGTGATGACGGAGGATGAAACTGAGGATATAGCACATTCTCCTCACCCAAGCTTAGTTGCCCAGCAAGAGCAGTGAAGGGTTCAGCATCGAAGCCTTCCCCTCCTATTCGTGAGTTTCAAATTGAAAACCCCGACACTAGAATGTTGCACAAGACGGTGGATTCGCTGGTCCAACGAATGGAGAATATGGAAACTCGTCAACGACTTCAGATAGAAGAAGATGTCCGACTCATCTAGGAAAACTTGGACCATCAAAATGCCATCTGGCGGCAAGAAGAGCAGAAACTGATGAGACAAGCTTGGGAAGAACGTGGAGGACAAAGGGAGAAGTAGATTGAGAATACAAGACGGGATGGTGCTGGCACAAGTCGGGTCATGGCCTCGACGTCGGTACACACCAACGTAGAAGAGCCCAGTAAGAATCATGAAGAGGAGGATTTAGTCGGTGATAACCAAGAAAAGATCCCTGAATGGGAAAGCAGGAAAATATTGTTACTCGAAGAACGTATAAGGATGTTAGAAAATCCTACCCAAAACGCTGTCCAGGACACTAGTAAGACGAGCCGAGTTAGCAACCTGACGGCCACCGAGGTGGACGCGGACATTCCCCGAGTTATTACGGCCGACTTGTCTCGAGCACAGGGAAAGCAGTCGGTCGAGAACTTGGATCTAAGCAAAGATGACGCAGTACCCCCGTCATTTAGCATGCCCAAGACAATTACAGAAGGGCGCTGTGGAGATGGTATCTTGAGCTAGTTTTCTGATGAGATTATGGCGGTAACTTACCCTAAGGGTCTAGACTCGCGAGAATTGCCAAAATACAACGGGAGCCAGGACCCGCTAAACCATGTAAATAATTTCAAAATGGAGATTGAGGTGAAAGGGATTGCAGGACCTGTAGTCCCTCGGCTATTTGCAGGAACTCTTCAAGGAGCCGCTCAGACTTGGTTTCATTCTTTACCGTTACATTCTATCCGGGATATGAAAACCATGGAACACAAGTTTTTGCTCAACTTTGCAACAAGCAGAAAGCAACCAAAGACCGAGTTCGAATTAGACCAGGTGAAACAATTGCCTAACGAGACGTTGCAAAAATATTTGGAGTGTTTCAAAGATACGGCTCTTCAGGTGCCCGGTTTGAAGGAAGATGTACACTTACACCGCGTCATAGCAAGACTTAATGGTTCATCTCGGTTGAAAAAGTCCGTGATGAAGCATCGTCCTCAAACTCTTGCCGACTTTCGAGATCGGTCCAAAACATACCTGGAGCTCGAGCAAATGGAATTGTTGAGCCAAATACCAAAAGAGAGGGGTAAGAGTCCACCATCTTGGGCCAAGGAGCCGTATAGCAAGCATAAGCCGGAGTCCAGTGGACATGTTAGAGATGATAGGCCAAAAGGAGGCAAATCAGAAGGAAGATTTGATAGATATACTCCGCTGAAGGTGTCACAAGCACAAATATGCAAGGAGGTATCGGCAACCGAGATGAAAAAGGTCGAGCGACCCCGACCGTTGTGCAAAGAGGCTAACCTGGATAAATCCCGATTTTGTGAATTCCATGACCAGCATGGTCATACAACAGACAGTTGTTGGGATTTAAGGGATGCGGTAGAGAAGTTTATCCGTGAAGGAAAGCTCTGTCGTTACGTCATTCAGACGCAGGGACGGCAGAGCAACAAGCGCCAGGGAGGCCGGAGCAAGAGCCCGCCCCCAGAAAAGAAAAGGCTAGATCAAAGAAAGAAAACAATGGCCAGTGATGATGAGTTCCCGGACTCTAAGTATGATTGCAATGTTATTAGTAGAGGTTTCGGGGGTGGAGGAGATTCAACGAGTCAGCGAAAGAAATACTTAAGGGAGGTCCTCTCCATCAGAGACCGCCCAAAGTTCAAAAAGGATTCCTCAAAGTCGGAACCCCCAGTGCTGAGTTTTACTAGGAAAGACTTGGAGGATGTGCCGCCTGGTCATCACGATGGGTTGGTAATCACGGGAACCATGGTAAATTGTTGTGTGAAGAAGATTTTCATCGATAACGGTAGTGCGGTGGATATTATCATGTGGGACACATTCAAACGTATGAGATTTGACTCGGATGATTTGAAGCCGTGCAAGACAACCTTGACCGGTTTCAATGGGCAGGATACCTGTCCAAAGGGAATATAGACTTAAGATTGAACTTGGGAACAAAGGAAGCATTCAAATCAGAGCGCGTCAGATTCATAGTGGCTGGTTTTCCATCCCCATACAATATCATCTTGGGACGGTGTAATACCCGCATATTTATTTATCTGAAATATTACATTTTGGTAAATAAATTGGCTATTTCTGATAAGTGAAATTATTGTTGCAAGACTTGTGTTATTATAGTCTATTTTTCTAGGATGCTTTTTGTGGGAAATTAGAGAATTTAAGGGCCAACGTGCCAAATGAATAAAATACCCCTGGTATGCAAAATGACTTAGGAAAATTGTGAAAAAAATCCTAAAAGACAATGAAATAATTATTTGAGTTAGGGGAGTATATTATCTCTAATTGTGATAATTTGATAAATTATGAGCTTGGAGAAATTGAATAAGAATGCTCAAAAAGTATTGTAATGACCATAATACCCTCTCAAATTCTAGAATAATGCGAAAAACATGGAAACAATGATGTCGGTACTAGATTTATGAGGTAATGAGGCATTCTAATTAAGAAAATTACCAACTAGTGATAATAAAGTGGTTAAGTAATTTACGGCTAATTACTTAAGCATAAGTAAAGGAAATTCATAAGTAATTTTGTAAAACCCTAAAATTAGTGGTTTTTGGCTTAAAATTAGTAAGAACGTATTTACTAATTAATTGGAATATTTTGAGAAAAATAAGTGAGTTTAGGTATTTTTAAGCCTAAATACAAGAATGGACCAATTAGGTAATTTTGTGAAATTTTTGGAAAAATTAGAATAAATAAATAAGTAAATAAAAAATAAATATAAAATAAAATAAAATAAAAATAAAAAGGGTCCAGCCGAAAAATGGAAAGGAAAAATAGAGATAGGAACAAATTTTAAATATCATGATATTTTTGTAAAATTGTATTATTATATAATATAATTAAATATAGTGAATAGTAATGGAATAAATAGGAAACGGATCCTATCTAGAGAACCAAGAATAGGAATTCCAAAGTCAAGGTAAAATATTGATCGGTGAGTTTTTACCTTCAAGTGACCTCTTTCCGGAAGTTAATTCCGAGGTCGGTAGCGCATTTGCCTAATAAGACGAAATAGGGAAAAATGCAGATAGTCACATTTTGGATTTGAAGAAAATAAATTATAACTCAACATCCGGAGATGGGTTTATAATTATATGGACATATTTGGAATCAGTGAATTTTTGTCCAGAGGTTGATGATTCCGAAAACGATTTTCGTAACCAGACGCGCCGGACACGTTTTTCGAGAAAACTTCAACTGGACTGTTGGGACCCTGTAAGGGACCAAAATCTAAGTTAAAATATATATTATTGATGAGGAAGAGAAGATTTTCAAAGTTATGAATTCAGAATTTTGAGATTTTCCGAGACTACGCGAAACGAACACCGATCGGGGAAATTCTATCGGATCGGGCATAAAGTGAGCTTGAGTCACCATTCTTGGACCAATTACATGCTGCCACATCATCCCCTTATGTAGATCAAGGGCTGCCCATGGACAAGAATTAAACACCATTTAGCCTTGATTTTACATGGTTATGAAGTAGGGAAAAATTACAAGAATTGGAATGTGGAAATTACCAAAGTGGCACAATTTTTTCCTATATAAAGGCATGAGCACCTCCTTCATTTCTTCACACCTCCTCTTCTCTCTACCTTGGCCGAAACTTAGAGAGAGAAGCTCTGCCAAAGTTGTGCCTTAGCTCCGAGTAAGTTCTTCTGTCCTTAGCTTTTAGTTTCCGTAGTTCTTTCGGTAGTTATAGTAGAACTGTTGTTTTGATCTAGGAAGTTTCAGAATTTATTCCTATACTTGTTTTTAGGCCTCATTGCATTGAAAGATGCCTGACAAGGTAAAAACATTGTGGGGATAATTTTGAAATGGAGTACGGTCAAAGTAACGAAGTTCTGGCGAAATTCCGCCAAATAAGGGGTAGAAGGGCAAAATGGTAATTTTTACCTAAAATGCCAGTTATGATGTCAAATCACTAATGAAAGTGATATTACTCTTATAGGGCATCAGAAACTCTGATTTGCTGCCGTTACGCTGCCCGACGTGCCGCTAGTGAACATTTCACGTTTTTCCGTAAAAAGTATGTTTTTCCGTCAGAAGTACCTAACGTCGTCAACGAAGGTACGGACGCGTACTGTAACACTAATCTTGTGCTTCTTAAATGCATATATGTGATAGATACGTTCGTAGACCGATATACAGACAGTTTTACACGGGTTATAGTCATAATAACGCCGTATGTTTTTCTAGCACTGAGAACATGAGTGGTATCGTGGCATTGGTGAATAGTGCAAGCTGTTATTGTTGTTTTACATCATTTGGCTTTACATACTGCGTAATGCTTTTGTTTTGTCGGCATAATGATCATGCATCTACTGTATGCTTATGTATTGATATACTGTTGTATTGTCTGGAATATCTGTTATCTGTATACTGTATTGTTTGGGTTTGAGATTAACCGTTACCTGAGATTCAATGCGGTGAATTGAATCTCAGCCATAGCTTCAGGATCCGGAGGAATACGGATCGAAGATCGAGGCAAGCAGCAGTAGTCGTGTAGCTAGAGACTTATCTATCTTTACCGCTTTCAGTTATTCACTTTCAAACTCTAGGATTAATGTAATCATTACAGTGTTACACTATGGTTGATGTTTGTTATGAATCAGTTACTCTTTCGCTCCAATGCTCAACTTTGATTGAAAAAAAAATCCGCTTTAAAAATTGGGATGTTACAGACGGCCTACCATACACGACTGGGACATGTTGGTTTCCTCAAAACACCAGAAGTTGAAGTTGGTCAACAGGAGAAATCAAGTTGTCACAGTCAGGGATGACCAAAAGGAGTCTCGATAGTGTTACTTCGATACGGTCAAAGAACGCAAGGCTGATCCAACGTTGGCATCTTGGAAAGGCAAGAGTAAGGCATCCAAGGCTGAGGAAAAAGGGAAGTCGGTAAATCTTGTGGAATTAGATTTGCGCGAAGAGGAAAAAATGCAGAAGACAGAACCAAATGGCGAGTTAGAAGACCTCGTCCTAGGCACCGAACCCGGACAAATCACTAAAATCGGCAAGATACTGAACCCCGAAGTTCGGGCAAAACTTGAAGAATGCTTGAGGAACAATAAGGACGTTTTCGCTTGGCAACCGTTCGAGAACCCTGGGGTAGATCCAGACGTCTGCTGTCATAAATTGGCAATTCATCCGAGGTCAACCCCGATAGAGCAGAAGAAAAGAAAAATCGGTGCGGACAGAAGAAAGGCTTTGGAGGCCCATGTGGAAGAGCTGCTGGAAGTCGGCTTCGTACGAGAAGTACAGTATACTACCTGGTTACCGAATGTCGTGATGGTAAAGAAATCTAATGGAAAATGGCGGGTATGTACAGATTATAAGGACCTAAATAAGGTGTGTTCGAAGGACTCCTTCCCAATGCCAAATATAGACCAATTGGTTGATAACTCGTCTAGTTTCAAGTTACTCTCTTTTATGGGCGTGTATTTTGGTTATAACTAGATCGCCATGCATCTGGATGATCAGGAGAAAACTGCATTCATTACGGAGAAGGCGAATTACTATTATAATGTCATGCCCTTTGGTCTGAAGAATGCTGGGGCCACTTATCAGAGAATGATGAATCAAGTGTTCGAGGACCAGTTGAGGAAGAATGTAGAGGTCTACATAGATGATATGATTGTTAAATCTTTGCATATGGCAAATCATGTTGCAGACCTGCAGTAGAAATTTGACAAGTTAAGAGAATACCGGATTCGCCTCAACCCGGCGAAGTGTGCTTTCGGCGTCCTGGCTGGAAAATTCTTAGGCTTTTTGCTTACACATAGAGGGATTGAGGTCAATCCGGATAAATGTCAAGCCGTGTTAGACATGAAAGCACCAAGGAACATGAAGGAAGTCCAACAGTTAACGGGAAGTTTGGCGGTATTAACCAGGTTTTTGCCAAAATCTGCATAAAACTCTCTTCCCTTCTTTAAATTGTTAAAAAAGGAGGTGTCGGGAGGATGGAACTCCGAGTGTGAGGCGGCATTTACAAGAGCAAGGAGAAAGTTTGATATTTTATTTGTCTGTGGGAGAAAAGACGGTAAGTGCCGCCTTAGTAAGAGAAGATAAGGATGGCCAAACTCCGGTGTATTTTGTAAGCCGGGCTTTGCAAGGTCGAAATTAAGATATCAGAAGTTGGAGAAAATGGCTTTTGCTTTACTTATTGCGGCAAGGCGGTTGCGCCCGTATTTCCAAGGTCATACAATCGTGGTACGCACTAGTCAGCCAATACAATAGATCCTCCATAAGCCGGATTTGGCAGGACAAATGGTTAGTTGGCTATTGAGCTGTCTGAGTTTGATATAGTTTATGAAGCTCGACATGCTATTAAATCACAAGCATTGGCGGACTTTGTAATGAAGTTAACTCTAGCTGAAGGCAGAGACAATGAGGATGCCACAACATGGAAGTTGTTTGTCGATGGGTCATCAAATGTGAAGGGCTTGGAGCTGGGATTATCATTGAAAGTCCAGAAGGAGTCTCCTTGGAGCACTCCCTTCGTTTCAATTTCACGACTTCCAATAATCAGGCCGAGTACGAGGCCTTAATCACCGGGTTACTGGTTGAAATTATGCCCTAGGGGTAAGTCATTCTCCATTTAGTTATCACTTCATTTGCATGTTTATAGTGATAGCTGATCCCTGGATATATCTTATAGATTATCTTAAATGTCTCTGGTCAGTCATCTACGTGGGAGCGAAGATGAAATAAGACCAGTATGACTTTGATGAGTATGGAGATATGAGTCAAAGTCATGGGCACTTGTAAGAGTACCATGTGCTGGACCGACCAGCTATGAGAAAGTTGCATGGACTAAGTCATAAGCTTTTCTCATGTATAACCGCGTCACAACGCCCTATGACCTGAGATCATCATGGAGTCCTACATGATGAGTCACTGTTCTTTGACCTAGTCAAAAGTCACCTTTGACCGGGTGATGATAAAGGCTTGGATCGGGATCAGTGGTTCTCATGGAGAGGAATGTGAATGGTCAACATGGAATTTGTCCCTCACATTTGTAGAGAGATAATACTGGGACCCTCGATGAGTGAGTCTAAGAAATGTACTGCCGTACTGTGATGGAAAGAAGTTTCCATTTCACTTATTAGACTACTCGAGAATCGAGAAAGTAATGGTCAAGAAAAAGAAGTTGACATTATCTATGCCTCATCCTTGACCAAATTATCGCGTGACAAAAGGGACGTGACATGGTCATACGATAGGTTGTATCGTGTCATCGATCCCCATATGAATTGGGTAGTCGCAATGTCTTGCTAGAGGCCGCTTGCGACTTGTGGGCTGATACAGTATTGGCCCGCTACCAATCTCATATGAGCCTGCAGGGTCGCACACAAGAATAGCCCAACACGAGCAAAAATGTCCAGATTCATTGAATCTAGCAAAAGTGTCCAGATTCATTGAATCTTAGATACGTCTAAGATTTAATGAATACTATATTTATTTGGGGTGAATATTATGTATATTAATATTATATATATTAATATAATATATATATATATTATATTAATTCGAAATTAAATAATATAATAATATTAAATAATGATTATTATATTATTATATAATATTTGTTTAGTATTTAATTTATTTGATAAATTAAATATCTTAGACAAATTGAGATATTGTATCTCATGTTTTAATTTTCGAATAAAGATATCATATATCTATTTAATTTAAATTGAGATATAGTATCTCATATTTAATTAAATAGATGGATATCATTTCTCGGATTTAATTTATAGAGATAAATTAAATTAGAAGGCTTTTGATTCGGATTAAATAAATATATTAGATTAGATCTATTAGATAGATTTAATTAATATATATTTATTCAAAGATTCAAAACTCAAATTTCAGATCTGGCTTTTAATTCGGATTAAATAAATAAATTACATTAGATCTATTAGATAGATTTAATTAAAATATTTTAATCCAGATTTGAAATTTGAAATTCAAAATTAATGAGGATTAATTTCGAATATAATACGCTGATCGAGTTTGAGAAAACTGACGGGACATTCAGTCGGGCGTATTAGATCTAGAAACCCTAGAGCAAATAGAGAGACGCGAGTTTTTGAAGGCGCTAGCACGCTACCGCAATCGTGTTCGAAGCTGTTCGTGTGGATACCAGTAGAGGGAGGAGATTCGCGGAGTCTGCTCCTATTGATCGGAGAAGGTAGCCCACATGTTCAAATCGAAAGAAACGCTGAGATTTTCCTATAAGGTATGATTCAGATTCTTTAACCTTGATTTAAATACGGTTGAGCGATCCTCTTTGGGATTCGTAAAAGTTTTATAATTCCGCTGCGTGTACGGATCCCAATAGTTACTACAGGAAAAGAGAATGGAGACAATAATGTTCATGTTTCTACAGACTCTCAGTTGGTCGCATCCCAGATAAAGGGTACTTACCAGGCTAAGGGGCCCCTGATAATCAAGTACTTGGGAAAGGTCAAGTAGATTATGGCCGACTTTGACAAAGTTACCGTGGTACATATCCCGTGAGGAGAGAACGTTAGGGCGGATATTTTGTCTAAATTGGTAAGCACGAAAAGTCCCGGGAATCACCGCACTATTGTTCAACAAAATTTGTTAGAACCAAGTTGCGTGTTGATGATTTCGGAAGCCAACGACTGGAGGAAGCCAATTGCTGATTATCTTGAGAGAGGAATCCTCCCAGCAAATACAGCATATGCAAAGAAGAAAGTGAGAACGGCGGCTTCATATGCTATGATAGGTGATGAATTATATCGGAAAGGCTTTCATTCCCCATTGATGAAATACCACGATTTGACCAAGGCCGAGTATGTGTTATTTGAGATTCACGAGGGAATTAATGGACACCACATGGGTGCCAAGGCGTTGGCCCGCAAAGCCGTAAGAGCCGGTTACTTCTGGCCTACAATGGCAGCAAAGTCCAAAGATAACGTGCGTAAGTGTAATAGTTTTCAGAAACATGCTAACGTCATACGGACTCCCCCATCAGAGTTAGCATCTATTTCGGCTCCATGGTCGTTCTACAAGTGGGGCATCGATTTGTTAGGACCATTTAAGATGGCTCCCGGGAAGCTGAGATGGCTCATAGTAGCCGTGGATTACTTTACAAAGTGGATAGAGGCAGAACCGCTGGCAACAATTACTTCGGCTAGGGTGTAGAAATTCCTTCACCGAAGTATTATATCTTGGTTTGGGATCCCAGCCGAGATTGTTACTGATAATGGGACCCAATTCATTGATAAGGCTTTCCAAGAGATGGTAGCCAACTTCCACATTAAGCAGCACTTTGCTTCTGTGGAGCATCCGCAATCTAACGGACAAGTTGAAGCGGCCAACAAGGTCATTATGGACGGATTGAAAAAGAGGATGGAGGAAGCCGAGTCAAACTGGGTGGAACAGTTATATCCCGTTTTGTGGGGACATCGGACTAGTGTCCAATCGGCAACTCAAGAAACCCCGTTCAGGCTGACTTATGGGTGCGAGGCGATGATCCCGGTCGAGATCGGTGAACCCTCATGGAGGAGAATTAAGGCTCTACATGAGGAAGATGAGAATAGCAGAGCAATTGCAACAGAGTTGGATCTAATTGATGAAGTCAGAGTTACGGTGCATTGCCGAGAATTGGCTACCCAGTAACTCATTGCTAATCGATATAACAAGAAGGTTAGACCCTAGTTTTTTGATAAGGGAGACTCGTTCTTCGGCGGGCCGACATAGGTAAAAAAATGCCAGCCAAGGGAAACTCGCAGCAAATTGGGAAGGCTCATACCGGGTAACAGAAAACCTAGGCAAAGGTGCTTATAAATTAGAGATGCTGAAGAAAAAAGCCGTAAAACGGACATCGAACGCAAATAAGCTGAAGACGAGAACCAAGTTCTGCCAAGATGTGACAGGATCCTGAGTAATGCAAAGCTTTTATTTGAATTACTCCCATGGGAAGTTATCTACCAATGACATTTATGCTAGTTTTGAAAGTGGAGCTTAATCACCAAGAGGGGGTGAATTGGGGATTTTAAAATTCTTTTCTAACTGCTCTGTTTTTCGACACTAAAAACAGAGGTAAGCAGAGTATAGATAAGAAGGGCAATACACAAGGAATTTATACTGGTTCGGTCCAACCTTTTGACCTACGTCCAGTCCCCAGACTCTTTGGGATTTTTCACTATCTCAATTGATTACACACTCTGTAACTCAAGAGTAATTCTCTCACTAGAACTTACTCATCCTTATAAGTTGCAATCAATATTCCAATCTCCAAGATCATGAAGTATTTCTTAGTACCAGTCAGTATCCTTTTAGTACCAGTCAATAGTTTGAAATATTTTTTCCAGATCCTAAAATAATTTTTCAAGATTATAAAATATTTTTTATGTACTAGTCAGTATCCTAAAAGTACTTTTAAGTACCGATCGACTACCACTAAATATTTTTTTCGGTATCGAAATATTTTTTTCGGTCAATACTTGAAATATTTTTTCTTTAATTTTTCAAAATTATGAAGTATTTTTTTGTACCACGGTCCAAAATTTCTTTTTAGCATCGTTAATAAATATTTTTTCAAGATCCTAAAATAATTTTTCAAAATTATGAAGTATTTTTTCGTACTAGTCATTATCCTGAAAGTACTTTATAGTACCAATAAGCACCCTGAAATATTTTTTTCAGTATCAGTCAGTATCTTTTTAGTACCGATCAATACCTGAAATATTTTTTCAAGATCCTAAAATAATTTTAATTGAAATAAATTATTAAATTTAAAAGAAAAAAATTGGTGTTGGGCGCTCTTCTTGACAAACCACATGTGTATTTTTGCACATTTCAAATGCCACATCAGCATCCAGTCAGCAAAAAAAGTCAAACTTAACGGTCAAAGTCAAACTTATTGGTCAAACGATATTTTTGTACCTAATTTGTAACCACGTGTGTACTTTTGCACCTAAAAAAAACACTTGCTACTGAGCGCTCCTCGAGAGAAAAGCACATGTGTATTTTTGCACTTTAACCCTTTAATAAAACTATAAAGATCAACAATCATATCAACCAAAAAATTAAATTCCGAAAATTGGTTTACGTTCAACTTTGTTTTCCTAATAAGCTTAAAATAATGGGTTGATTTTTTCATGGGTTAAGGTGCATTTTTGCCCTTAAAGTATGCACCCAGGAGCAATTTTGCCCTTGAAGTTTTCGGCGGAGCAATGTTGCCCCTGAAGTTTTAAAACGTAGCAATGTTGCCCCTCCGTCAAAAACCCTAACGATAATGTTGCCCCTCCTTCAAAAACCCTAACGATCAACGTTAGGGTTTTTGACGAGGGGCAACATTGCTCCATTTTAAAACTTTAGGGACAACATTGCTCAAAAAAAAAGTAGCAATTTTGCCCTTGAATTTTTAAAACGGAGCAATGTTGCCCCTCATCAAAAAACCCTAACGGTCAACTAACGGTCGGTTGGGTTTTTGGTTTTTGACTGAGGGGCAACATTGCTCAGTTTTAAAACTTTAGGGGCAACATTGCTACATCGAAAACTTCAAGGGCAAAATTGCTCCTGGGCGCATACTTTAAGTGCAAAAATGCACCTTAACCCTTTTTTCATTAAATAAATAAAAAAGTCATTTTTAAAAAAAAATTCACTTGAATGGGAAAAAAAGTTATTGAAGAATAAAACAAACAGGAACAAGTAATTATTTTCATGGTTTTGTAAGAAACATGAAATTTTCATGTTTATTTAATGCAACTTGTTTATTAATTAATTTTCCATGAAGAAGATATAAGAGAAGTCATCTTCCAACAACTAAATAAAACCCAACATTTGATCATCCTCAATACAATATCATTCCATCAACAATATCACTACCTTTACTTTTATCACAAAAGACGAACATAAAGATTTACAGATATAAAAAAAGATGAAGCCATATTATGGTTTTGTTTGGCTTATTGTGTTGTTCAATATATTCAGCAGTACATCATCATCAAGGGTCAGATCATCACATGACTCTTGTAGTTCTAATATTATCAATGTTTCTGGCATTCCCTTTGATACTTCCTCACTTCGCTGTGTTGCTGTTTGGCCAGAAAAGTTTTTCATCCTTCGAGTAAGTTCTTATTTTATATATTCATTCAAATATTATAAATTGTAAATTCATAAATATATAAAGTAAATTCACACCAAGTAAGTTCACCATATTTCTTTTTAGCTATTTGGGTCCAATCAGACTTTAATTCAATCTACACTTGCTAGTGCAAAATAACATTTCTACAGTAGGGCTTTTACATCGTTTGTTGTAGAGATGATGTAGAAAGCGTGATTAGTAATATTTTCCTAAATAAGATTTGAGACCGTTAACTTTCTATACCGATATGATAAAAAAACCTCTGTATATAGTAATCTAGATTTTTATTTTTTTTAAAAAAAATTACCCCTTTATGCACTAGGTGCTAACAACCCGTGCATATAGAACCTAATGCATGAGAGATCATAAATATAAGACCTAATTGACTTTTTGTGTGTGTGGAGAGAGACTAAGGATGCTAAATGAGCTAATCTTTTATTTTTTTTAAATATATATATTGATACGGGGCAAAACCCAAACAAAACAACATTGTTACTGCATCACTACATATCGTGGGTAGGAGACTCCCACACCATCACTATACAAGTAGCTACGAATACCAACAGGGGGTTCAGAAAAAAACAGCATACACCACATCCTGACTAAAACTCAGGTTAGCTAAGAAATCTGCACATGAATTGCCTTCCCTATATACATGACTTACCACCACCTTAGAGAACTTCATCAATACCAAAAGAATATTAGTCAGAATGCTGGAGCCCTCAGGTTCTTCCTCTTGCATCTTATGCAACATTGAGACGACAGTGGAAGAATCACTTTCCACCTCAACACATTGAAACTGGAGCTCAGCCGCTAATTTAAGGCCAGTAAGCACTTCCCATAATTCAGCTAGCACAGCAGAACATCTTCCTAGTTTCCAAGCGAACCCATTCACCCATTCCTCCATTTAGTTAATTATCATTTCATTTGCATGTTTATAGTGATAACTGTATCCCTGGATATATCTTATAGATTATCCTAAATGTCCCTGGTCGGTCATCTACGCGGGAGCGAAGATGAAATAAGACCAGTATGACTTTGATGAGGTATGAAGATACAAATCAAAGTCATTGGCACTTGTAGAAGTACAAGGTGCTAAACCGACCCACTATGAGAAAGCTGTATGGATTTAGTCATAAGCTTATCTCATGTATAACCGCGTTACCACGTCCTTTGACCTGAGATCATCATGGATTCCTACATGAGGGTCGCTGATCTTTGACCTAGTCAAAAGTCACCTTTGACCGGTGATGATAAAGGCTTCGATCGGGATCGGTGGTTTTAAATGCGATGAATGTGAATGGTCAAGATGGAATTTGTCCCTAACATTTGTAGAGAGATAATACTAGGCCCCTCGATGAGTGAGTTTGAGAAATGTATGACCATACTACGATGGAAATGAGTTTCTATTACAATTGTTCGACTACTCAAGAATCTAGAGAGTAATGGTCAAGAACAGGAAGTTGACATTATACATGCCTCATCCTTGACCAAATTATCGCATGACAAAAGGTACATGACATGGTTGTACGATAGGTTGTATCGTATTATTGATCCCCATATGAATTGGGTAGTCGGAATGTCTTGCTAGAGGCCGCTTGTGACTTGTGGGCTGGTACAGTATTGCCCCGCTGCCAATCTCATGTGGGCCTACAGGGTCGCACACAAGAATAGCTCAACACGAGCAAAAGTATCCAGATTCATTGAATCTTAGATATGTCTAAGATTTAATGAATATTGTATTTAATCTACGATGGATATATATATATATATATATATTAAATATATATTATTAAAGAGAATAATATAATAATATTATTTAATAGAGATTATAATATTATTATATATAAGATTTGTTTTGTATTTAATTTATTTGATAAATTAAATATCTAAAACAAATTGAGATATTGTATCTCGATTTAATTTTCCAATATAGATATCATATATCGATTTAATTTAAATTAAGATATAGTATCTCGATTTAATTAAATAGATAGATATCATATCTCGATTTAATTTATAGAGATAAATTAAATTAGAAGGCTTTTAATTGGGATTAAATAAATAGATTAGATTATATATATTGGATTGATTTAATTAATATATTATTTTAATCCAAATTCAGATTTCAAAAATAATAAGGATTAATTTTGAATATATAATACGCCTATTGTGTTTTGAAAACCTACAGGACATTTTACAAGACGTATTAGAAAAGCCGCGAGAAACCCTAGAGAGAAAAGTGAAAGACGCGAAAATACTGAAGGCGCTAGCACGCTACCGTCGGTGTTGGAGGCTATTCGTGTGGATACGGGTAGAGGGAGTGGATTCGAGAAGTCGGCTCCTATTGATCGAGTAGGACGCACACGATATCGTATTTCACCAGGTTTGCATAGGTACGGTTTCTATCGAACCCAATTTTGCTTTGATAGATCCTCTTAATGGGATTCGAAAAAGTTTAAAATGGATGAAATCCTTCCGCTGCGTGTATGGATCCCAACACATCTAGCAAGACTGTTTCCCCTTTGGCAGCCCCATCAACATTGATTTTTAGTCCATTCCATTCTTGGTGGGTTCCACCTAATTTGCACCTCCTCTTTAGACTTAATGATCCTCCCAAAATCCACTCTTGCAATCTTAATTTCCTCCACATACTATTTCACAGTTGCTCCTAAGTCTCTTGGCAATTTGAACCCTTCCTCAAAAAGCTCCCGATTCCGCCATTGCCATAGCAACCCGACAAGCCACCCCAAATGACAAGTCCCAATACCTATCATCTCTCTTTAAGTTCCATAAAAACCAGTCCTTCCCCTCTAGTTCTTTAAACTCATTCTTAGCTCGCCACCATGCGCTTCTTGCCACACAATTTTCTTCATGTACGATCAACGACATAAAATAATACTATTGCAAAGCCGACGTAAAATATTAACTTTTTATCAATGAAAATCGATTCCCAATTCCTCTTTTGACAAAAGAAAAGAAAATAACCATAAATTGTTTTAATTTTTGAAATTGTCACTTAGATCCTTTGAGGCCTTCATCTCTCATTTACTGAATCCTCTCGAAATGCACAATATTCCAATCTTGAAACTTTCTGCAAAGAAAATGTTCATAATTTGCATCTTTCTTAACAAAGACAAAAAAGGTGCAACCTTTGTTTGTACTGAATTATTTAACCTTTTGCATTAAAATATACAACATTGGTTTTTATTGTTTTCAAGTATCCAATAACGTTTCATAATTAAGAATCTCACTTTTTATTTTTTAAGGCTCCGTTGTTTTGTGGGCAACTCACAAACTTTTGGATCTTGAAAAGTTTTAAAGAAGAAGTCCTTCATTGTTTGCTTTATCTTTTTTATAAAAATATTAAGGGTTAATATTACTGTTAATCTTTATAATCTTTATAGTTTGGTTGACTTCTAGTCTTAGCTTCCTGTACTTTCAAAGTGTTGGTTTTGATCCCTTAGAGTTTTATAAAAATTTCGTTTGATTTTTTAACTACTGATTATTATACTTTTTATGTGTTTAGGTTTTGGTCCGTATGCTTCAACTAAAACTAGACCATTTGAAACTATATGGACTAAAATCAACGATTTGAAATTATAGAGATTGAAACCAACATTCTATAAAACTATAAAGATTAACAATGATATTAACCCAAAAATAAAATTCTGAACAATTTATTTGCCAACTTTTTTTTCCTAATATAATGATGATCATCTTAGCTAATAAGCTTAAAATAATGGGTTGCTTTTTATTTATTTATTATTATTACAGTAATAAAAAATTGTTTATTTTTTTATTTTTTTTTCACTTGAATGGGAAAAAAGTTATTGAATAATAAAACAAACAGGAACAAGTAATTTGTTTCATGGGTTTTTTTAAGAAACATGAAAATTTTCATGTTTATTTAATGCAACTTGTTTATTAATTAATTTAAAAGGCATCTTCCAACAACTAAACAATAATTTCCTACCAAATTTTTCAAGCAAGCAACTCGTTAACTTTAAGGATAAATAAATAAATAATGAAACAAATCTGTACGTAATTCCTTGAATCTATATATAAATAAAACCCAACATTTGATCATCCTCAATACAATATCACCTTTACTTTTATCACGAAAGACGAACATTAAGATTTGCAGATATAAAAAAAGATGAAGCCATATTATTATTTTGTTTGGCTTCTTGTGTTGTTCACTATATTCAGCAGTACATCATCATCATCATCATCAAGGCTGGTCAGATCATCACATGACTCTTGTAATTCTAATATTCTCAATGTTTCTGGCATCCCCTTTGATACTTCTTCACTTCGCTGTGTTGCTGTTTGGCCAGAAAGGTTTTTCATCCTTCGAGTAAGTTCTTATTTTATATATTCATTCAAATATTGTAAATTGCAAATTCACACCAAGTAAGTTCACCATATTTCTTTTTAGGTATTTGGGTCCAATCAGACTTTCATTCAATGTACACTTGCTAGTGCAAAATAACATTTCTACAGTAGGGCTTTTACATCATATCGTTTGTTGTAGAGATGGTGTAGAAAGCGTGATTAATAATATTTTCATAACTAAGATGTGAGACTGTTAGCTTTCTATACCTGATACGATAAAAGGACCTCTATATATAGTAATCTAAATTTTTTATTTTTTTTAAAAAAGTTATCCCTTTATGCACCAGGTGTTAACAACCCGTGTAGATAGTGAATATATATATACATATATATATATATATATATATATATATATATATATGGTTAGGTTTTTCTACTCCGATTAACAACCAAGTGGTAAAATAACTTTCTATACGAGTTGTATCTACTACACGTTCTGGAGAACCAGTGTAGAAATCATTTTTTAACCACTGTAAAAAGTTAATTTTGCACTAAGCTAGTGAATAGTGAGTTAGTAAGTTTTTAATTAGTCCAACTATTTTTAGTAAATAATCTAAATGTTTGAGCTCTGATCCATATCATCTTAGTCAAATTTCAAAATAACAACGATTCACTTAGAGCAATAGATGACTATGATGTGATGACAAAATGGCAAATCTGATATCAATGATTTTCTAATGAGAATAGATTAAGAACTAGCTCACTAGGAAGAATAAAGTACATACAAATTCTTATGTTATTAAAATGAATGTGGATCAGTACGGCCAGGCTTCATCAAACTTGTGGAGTTTTGTACTCTCATACCCAGAAGACATAAATTCCTATGGAGCAATAGGATTCTCCAAAGACGGCCATATGGTCGGTTCTAGCGCTGCGGTAGGGTGGGTTGGACCAATCGAAGGCAGTGCCGGGTTGAAGCAGTATTATCTAGGTGGACAAAGCCCTGACCAGGTGATCCCTGACAAAGGGGACCTTCCATGGACAAAAGCATCTATAGTTTCAACTTCAACATCATCAAATATTGCTTACATAGCCTTTCAATTGGAAACTAGTATGCCATTGCCATATCTCATATTTTCAATTGGACCCAATGGCTTCTTCCCTTCTCCTTCAAACTATTCATTAGTACATCATAGATATCACCATTCCTTCAAGATGGATTATACATATTCTGGTAAGTGACAATGGACTCCACATTGAATGTCACCTTTGCTCATATAACTAAGGCTCTCATAATTTGATATCCATATAAAAAAAACAATTTACTTTCCCCTACTTATATATTACTCCCTTATATATAAGAAAATCATTTTAGAGATGACATATTCCAATTTATAACAGATATAAATAACCTGTCTGAAAATTTTAGCATCATTTTTCATTTTTGTTTGAATTAATTATTTGTTAATCTCACTGTATTGTTAATTATCCTCATCTTCGAACCATTACCATTTTCTCATTCTCTCCCTCTTTTTTGCTAAACATTTTCTCTCATGCACATCTTTTTTCCTATTTGCTCATACTGTCTCCATAGATAGGGGTATTTTTGAAAAATAAGGTGTATATTTTTTACATATTTATTATTTTAAATTAATTTTAACCAACTTCTTAATATGCATAATTTTTTTTGACTAAAAAAAGCTAGAGGGAGTATAATGTGCATAATATGCATAATTTGGTTATGTATATTTTATAAAAAAACTAGAGGGAGGATATATAACTATTTCATGACTACTTAATAATATAACTACTTATTTTCTTCACTTAATACACACACACACACACATATTTTTTTTTTTTTTTTTGGGTTTTCAAGATCCATATTTATTAACTTATTTCTGTTGCGCAGGCAAGGTTTCGGCCCCACTAGCTCCCGCGCCGTCTCCCTACTAACGAAGGATCGACGCAAATAAAGAATTTGTAATAGTCATGTTAAATTTGTAATACCCGGATAATTATTTATCTCGGAATATTATATTTCGATAAATAAAACCTATTGGAAATAGGTGAATATGTGGTCACAAATAATAAGTTATAATTATCTTATTTTCTAAGGTAATTTCTATGGAAATTAGAAGAGATAAAGAGCTAAAAATCCCTAAAATACATTATGGGGCATTAAACGACCTGAAAATATTTTGATAAATCCCCAGAGGCAATAAAATATTTGTTAAACATTAGAAAGTATGTTGTCTCTAATTTTAGGAATTTATGGGAATATTTTCCTTGAAAAATAATGAGGCAAAATTTAATATTATTTTTGGAACCCTAAATGGCCCCATGATTTTTAATATTTTGCATGGGATGTAAAATACCAATGTCAGTGAAATAGTTGTGAGATAATAACTAATCCTAATTAAGAAAATTATCAACAATTAGTAAGTGACTAATTAAGTAATTAATGGCTAATTACTTTAATTAAGATATAAAGTAAATTAATTAAGAAAATAAATAAAAAAGAAAATAAGAAAGGAAGGGCGAAAATTTCAAGTGTGAAAGGGGTTAGGGATTTTTCAAATAATATCTAGATATTTTAGTAATTAAATAATAATATATTCGGTAGAAAACCAGTTGGCTAAATGAGAACCGATAGAAATAAAATCTTATCTCAAAATAGGTGAGCTAAGTCTCGTAACATCCGGACTTATTATAAACAAGTATAATTTTATCCCAGTGAGCGGGCATCTCCGAAGTCATTTCCGAAACCGGGGTGATTAAGAGACCGGATGGAAGAGGAAAAGGCGTATAGTAGAAACGAGAACCAATGGAAAATAAATCCGTTGTGACAAACCATGAACTATGTTTCTTAGGTCAGGACATATTACGAACCAGTGAATTTTTACCCAGAAGTTGGCATAGCCGGAAGTTATTTCCGTAACCGATGGCGTCTGTCCGAAAATGTTCAGCAGGCAACGGAATACCCTTAATGGGATCAAAAATTTAGTTAACCCAGATATTTCCAAAGAGGAAGAGTAGACCTTCAGTGCTGTGTTGCCGTATTTTTGAGATTCTCCAAGATTACGCGATTAGAACACCGAACAGGGAACTTTATCGGTACAATCACATAAAGCAAGAGTGTGACATCATGCATGACATAAGGGGGAGACACATGGATGGCCAAGAGGAAGCCATGTGTAAAAACAAGATCTAACGGATGAGATTCGATCTGAAAAAGGTATGAATAGTGTCACAAAAATCTCTATAAATAGCCAACACCTCTTCTTCTCATTTCACACCAAAATTTCGAATCCTAGAGAGATTTTAGAGAGAAGGAGGAGTCCGGAGAAAGTGTAGCGAAGCCCCGGGTAAGTTCTTCATCCCTAGTCTTAAGCTTTGGTGTTTTGTTCGGTAGTTATAGTAGGAATGTTGTTTTGATCTTTAATCTTCCAATATATTGTAGATATCATGTTTTTGGTGAAATATGATATATATTTCGAAAAATATGTTGGGGAAAGAGTTATGGCAAAATTTTGGAAGATTAGAGTCAAAGTAGCGAAGCTCTGGCGAAATTTCGCCGATTAGGGGAGTCAGGAGCAAAATGGTAATTTATACCTAAAAATGCCTGTTATGATGTTAGACTTTGATAAATATGATATTATCCTTATAGGATATCTGTAATCACGTACCGCTGTCATACCGCTGTCGTACCGCTGTTTTCTGTCAAAAGTACCGTTTTCCGTCAACGAAGGTACGTTCGCGTAATGTAACACTAATGCTGATGTTTATGTTATGCATGTATGTGCTATGTGTATTGTGTGTGTATAGTTGTTATGTTGCCTGAGTGCATATAGATGTTAGAGTATAACTGTATGTAAGCTGGGAGCGATGCGTCTGTAATGCTGGGAGCGATATGTCTGTATGCTGGGAGCGATATTATCTGCATTGGTTGCGTGTGATAATGCTGGGAGCAATATATCTGCATCGGTTGTGTGTGTAATATATCTGTTGTTGGGCTCATGTGCTGTATATGTTGTGAATGTCCGTAGTCCATATGTTGTGTATGTAAATATGAGGTTAACCGTACCGTTACCTGAGGTTCAATGGGCATTGAACCTCAGCTCTTAACATAGCGTCAGGTTCAGGAGCACCGCGGACCGAGGAGAAAGGCAAGCAGGCCGCATAGAGACCCGACTGAAGACTTCCTTCTGATGTTATTTACTTTTGAAAACACTCGATTATTGTACCGCTTCTGTAAACAGCCAGACTTACGACATTTTGAATATAAGTATCGATTACTCAATCGCTCCGATGCTCTACTCGATGAAATAAAAATAATAATACTTTTTTGGAAAATGGGATGTTACAAAATTAAATTTGAAGGTTAATTAATGTTGGTTTTCTCATTTATTGTGTGGTCATTGTTTCAAAAAGACATACTAATTTGGATGTATTATTCTCGTTTTTCTCTTACACTGTCATATTATAATTTGAAGTTATAATTACTGATTCCCAACTTTGATGCTTCAATCCCATATATTTCTTGTTAGTAAAAAGGTGTCCTAGAGACAATCTGCTGTGACAGAGGAATACTTTTTTGTATTTTAGTATTTTATGATTTATATATGTATTTAAGCACATTTTATCTTTATCATATATATGTCTTACCTTTACGTTAAGGTTAATATGCGTTTAAAGATAAAAATGTCATACCCCTTGTAATTAAAACATTTATCAAAGTAATACAAATGATATATAATGGGCAACCAGGACAATCATAGTTTACCGATAGATAAGTCATTCTTGGTTACAACATGATTATTCTACGGAGTTTATCATACAAAAATCTAAAGTACCAGTATCATAATTATACAGCCCAAAAATAACTATAACTAAAATAATATATAATTCTATGGGCACCATCACTTTTCGATGTCTGTCACTAAAAGTCTTTGTTGTGATTTACACCATTATAATTGTCCTATGTACCAAAAGGAAAGGTAAAAACTTTTTGTAAATCCAATGAGCGAAAATTGTTGATTGACTATGATGTATTAAATTATCATGAAGGCGCGAGAGGTTTAATGAAAACCAATAAATAATTATGTCATTTTAAAGTAATTTTTCAATTAAAAATTTTAAATAACTTAAGTGTGAAATAAATTATTTCACGAGAAGTCTTTACGCGTTTTAAAAATTGATGGAAGTCCCAAAATAGAAAAAAAGTAATCTATCTTTGTTTGGATCTATATATCTAGTAAATTTGTAAAAGCTCAATGACTTTAAAATAGTATACTTGTGTCTTTACGCTTCTTTTTTCCCACATTGTTTTTGTAATTTTCATACGAAAAATTTATTTATTTATTTTTTTTTTTTTTACAGTTTCTATACTCCTCATATTTATTCCGGATTATACTTCTCTCTCCAAATTTTATGATTTTTTATTTTTTTTAATCAACCACAATTTTCTTCATGTACTGTAACTGATGTAAAATATTACTATTGCAGTGCCGACGTAAAATATTAACTTTTTATCAATGAAAATCGATTCCCAATTCCTTTTTTGACAAAAGAAAAGAAAATAACCATAAATTGTTTTAATTTTTGAAATTGTCACTTAGATCCTTTCACTTCATCTCTCTTTTACTGAATCCTCTCAAAATGTACAATATTCCAATCTTGAGACTTTCAGCAAAGAAAATGTTTATAATTTGCATCTCTCTTAACAAAGACAAAAAAGGTGCAACCTTTGTTTGTTCTGAATTATTTAACCTTTTGCATTAAAATATACAAGATTTGGTTTATATTATTTTCAAGTATCCAATAACGTTTTATAATTAAGAATCTCACTTTTTAAAAGCTCCGTTGTTTTGTGGGCAACTCACAAACTTTTGGATCTTGGAAAGTTTTAAAGAAAAAGTCCTTAATTGTTTGCTTTATCATTTTTATAAAAAAGGGTTAATATTATTGTTAATATTTATAGTTTGATTAACCCTCTATACTTTCAAATTGTTGGTTTTGATCCCTTATAATTTCATAAAAATTCGGTTTGATTTTTAACTACTGATTTTTATACTTTTTATGAGTTTTAGTTTTAATCCATATGCTTAAACTCAAACTACCAAACCATATGAAACTATATGGACTAAAATCAACTATTTGAAATTATAGTAACTAAAACCAAAATTTGATAAAACTATAAAGATCAACAATGATATCAACCCAAAAATTAAATTCTGGAAAATTGGTTTACATTCAACTTTGTTTTCCTAATAAGCTTAAAATAATGGGTTGCTTTTTTTATTAAAGAAATAAAAAAAAAAATCTTTTAAAAAAAAAACTTTTTCACTTGAATGGGAAAAAAGTTATTGAAGAATAAAACAAACAGGAACAAGTAATTATTTTCAAGGTTTTGTAAGAAACATGAAATTTTCATGTTTATTTAATGCAACTTGTTTATTAATTAATTTTCCATGAAGAAGATATAAGAGAAGTCATCTTCCAACAACTAAACAATAATTTCCTACCAAAATTTTCAAGCAAGCAACTCGTTAACTTCAAGGATAAATAAATAAATAATGAAACAAATCTGTACGTAATTCCCTGAATCTATATATAAATAAAACCCAACATTTGATCATCCTCAATACAATATTATTCCATCAACAATATCACCACCTTTACTTTTATCACAAAAGACGAACATAAAGATTTGTAGATATAAAAATAGATGAAGCCATATTATTGTTTTCTCTGGCTTATTGTGTTATTCACTATATTCAGCAGTACATCATCATCATTCATCAAGGCTGGTCAGATCATCACATGACTCTTGTAGTTCTAATATTATCAATGTTTCTGGCATTCCCTTTGATACTTCTTCACTTCGCTGTGTTGCTGTTTGGCCAGAAAGGTTTTTCATCCTTCGAGTAAGTTCTTATTTTATATATTCATTCAAATATTGTAAATTGTAAATTCATATATATATATATATATATATATATATAATATAAAGTAAATTCACACCAAGTAAGTTCACCATATTTCTTTTTAGCTATTTGGGTCCAATCAGACTTTAATTCAATCTACACATGCTAGTGCAAAATAACATTTCTACAGTACGGCTTTTACATCGTTTGTTGTAGAGATTATGTAGAAAGCGTGATTAGTAATATTTTCCTAAATAAGATTTGAGACCGTTAACTTTCTATACCGATATGATAAAAAAACCTCTGTATATTGTAATCTAGATTTTTATTTTAAAAAAAAAAATTTACACCTTTATGCACTAGGTGCTAACAACCCGTGCATATAGTGAACCTAATGCATGAGAGATCCTAAATATAAGACCCAATTTACTTTTTGTGTGTGTGGAGGGACTAAGGAAACTAAATGAGCTAATTTTTTATTTTTTATTCATACGGGGCAAAACCCAAACAAAACAGCACTGTTACTGCATCACTACATATCATGGGTAGGAGACTCCCACACCATCACTATACAAGTAGCTAGAATACCAACAGGGGGTTCAGAAAAAACAGCATACACCACATCCTGACTAAAACTCAGGTTAGCTAAGAAATCTGCACATGAATTGCCTTCCCTATATACATGACTTACCACCACCTTAGAGAACATCATCAATACCAGGAAAATATTAGTCAGAATGCTGGAGCCTCAGGTTCTTCCTCTTGCATCTTATGCAACATTGAGACCACCGTGGAAGAATCACTTTCCACCTCAACACATTGAAACTGGAGCTCAGCCGCTAATTTAAGGCCAGTAAGCACTCCCCATAATTCAGCTAGCACAGCAGAACATCTTCCTAGTTTCCAAGTGAACCCATTCACCCATTCACCAATGCATCCTCTAAGAAGCCCCCCACATCCTGTTGGAAAATATGCCCTAAGGGCAAGTCATTGTACTTTAAACATTAATGTCATTTAAAGTATTCTCGATTTAGTTAATTATCATTTCATTTGCATGTTTATAGTGATAACTGTATCCCTGGATATATCTTATAGATTATCCTAAATGTCCCTGGTCGGTCATCTACGTGGGAGCGAAGATGAAATAAGACCAGTATGACTTTGATGGGGTATGGAGATACGAATCAAAGTCATGGGCACTTGTAGAAGTACAAGGTGCTGAACCGACCCACTATGAGAAAGCTGTATGGATTTAGTCATAAGCTTATCTCATGTATAACCACGTTACCACACCCTTTGTCCTGAGATCATCATGGATTCCTACATGAGGGTTGCTGATCTTTGACCTAGTCAAAAGTCACCTTTGACCGGGTGATGATAAAGGCTTTGATCGGGATCAATGGTTTTCATGCAGAGGAATGTGAATGGTCAAGATGGAATTTGTCCCTCACATTTTTAGAGAGATAATACCGGGCCCCTCGATGAGTGAGTCTGAGAAATGTATGGTCATACTACGATGGAAAGGAGTTTCCATTTCAATTGTTAGACTACTCAAGAATCGAGAAAGTAATGGTCAAGAACATGAAGTTGACATTATTCATGCCTTATCCTTGACCAAATTATCGCGTGACAAAAGGGACGTGACATAGTTGTACGATAGGTTGTATCGTATCATCGATTCCCATATGAATTGGGTAGTCATAATGTCTTGCTAGAGGCCGCTTGAGACTTGTGGGCTGGTACAGTATTGGCCCGCTGCCAATCTAATGTGGGCTTGCAGGGTCGCACACAAGAATAGCCCAACACGAGCAAAAATGTCCAGATTCATTGAATCTTAGATATGTCTAAGATTTAATTAATACTGTATTTAATCTAGGATGGATATATATATATATATATATATATATATATTAAATTTGAAAATAATATAATAATATTATTTAAAAGAGATTATAATATTATTATATATAAGATTTGTTTTGTATTTAATTTATTTGATAAATTAAATATCTAAAACAAATACAAATATTGTATCTCGATTTAATTTTTGAATATAGATATCATATATCCGATTTAATTTAAATTGAGATATAGTATATCGATTTAATTAAATAGATAGATATCATATCTCGATTTAATTTATAGAGATAAATTAAATCAAAAGGCTTTTAATTCGGATTAAATAAATAGATTCGATTATATCTATTGGATTGATTTAATTAATATATTATTTTAATCCAAATTCAGATTTCAAAATTAATAGGGATGAATTTTGAATATATAATTCGCCTATTGTGTTTTGAGGGAGTGGATTCGAGAAGTCGGCTCCTGTTGATCAAGTAGGACGCACACGATATCGTATTTCACCAGTTTGCATAGGTACGGTTTCTATCGAACACGATTTTGCCGTTGATAGATCCTCTTAACGGGATTCGAAAAAGTTTTAAATGGATGAAATCTTTCCGCTGCGTGTACGGATCCCAACACATCTAGCAAGACCTATTTCCGGTTTGGCAACCCCATCAACATTGATTTTTAGTCCATTCCATTCTTGGTGGGTTCCACCTAATTTGCACCTCCTCTTTAGACTTAATGATCCTCCCAAAATCCACTCTTGCAATCTTAATTTCCTCCACATACCATTTCACAGTTGCTCCTAAGTCTCTTGGCAATTTGAACCCTTCCTCAAAAAGCTCCCAATTCCGCCATTGTCATAGCAGCCGCAAGCCACCCCAAATGACAAGTCCCAATCCCTATCATCTCTTTAAGTTCCATAAAAACCAGTCCCTCCCCTCTAGTTCTTTAAACTCATTCTTAGCTCTGCCACCATGCAGTTCTTGCCACAAAATTTTCTTCATGTACGCTCACTGACATAAAATAATACTATTGCAGTGCCGACGTAAAATATTAACTTTTTATCAATGAAAATCGATTCCCAATTCCTCTTTTGACAAAAGAAAAGAAAATAACCATAAATTGTTTTAATTTTTGAAATTGTCATTTAGATCCTTTGAGGCCTTCATCTCTCTTTTACTGAATCCTCTCAAAATGCACAATATTCCAATCTGGAAACTTTCTGTAAAGAAAATGTTCATAATTTGCATCTTTCTTAACATAGACAAAAAAGGTGCAACCTTTGTTTGTCCTGAATTATTTAACCTTTTGCATTAAAATATACAAGATTGGTTTTTATTGTTTTCAAGTATCCAATAACGTTTCATAATTAAGAATCACACTTTTTATTTTTTAAGGCTCTGTTGTTTTGTGGGCAACTCACAAACTTTGGGATCTTGAAAAGTTTTAAAGAAAAAGTCCTTCATTGTTTGTTTTATCATTTTTATAAAAGTATTAAGGGTTAATATTACTGTTAATCTTTATAATCTTTATAGTTTGGTTGACTTCTAGTCTTAGCCTCCTGTACTTTCAAAGTGTTGGTTTTGATCCCTTAGAGTTTGATAAAAATTTCGTTTGATTTTTAACTACAGATTATTATACTTTTTTTGTGTTTAGGTTTCGGTCCGTATGCTTAAACTAAAACTAGACCATTTGAAACTATATGGACTAAAATCAACGATGATTTGAAATTATAGAGATTGAAACCAACATTCTATAAAACTATAAAGATTAACAATGATATTAACCCAAAAATAAAATTCTGAAAAAATTTGTTTGCCAACTTTTTTTTCCTAATATAATGATGATCATCTTAGCTAATAAGCTTAAAATAATGGGTTGCTTTTTTCTTATTATTATTATTACAGGAATAAAAAATTGCTTTTTTTAATTTTTTTTCACTTGAATGGGAAAAAAAGTTATTGAAGAATAAAACAAAATGGAACAAGTAATTTGTTTCATGGTTTTTTTAAGAAACAAGAAAATTTTCATGTTTATTTAATGCAACTTGTATATTAATTAATTTAAAAGGCATCATCCAACAACTAAACAATAATTTCCTACCAAATTTTTCAAGCAAGCAACTCGTTAACTTCAAGGATAAATAAATAAATAATGAAACAAATCTGTACGTATTTCCCTCAATCTATATATAAATAAAACCCAACATTTGATCATCCTCAACACAATATCATTCCATCAACAATATCACCTTTACTTTTATCACGAAAGACGAACATTAAGATTTGCAGATATAAAAAAAGATGAAGCCATATTATTATTTTGTTTGGCTTATTGTGTTGTTCACTATATTCAGCAGTACATCATCATCATCATCATCAAGGCTGGTCAGATCATCACATGACTCTTGTAATTCGAATATTCTCAATGTTTCTGGCATCCCCTTTGATACTTCTTCACTTCGCTGTGTTGCTGTTTGGCCAGAAAGGTTTTTCATCCTTCGAGTAAGTTCTTGTTTTATATATTCATTCAAATATTGTAAATTGCAAATTCACACCAAGTAAGTTCACCATATTTCTTTTTAGGTATTTGGGTCCAATCAGACTTTCATTCAATGTACACTTGCTAGTGCAAAATAACATTTCTACAGTAGGGCTTTTACATCGTTTGTTGTAGAGATGGTGTAGAAAGCGTGATTAATAATATTTTCATAAGTAACATGTGAGACTGTTAGCTTTCTATACCTGATATGATAAAAGAACCTCTGTTATATAGTAATCTAAATTTTTTATTTTTAAAAAAATATTTATCCCTTTATGCACCAGGTGCTAACAACCCGTATAGATAGTGAATATATATATATATATATATATATATATATATATATTTGGTTAGGCTTTTCTACTCCGATTAACAACCAAGTGGTAAAATATTTTTCTATACGAGTTGTATCTACTACACGTTCTGGAGAACCAGTGTAGATATCATTTTTTAACCACTGTAAAAAGTTTATTTTGCACTAAGCTAGTGAATAGTGAGTTAGTAAGTTTTTAATTAGTCCAACTATTTTTAGTAAATAATCTAAATGTTTGAGCTCTGATCCATATCATCTTAGTCAAATTTCAAAATAACAACGATTCACTTAGAAGAATAGATGACTATGATGTGATGACAAAATGGCAAATCTGATATAAATGATTTTCTAATGAGAATAGATTAAGAACTAGCTCACTGGGAAGAATAAAGTACATACAAATTCTTATGTTATTAAAATGAATGTGGATCAGTACGGCCAGGCTTCATCAAACTTGTGGAGTTTTGTACTCTCATACCCAGAAGACATAAATTCCTATGGAGCAATAGGGTTCTCCAAAGACGGCCAAATGGTCTGTTCTAGCGCTGCGGTAGGGTGGGTTGGACCGATCGACGGCGGTGCCGGGTTGAAGCAGTATTATCTGGGTGGACAAAGCCCTGACCAGGTGATCCCTGACAAAGGGGACCTTCCATGGACAAAAGCATCTATAGTTTCAACTTTAACATCATCAAATATTGCTTACATAGCCTTTCAACTGGAAACTAGTATGCCGTTGCCATATCTCTTATTTGCAATTGGACCCAATGGCTTCTTCCCTTCTCCTTCAAACTATTCATTAGCATATCATAGATATCACTATTCCTTCAAGATGGATTATACATATTCTGGTAAGTGACAATGAACTCCACATTGAATGTCACCTTTGCTCATATAACTAAGGCTCTCATAATTTGATATCCATATAAAAAAACAATTTACTTTCCCTTACTTATATATTTCTCCCTTATATATAAGAAAATCATTTTAGAGATGACATATTCCAATTTATAACAGATATAAATAACCTGTTTGAAAATTTTAGCATCATTTTTCATTTTTGTTTGAATTAATTATTTGTTAATCTCACTGTATTGTTAATTATCCTCATCTTCAAACCATTACCATTTTCTCATTCTCTCCCTCTTTTTTGCTAAACATTTTCTCTCATTCACATCTTTTTTCCTATTTGCTCATACTGTCTCCATAGATAGGGGTGTAATACCCCGGACATTTCTTTGTCTGGAAATCATATTGAGATAAATAAATTTCTATTTCTTATAAGTGAATATGTAGTCTCAAATAATAAGTTATAATTATCTTATTTTCTAAGGTAATTTCTGTGGAAATTTGAAAAGAAAAAGAGCTAAACTCCATAAAAATGTATTTTATTAGGCATAAAATGGCCTGAAAATATTATGATAAATCCCTTATGGCAACAAATATTGACGAAAACTTAGGAAGTATGTTGTCTCTAATTTTAGGAATTTTTGGGATTATTTCCTTGGAAAATAGAGAGGCATAAATATAATATTATTAAAAGCACTTTTTGGCCCCATAATTTTTAATATTTTACATGGGATATAAAATACCAATGTAAGTAAAATAGTTGTGAGATAATAATTTATCCTAAATAATAAAATTATCAACAATTAGTAAATGGCTAATTAAGTAATTAATGGCTAATTACTTGGATTAAGATATAAGTAAATTAATTAAGAAATAATTAATAAATAAATAAAGTGGGGGACAGTTTTTATAAAAAAAATAGAAAAAAAATAAAGGTAAATTGAATAATGGTTTGAAATCCGGTAAATGCAGTAAAAACTTAAAATCTGTACAAATTGGAATAGTTGTGAAGTTGTGGAAATCCTGGAGAAAATATAAGGACTTATCTGGAACCCACATAATTTAACCTCGAAAGTACGACCAGTGAAGGTTATTTTTGCAAACACTGAAGAATAAGTTCAGTCCAACCATAAGAGTCTAGTTAGACCATAAATCTCGGTATTCTGCTACCAACCAAAAAGTATACTCAAAATTTAAGGATGTTAGTGACTGGTCTAGCAACCAGAAATGAATTTCGTTAAAGTAGAACTTAAGATAAAAAGATATTTTGTGAAAAGGCATATAAGAGAAGTGTGAACCAATGGAAAATAAATCATAACTTGAAATCCTTGAACTAAGTAGAAAACAACTGGACATATTATGGATCAGTGAATTCTTGTCCAGAAAATGGCGTTAGTAGAAGTAATTTCTGTAACCGACAGCGTTTGTCCGAAAATGTTCGGCTGACAACAGAATACCCTTAATGGGATCAAAAATTTAGTTAACTTAGACATTTCCAAAGAGGAAGAATAGACTTTCAAGGCTACGCTCCCGGATTTTTGAGATTCCGCAAGATTACGCGTTTAGGACACCGAATCGGGAACTTTATCGGTACCAGCTCATAAAGTAAGAAGATGACATCATGGATGATGTCATATTTTGTCAAAAAAGAGGAGGGGAGGTCGGCTAGCATGGATGGAGGGCCAAGATGTGATCTTCAAATTTACCCTAGATCCGACGGTCCGTAATTAGGAAGACTGAAGTTCGAGTTATTTACCGAAATGCCATACGGTTTTTCTATAAATAGCTCTTCACCCCTTCATTCATTCTTCACAATTCCTAGAGATTTCTAGAGAGATATTTTAGAGAGATGGAGGAGCCGGTGGAATTAGCAAAGTGCCGAGTAAGTTCTTCGGTCCCTAGTCTTAAGCTTTAGTAGTTCTTTCAGTAGCTATAGTAGAAATGCTATGCATATCTTTAATTTTCCAAGATAGTTTAGATATCATGTTTTAGGGATAAATATGATATTTATTTCAAAAATATATTGGAGGAAGAGATATGGCAAAATTTTGGAAAATTAGAGTCAAAGTAGCAAAGCTCTGGCGAAATTTCGCCGATTAGTCAAAATAGGGGTAAAATGGTAATTTGTACCTAAAATGCCTATTATGATATTAGACATTGATAAACTGTGATATTATCCTTATAGGATATCTGTGATCACCTACCGTTGTTGGTCCGCTGTTGTGCCGCTGTCGTACCGCTGTTTTCCGTCAGAGTTACCGTTTTCTATCAAAAGTACCGTATATCGTCAACGAAGGTACGGACGCATACTGTAACCCTAACTCTGTGCTGCTCATATACATATATGCGATAGATACGTTCATAGACTGAGGCTCTGTTTAGGGTCGTCAATCATACTTACAGTTTACACGGGTTATAGTATTGGTAATCTTTTTTGAGTTTTCCTAGCGCCGAGGACACGTGTTGTGATCGTGGCACGGGGTATGTGCGGACATGTTGTGGGACTTTACATACTGTTTTGTGCTTATGTTCTGTCATTGTATTGATCATACATCTGCTCTGTGCTTATGTGTTGATATGCTGCTGTATTGTTATGAATATCTGTTGTCGATATACTGTCTTATTTGAGCATAAGGTTAACCGTTACCTGAGATCTAAATTGGAATTGGATCTCAGCTGTAGCTTCAGGGTCTGGAGGACCGAGGGTTAGAGACAGGGGCAAGCAGCCAGAGTAGGATTCAAGACGGAGATTTAATTACCGTCCATGTATTTATTTTTGAACACTAGGATGAATGTATCTATACTATTGCACTATGGTTAATGTTTTGTTATGGTCCAGTTACTCATTCGCTCCAATGCTCTACTCTGATTGATTGAAAAAAAATATTCCGCTGTAAAAATTGGGATGTTACAAGGGGTATTTTTGAAAAATAAGGTGTATATTTTTTTACATATTTATTATTTTAAATTAATTTTAACCAACTTCTTAATATGCATAATTTTTTTGACTAAAACAAAGCTAGAGGGAGTATAATGTGCATAATATGCATAATTTGGTTACGTATATTTTATAAAAAACTAGAGGGAGGATATATAACTATTTAATTACTACTTAATAATATAACTACTTATTTTCTTCACTTAATACACACACACACATATTTCTTTCTTTCTTTCTTTTTTTGGTTTTCAAGATCCATTTTTATTAACTTATTTCTGGTTGCGCAGGCAAGGTTTCGGCCCCACTAGATCCCATGTAATACCCGGATAATTATTTATCTGGAATATTATATTTCGATAAATAATACCTATTGAAAATGGGTGAATATGTGGTTTCAAATAATAAGTAATAATTATCTTATTTTCTAAGGTAATTACTATGGAAATTAGGAGAGATAAAGAGCTAAAATCCATGAAAAATGTATTTTATAAGGTAGGAAAATGGCCTGAAAATATTATGATAAATCTCATATGGCAAAAATTATTGACAAAAACTTAGGGAGTATGTTGTCTCTAATTTTAGGAATTTTTGGGATTATTTCCTTGAAAAATAGAGAAGCACAAATATAATATTATTAAAAGCACTTTTTGGCCCCATGATTTTTAATATTTTACATAGGATGTAAAATACCAATGTAAGTAAAATAGTGGTGAGATAATAATTTATCCTAAATAAGAAAATTATCAACAATTAGTAAGTGGCTAATTAAGTAATTAGTGGCTAATTGTTTAGATTAAGATATAAGTAAATTAATTAGTAAATAATTAATTTAAGGGGAGAAATTCGAAATTAATTAATAAAAATAATAAATAACAATAATAATTATAAAATAAAAAATAAAAAAAAAAAATAAATAAATATCATGATATTTTGATTAAAATAATATTATATTTTGAGATATTTTGTAAAGAGCCAACAGGAGAAATGAGAACCGATAGGAATAAAATCCTACCTCAAAACCTGGGGATGGAGTCTGTAACATCTGGACTTTTTATAAACCAGTGAATTTCTACCTCGGAGTGGACTATCTCAGAAGTCATTTCGAAACCAAATGAGTCATTAAGATACGGGATAAATCGAAAATAGGGCGGATAGTAGAAATAAGAACCTATACAAAACGAGACCGTTGTGACAAACCGTAGATTAGGTTTCTTAGGTCTGGACATATTACGAACCAGCGAATTCTTGTCCAGAAGCTGGTTCTATCAGAAGTCATTTCCGTATCCGACAGCGTTTATCCGAAAATGTTCGGCAGACTACGGAATACCCTTAATAGGATCAAAAATTTAGTTAACCCAAGTAGTTTTGAAGAGAAAGAATAAAACTTCAGTGCCTTGCTACTGAATTTTTGAGATTCTCCGAGATTGCGCGATTTGGACACCGAACTGTGAACTTTATCGGTACAAGGCCATAAAGCAAAACGATGACATCATGGATGACATAAGGGAGGAGAATTTGTGGTGGAGAAGAGAGGAGAATAAGTGGTTGGCAAGAGGCTACATCTCCATCATTCTAACCGTTGGTGCAGAAGTTGATCCAAGGGTTGAGATCGCTGGAAATTCCCTATAAATAGCAATCCCTCTTCACTTCATAACTCACCAATTCCTTGATCCTAGAGAGAGGTTAGAGAGAAGTGAGAGCAAGGAGGAGCTCTAGAAAAGGAGTAGCGAAGTGCTGGGTAAGTTCTTTGGTCCCTAGTCTTTAGTTTCGGTAGTTCTTTCAGTAGATGTAGTAGAAATGCTAGATTTATCTTTAATTTTTCAAGATAGTCTGTATATCATATTTAGGGGTAAATATGGTATTATTTTCGAAAATATTATTGGGGGAAGAGATATGTCAAAATTCTGGTGAGATAGAGTTAAAATAGCAAAGCTCTGGCGAAATTCCGCCGATTAGGGGTTCAGGGGCAAAATGGTAATTTGTACCTAAAATGCCTGTTATAATGCTAAAAGTTGATAAATGTGATATTATCCTTATAGGATATATGTAATCACGAACCGCTGTTGTACCGCCATCATACCGCTGTTTCACCCGTTGTCAAAAAGTACCGTTATACCACCGACGAAGGTACGTTCGCGTACTGTAACACTAACTCTGATGTTTATGTTATGCATATGTGTATTGTGTTATGTTGCTTGAGTGCATATAGACGTTAGTGTGTATCAGTATGCAAGTTGGGAGCGATGCATCTGTATTGCTGGGAGCGATATGTCCACACTGCTGGGAGCGATATGTGTGATTATGCTGGGAGCGATGTGTCTGCATTGTGTATGTGTGAAAATGCTTTGGGAGCGATGTGTCTGCATTGTGTGTGTGTGAACATGCTGGGAGCGATGTGTCTACATTGGTTGTGTGTATGTGCTGTTAATGTTGTGAACGTCTGTAGTCCATATGTTGTATATGTAAATATGAGGTTAACCGTTACCTGAGGTCCGGTGCACGTTGGACCTCAGCTCTTAATATAGCGTCAGGTTCAGGAGGACCGAGAATCGAGGAGAGAGGGAAGCAGCATGCTTAAGGACTCGACTGAAGACCATCTTTTGTTGTCACGGCGCGTGACGCCACAGAGACAATTTTGATTCCTCCGTTGTTATCTACTTTTGTAAACACTCGGTACAGTGTACCGTTACTGTAAATAGCCAGACTTACAGCATTTGAAATATATGTATCAGTTACTCTTACGCTCCGATGCTCTACTTTGATGAAAAAAAAAATTTATACTGCTTTTGAAAATGGGATGTTACATCCCACACCGTCTCCCTACTAACTGAAGGATCGACGCAGGATAAAGAATTTGTAATAGTGATGTTAAATTAAATTTGTAATAGTCATATTAAATTAAATTTTAAGATATGGCCATGGAGTCATACTGCTACCACAAGTGCATGAAAAATCTGTAGAAACTCGATAATATATAGCATCGCTAGATAAAGTTACTATATGACTACGGTGTAAAAAAATAAGTAACAGTCGGATAAAGAAAATATCGAGTAGGTACTCTCCCCATAGGAAATTTGTACCAATGTCTCACAAGACGACGCAAGAATAAGGCTGTTTGATTTTGATGGGAAACTGAATCCTGTCAATGAAAATTTCCCGAAAAACCATAAGTGCACCCGATAAAGACGATCTTTCAAAATCTTCTTGATAAAACAATCGTGATGACACCAATTGAAGTCTTGTACGGGCAAAAGTGTAAATCACTTATATTGCTCAACGGAACTATCAGAGCGAAGAATTTCTTAGACCAGATATGATGATCATATGTTTTTAGGAATATTCCTATTAGTCAGTATCAGTAGAATACTTCAAAAGCTAGCATATAGTCCGTAGTATATAATACAATTCGAAATTATAGATAGTCTTACCGCCAAACTTGACTAAACCTCCCTAACATTTGTACGTGTCATACTTAATACAACCAGACCACGATCGTGTCATTGAGTAGGAGGTATCTTGTGTTATCATGGTATATGGGTGCCATGGAAACATTTAAAGTATCTTGTGTTGCCATGGTGTATGCGAGCCATGGAGATATTTTGGTATATGTGGTGTTGACCACGGTGTATGGGAGCCACGGGAAACACTATATATCAAAGTATGATATGACAAGGTCTCTGTGGTCGAACCTGAGATAGAGTAAAGATCCGAAGTGAATAGTCTGAAGTTTAGATGGTAGAGTGCAAATTTCGAGGGTGAAATTTTGTTTAACGGGGGGAGAAATGTAATACCCTAAAAATCGTATTTATGATAAGTATCATAATTTAGTAAATAATACCTATTGGAAATATGTGAATATAAGGTCTCAAAACTAGAGTAACATTTATCTTATTTTCTAAGGTAATTTCTATGGAAATTAGAAGAGATAAAGAGCTAAAATCCCTAAAATGCATTTATGGGGCATAAAATGACTTGAAAATATTAGGATAAATCTCAAGAGGCAATAAAATATTTATTAAAAATTAGAAAGTATGTTGTCTCTAATTTTAGGAATTTTTGGTTTTATTTTCCTTGAAAAATAATGAGGCAAAATTTAATATTATTTTTGGGAACCCTAAATGGCCCCATGATTTTTAATATTTTACATGGAGCATAAAATACCAATGTCAGTAAAATAGTTGTGAGATAATAATTAATCTCAATTAAGAAAATAGTCTACAATTAGTAAGTGATTAATTAAGTAATTATTGGCTAATTGTTTAAGCTTGAACAAGAGAATATCCAAGGTAAATTATGTAAAACCCTTTAATTAAATGTTTATGGCTAAAATTAGCTTAAAGTATACTTGCTAATTAATTAGAAGAGGTTAAGAAAAATGTATGATATTAAGTACATGAAAACCCTAAATCCTAAAAGATTGCTAATCATAGGATTAAGGCCCTAATTAAGCCATCTAATTAAATTAAAATATAATAATAAAGTAATTAAAAAAAAAAAAATATAAACGAAAGGAGGGGGACGAAATTTTAAATGTGAAAAGGGTTGTGGATTTTTCAAAAATAATATCATGATATTTAGTAATTAAATAATAATATAAATGAGATATTTGTGAAAAAAAATAGGATAAATGAGAACCGATAGAAATTAAATCCTATCTCAAAATAGGTGAACTAAGTATCTAACATAAGGACTTATTATAAACGAGTGTAATTTTATCCCGGAGTGGGCTGTCTCCGAAGTCATTTCCGAAACCGGCGGAATGATTAAGAGACCAGACGAAAAAGGAAAAGGGCAGATAATAGAAATGAGAACCAATGGAAAATAAATCCTATCTAGAAAACCATGAACTAGGTTTATGAGATCAGGACATATTATGAACAAGTGAATTTTTACCCAGAAGTTGGTGTTACCGGAAGTCATTTCCGTAACCGACGGCGTTTATCCGAAAATGTTCAGCAGACTACGGAATACCCTTAATGGGATCAAAAATTTAGTTAACCCAAGTATTTTGAAAGAGGAAGAATAGACCTTCAGTGCTGTGTTGATGTATTTTTGAGATTGTTTAAGATTACGCGATTAGAACACCGAACATGGAACTTTATCGGTAGAAACTCATAAAGTGAATGGATGACATCATGTTGGTGACATGGGATGACATAAGGGGACGTTTTTTGTGGTGGAGAGAAGAGGAAAATGAGTGATGTTCATAAGGCCACATCTTCATCATCCTAGCCCTTGATGCAAAGGTTGATCCAAGGGATGAGATCCTTTGGCTTTTGCTATAAATAGCCCTTCACATTTCTCTTCAAACTCACCAATTCACAAGGAAATCTTAGAGAGAGGTTAGAGAGAAGTGAGAGCAAGGAGGAGCTCTGGAGAAGGAGTAGCGAAGTGCTGGGTAATTTCTTCGGTACCTAGTCTTAAGTTCTAGTTTTCGATTCGGTAGTTATAGTAGAAATGTTAGTTTGATCTTTAATCTTCCAAGTATTATGTTAATATCATGTTTTAGGGTTAAATATGATATATATTTCGAAAATTATGTTGGAGAAAGAGATATGGCAAAATTTTGGAAGATTAGAGTCAAAGTAACAAAGTTCTGGAAAATTCTGCCGATTAGGGGAGTCAGGGGTAAAATGGTCATTTTTGACTAAAATGACTATTATGATGATTGTTTAGTAACAAATACGCTACTATCCTTATAGGATACCTTTGATCACCTACCGCTGTTGTGCTGTTGTCGTACCGCTGTTGTACCGCTGTCAAACGTACCGTTTGTCGTCAGAAGTACCGTTTCCCGTCAAACGTACAGAAGTACCGTCAGCGAAGGTACGGACGCGTACTATAACACTAATGCTAATGCTTATATATGTTGTGGATGGTTTCATAGAGCCATGATCGGGACTCTATCCTGGACATGCACAGTGACTAAGGTATGGGGACTTAGATCACTATTTACAGCTTTACGGGTTATAGTCATGATAATGCCGTTATGTTTTCCTAGCTCTGAGGACACGACCGTACATCGTGGCACGGATATTGCAAACCGGAAATAACTTTACATGTTAGTGTAGTTGTTATTAAATGATCATACGACGTACTGTCTTGATCAATGCTGTAATATTAGAAATATCTGTTATACATATTGTTTATATAAGCATGAGGTTAACCGTTACCTGAGGTCCGATGGGCATTGGACCTCAGCTCTTAGCTTCAGGGTACCGAGACCCGAGGACGGAAACTAAGAGTAAGCAGAGTAAGCATCATGCGTGAAGACCGCGTAAAAGACTGACCGAGGATATTTAAGATTGGAACAGATAATGTATTATTCTTTATGAACACGCAGCTACGCCACAGTTAAAGTTGTATCAGTTACTCAATACTCGATTTACTCTGATGCTCTACTTGATATATGAAAAAAAAAAATCTATTTTTGAAAATGGGATGTTACAGTTGTTTCAAAAAGACATACTAATTTGGATGTATTATTCTCGTTTGTCTCTTACACTGTCATATTATAATTTGAAGTTATAATTATTGATTCCCAACTTTGATGCTTCAATTCCATATATTTCTTGTTAGTAAAAAGGTGTCCTAGAGACAATTGGTTGTGACAGAGGAACACTTTTGTTCTATTTTAGTATTTTATGATTTATATATGTATTTAAGCACATTTTATCTTTATCATATATATGTCTTACCTTTACGTTAAGATTTTAATATGCGTTTAAAGATAAAAATGTCATACCCCTTGTAATTAAAACATTTATCAAAGTAATACAAATGATATATAATCGGCAACACAGGACAATCATAGTTTACTTATAGATAAGTCATTCTTGGTTATAACATGATTATTCTACGGAGTTCATCATACAAAAATCTAAAGTACCAGTATCATAATTATACAGCCCAAAAATAACTATAACTAAAAGAATATATAATTCTATGGTCACCATCACTTTTCGATGTCTCGTCACTAAAAGTCTTTGTTGTGATTTACACCATTATAATTGTCCTATGTACCAAAAGGAAAGGTAAAAACTTTTTGTAAATCCAATGAGCGAAATTTTTTTATTGACTATGATGTATTAAATTATCATGAAGGCGCGAGAGGTTTAATGAAAACCAATAAATAATTATGTCATTTTAAAGTAATTTTTCAATTAAAAATTTTAAATAACTTAAGTGTGAAATAAATTATTTCACGAGAAGTCTTTACGCGTTTCAAAAATTGATGGACGTCCCAAAATAGAAAAAAAGTAATCTATCTTTGTTTGGATCTATATATCTAGTAAATTTCTAAAAGCTCAATGACTTTAAAATAGTATAGTTGTGTCTTTACGCTTCCTTTTTCCCACATTTTTTTCGTAATTTTCATACGATAAATTTATTTATTTATTTAATTTTATTTTTACAGTTTCTATACTCCTCATATTTATTCCGGATTATACTTCTCTCTCAAATTTTATGATTTTTTTATTTTTTTTAATCAACCACAATTTTCTTCATGTATCTTGTCACGACGTAAAATATTACTATTGCAAAGTGCCGACGTAAAATATTAACTTTTTATCAATGAAAATCGATTCCCAATTCCTTTTTAAAAAAAGAAAGAAAAGAAAAGAAAATAACCATAAATTGTTTTAATTTTTGAAATTGTCACTTAGATCCTTTCACTTCATCTCTCTTTTCCGAATCCTCTCAAAATGTACAATATTCCAATCTTGAGACTTTCGGCAAAGAAAATGTTTATAATTTGCATCTCTCCTAACAAAGACAAAAAATGTGCAACCTGTTATGGACTCATATATTGGGCCTAGCATATATGCGGCCCAATTAAATGGCTTATGGCAGAATTCCTGTCTAACCAGGTAAAGGGTTAACCACTACTCCATCGTGTCTGTAATGCATGACCGTACAGGTAGTGGAGCAGGCATTAGCAGATCGTGGGAAGCGCATAATGCATGAGGAACCGATTCATCTACATGGGAGTGAAACCCTAGGTAATCCCTATAAATAGGAGATTACCCACCAGGTGCACTTTCTACATTCTCTATTCCATTATTTATCATTCAGTCACATTGTGCACACACCCCACCCTCAAGCGGATCGCCACCTCTATGTTGCACGGTGATCTGAGTGCGCTCATTGATATCTCCTTCATAGATATCATTGAGCCAACGTCTTCTCATTGGTGTTATCCCACAAGCATCCTTGAGGAGCCCATTGATCCTATATTAACATTCCCTAGCTCATTGAAGCTAGACATTTTTGTTCTACACCAGAACATTGGCGCCGACCGTGGGGAGCCATAAACTTCGATTCCCATACCATTTTAAAACGACCAACAACCACTGAAGATGGCCGCAAGTACTAGAAGCCGTAGTCAGGCACTCCGGCAAGACCAGGTACCAGAAGAACCTCAACAACGTTTACATCGGGAGCATACAGTTCAGTATTCGGATTCAGTTGCTCCGGATCCTAACCATGTCATTGTGATGACGGAGGATGAAACTGAGGATATAGCACATTCTCCTGACCCAAGCTTAGTTACCCAGCAAGAGCAGCGAAGGGTTCAACATTGAAGCCTTCCCCTCCTACTCGTGAGTTTCAAATTGAAAACCCCGACACTAGAATGTTGCACAAGACGGTGGATTCGCTGGTCCAACGAATGGAGAATATGGAAACTCGTCAATGACTTCAGAGAGAAGAAGATGTCCGACTCATCCAGGAAAACTTGGACCATTGAAATGCCATCTGGCGGCAAGAAGAGCAGAAACGGATAAGACAAGCTTGGGAAGAACGTGGAGGACAAAGGGAGAAGTAGATTGAGAATACAAGACGGGATGGTGCTGGCACAAGTCGGGTCATGGCCTCGACGTCGGTACACACCAACGTAGAAGAGCCCAGTAAGAATCATGAAGAGGAGGATTTAGTCGGTGATAACCAAGAAAAGATCCCTGAAGGGGAAAGCAGGAAAATATTGTTACTCGAAGAACGTATAAGGATGTTAGAAAATCCTACCCAAATGGTGTCCAGGACACTAGTAAGACGAGCCGAGTTAGCAACCTGACGGCCACCGAGGTGGACGCGGACATTCCCCGAGTTATTACGGCCGACTTGTCTCGAGCAAAGGGAAAGCAGTCGGTCGAGAACTTTGATCTAAGCAAAGATGAGGCAGTAGCCCCGTCATTTAGCATGCCCAAGACAATTGCAGAAGGGCGCTACGAAGATGGTATCTTGAGCTAGTTTTCTAATGAGATTATGGCGGCAACTTACCCTAAGGGTCTAGACTCGCGAGAATTGCCAAAATACAACAGGAGCCAGGACCCGCTAAACCATGTAAATAATTTCAAAATGGAGATTGGGGTGAAAGGGATTGCAGGACCTGTAATCCCTTGGCTATTTGCAGGAACTCTTCAAGGAGCCGCTCAGACTTGGTTTCATTCTATCCGGGATATGAAAACCATGGAACACAAGTTTTTGCTCAACTTTGCAACAAGCAGAAAGCAACCAAAGACCGAGTTCCAATTAGACGAGGTGAAACAATTGCCTAACGAGATGTTGCAAAAATATTTGGAGCGTTTCAAAGATACGGCTCTTCAGGTGCCCGGTTTGAAGGAAGATGTACACTTACACTGCGTCATAGCAGGACTTAATGGTTCATCTCGGTTGAAAAAGTCCGTGATGAAGCATCGTCCTCAAACTCTTGCCGACTTTCGAGATCGGTCCAAAACATACCTGGACCTCGAGCAAATGGAATGGTTGAGCCAAATACCAAAAGAGAGGGGTAAGAGTCCACCATCTTGGGCCAAGGAGCCATATAGCAGGCGTAAGTCGGAGTCCCGTGGACGTGTTAGAGATGATAGGCCAAAAGGAGGCAAATCAGAAGGAAGATTTGATAGATATACTCCGCTGAAGGTATCACAAGCACAAATATGGAAGGAGGTATCGGCAACCGAGATGAAAAAGGTCGAGCGACCCGGACCGTTGTGCAAAGAGGCTAACCTGGATAAATCCCGATTTTGTGAATTCCATGACCAGCATGGTCATACGACAGACAGTTGTTGGGATTTAAGGGATGCGGTAGAGAAGTTTATCCGTGAAGGAAAGCTATGTCGTTACGTCATTCAGACACAGGGACAGCAGAGCAACAAGCGCCAGGGAGGCCGGAGCAAGAGCCCACCCCCAGAAAAGAAAAGGCTAGATCAAAGAAAGAAAACAATGGCCTGTGATGACGAGTTCCCGGACTCTAAGTATGATTGCAATGTTTTTAGTGGAGGTTTCAGGGGTGGAGGAGATTCAATGAGTCAGTGAAAGAAATACTTAAGGGAGGTCCTCTCCATCAGAGACCGCCCAAAGTTCAAAAAGGACTCCTCAAAGTCGGAACCCCCAGTGCTGAGTTTTACTAGGAAAGACTTGGAGGATGTGCCGCCTGGTTATCACGATGGGTTGGTAATCACGGGAACCATGGTAAATTGTTGTGTGAAGAAGATTTTCATCGATAACCGTAGTGCGGTGGATATTATCCTGTGGGACGCATTCAAACGTATGAGATTTGACCTGGATGATTTGAAGCCGTGCAAGACTACCTTGACCGGTTTCAATGGGCAGGATACCTGTCCAAAGGGAATATAGACTTAAGATTGAACTTGGGAACAAAGGAAGCGTTCAAATCAGAGCGCGTCAAATTTATAGTGGCTGATTTTCCATCCCCATACAAAATCATCTTGGGACGGCCTACCATACACGACTGGGACATGTTGGTTTCCTCAAAACACCAGAAGTTGAAGTTGGTCAACAGGAGAAATCAAGTTGTCACAGTTAGGGGTGACTAAAAGGAGTCTCGATAGTGTTACTTCGATATGGTCAAAGAACACAAGGCTGATCCGACGTTGGCTTCTTGGAAAGGCAAGAGTAAGGCATCCAAGGCTGAGGAAAAAGAGAAGTCGGTAAATCTTGTGGAATTATATTTGCTCGAAGAGGAAAAAATGCAGAAGACAGAACCAAACGGCGAGTTAGAAGACCTCGTCCTAGGCACTGAACCCGGACAAATCACTAAAATCGGCAAGATACTGAACCCCGAAGTTCAGGCAGAACTTGAAGAATGCTTGAGGAACAATAAGGACGTTTTCACTTGGCAACCGTCCGAGATCCCTGGGGTAGATCCAGACGTCTGCTATCATAAATTGGCAATTCATCCGGGGTCAACCCCGATAGAGCAGAAGAAAAGAAAAATCGGTGCGGACAGAAGAAAGGCTTTGGAGGCCCATGTGGAAGAGCTGCTGGAAGTCGGCTTCGTACGACAAGTATAGTATACTACCTCGTTACCGAATGTCGTGATGGTAAAGAAACCTAATGGCAAATGGCGGGTATGTACAGATTATAAGGACCTAAATAAGGTGTGTCCAAAAGACTCCTTCCCAATGCCAAATATAGACCAATTGGTTGATAACTCGTCTGGTTTCAAGTTACTCTCTTTCATGGGCGCGTATTTTGGTTATAACTAGATCGCCATGCATCCGGATGATCAGGAGAAAACTGCATTCATTACGGAGAAGGCGAATTACTGTTATAATGTCATGCCCTTTGGTCTGAAGAATACTGGGGCCACTTATCAGAGAATGATGAATCAAGTTTTCGAGGACCAGTTGGGGAAGAATGTAGAGGTCTACATAGATGATATGATTGTTAAATCTTTGCATATGGCAAATCATGTTGCAGACCTGCAGCAGACATTTGAAAAGTTAAGAGAATATCGGATTCGCCTCAACCCGGCGAAGTGTGCTTTCGGCGTCCTGGCTGGAAAATTCTTAGGCTTTTTGTTTACACATAGAGGGATTGAGGTCAATCCAGATAAATGTCAAGCTGTGTTAGACATGAAAGCACCAAGGAACAAGAAGGAAGTCCAGCAGTTAACGGGAAGGTTGGCGGTATTAATCAGGTTTTTGCAACAATTTGCAGAAAACTCTTTTCCCTTCTTTAAATTGTTAAAAAAGGAGGTGTCGGGAGGATGGAACTCCGAGTGTGAGGCGGCATTTACAAAGATTAAGCAGTGTTTATCAACCCCGTCTATCCTATCTAGACATGAGCAAGGAGAAAGTCTGATCTTGTATTTGTCAGTGGGAGAAGAGGCGGTAAGTGCCGCCTTAGTAAGAGAAGATAAGGATGGCCAAACTCCGGTGTATTTCGTAAGCCGAGCTTTGCAAGGTCGGAGTTAAGATATCAGAAGTTGGAGAAAATGGCTTTTGCTTTACTTATTGCGGCAAGGCGGTTGTGCCCGTATTTCCAGGGTTATACAATCGTGGTACGTACCAGTCAGCCAATACGACAGATCCTCCATAAGCCGGATTTGGCAGGACGAATGGTTAGTTGGCTATTGAGCTGTTTGAATTTGACATAGTTTATGAAGCCCGACATGCTATTAAATCACAAGCATTGGCGGACTTTGTAATGGAGTTAACTCCAACGGAAGGCAGAGACAATGAGGATGCCACAACATGGAAGTTGTTTGTCGATGGGTCATCAAATGTGAAGGGCTTGGAGCTGGGATTATCATTGAAAGTCCAAAGGAGTCTCCTTGGAGCACTCCCTTCGTTTCAATTTCACGACTTCAAATAATCAAGCCAAGTATGAGGCCGTAATCGCCAGGTTACTACAGGCAAAAGAGAATGGAGCCAATAATGTTCATGTTTCTATAGACTCTCAGTTGGTCGCATCCCAGATAGATGGTACTTACCAGGCTAAGGGGCCCCTGATAATCAAGTACTTGGGAAATGTCAAGTAGATTATGGCCGACTTCGACAAAGTTACCGTGGTACATATCCCACGAGGAGAGAACGTTAGGGTGGATATTTTGTCTAAATTGGCAAGCACGAAAAGTCCCGGGAATCACCGCACTATTGTTCAACAAAATTTGTTAGAACCAAGTTGTGTGTTGATGATTTCGGAAGCCTGCGACTGGAGGAAGCCAATTGCTGATTATCTTGAGAGAGGAATCCTCCCAGCAGATACAACATATGCAAAGAAGATAGTGAGAACGGCGGCTTCATATGCTATGATAGGTGATGAATTATATCGGAAAGGCTTTCATTCCCCATTGATGAAATGACTCGATTTGACCAAGGCCGAGTTTGTGTTATCTGAGATTCACGAGGGAATTAATGGACACCACATGGGTGCCAAGGCGTTAGCCCGCAAAGCCGTAAGAGCCGGTTACTTCTGGCCTACAATGGCAGCAAACTCCAAAGATCACGTGCGTAAGTGTAATAGTTGTCAGAAACATGCTAACGTCATACGGACTCCCCCATCAGAGTTAACATCTATTTCGGCTCCATGGCCGTTCTACAAGTGGGGCATCGATTTGTTAGGACCATTTAAGATGGCTCTCGGGCAGCTGAGATGGCTCATAGTTGCTGTGGATTACTTTACAAAGTGGATAGAGGTAGAACCGCTGGCAACAATTACCTCGGCTAAGGTGCAGAAATTCCTTCACCGAAGTATTATATCTCGGTTTGGGATCCCAGCCGAGATTGTTACTGATAACGGGACCCAATTCATTGATAAGGGTTTCCAAGAGATGGTAGCCGACTTCCACATTAAGAAGCACTTTGCTTCTGTGGAGCATCCGCAATCTAACGGACAAGCTGAAGCGGCCAACAAGGTCATTATGGACGGACTGAAAAAGAGGATGGAGGAAGCCGAGTCAAACTGGGTAGAACAGTTATATCCTGTTTTGTGGGGACATCGGACTAGTGTCCAATCGGCAACTCAAGAAACCCCGTTCAGACTGACTTATGGGTGCGAGACGATGATCCTGTTCGAGATCGGTGAACCCTCATAGAGGAGAATTAAGGCTCTACATGAGGAAGATGAGAATAGTAGAGCGATTGCAACAGAGTTGGATCTAATTGATAAAGTCAGAGTTACGGTGCATTGTCGAGAATTGGCTACCAAGCAACTCATTGCTAATCGATATAACAAGAAGGTTAGACCCCAGTTTTTTGACAAGGGAGATCTCGTTCTTCGGCGGGCCGATATAGGTAAAAAAATGCCAGCCAAGGGAAACTCGCAGCAAATTTGGAAGGCTCATACCGGAGTAACGAAAACCTCGAACGACTTCGGGTCAAAGCGGAGATTTAGTTTAATGAAAAGTTGCAACCTTTCGGTCCCATGAAATCCAAATATAATAGTTTTGTTGGCTATCAAGCACGCACCATGTTAGCATCTTGATAAATGAGTGGAAAAGTGTGGACGATTCTAAAGTAAAGGATCCTATTTGGGACACTATCCGGCTTACCTACATTGTCCCTGATTGTCCGAAGTTGAAAAAGAAGACATTGTCTTATTGTGCTGATCGGTGGAGGAAGTTTAAGACCTTTCTAGCTAACACCTATATTTTTGCCGAGGTTCTGCCTCAAGAACAGCCTTGGGATAAGTACCCATATATTGATGAACAAACTTGGCAACAATTTGTTCAGCTGTGGACCACTCCTGAAGCTCTGGTGAGTTTATATTTAGTTTAGTTTGCCTTTTTGTGTGCTTATTAACCTGTGCGGATATTTGAATGTTATTGTGTTCATCTAATCCTTTTAGTTAAATGGTTTGGTTTGTGAATAGAAGTATACATTTCCTGCCTTTGTCAATGCAAGTCTGATATGTAGACCCTGATAAAGAAATTAAGTAAATTAAGGAAATAATGATGGCATAAGAGTAAAGTCTCAATTATATAGTCTTAGTTTTGTTATAGTAGGCAGTTGTTAGACGTTGGTGTTACGATGTTAGTATGTTAACTGTGTAATGGTTTCGGTGCAAGCTGTTATGAGTCAAGCCTCTAACTATATGTAAGAGGTTAGTCTAATATGTGTGGGAACCAGTTATGATGAATGAATGAATTGACTGAGTTGGCAGCATTTCTGCAACTCCCTTTCCTCTCGTTTATCCCAATTTCTTCTACAATTCTACATCTTTCTTAAATAAAATGTTGAAACTTGATGAAGTGAATTTGACTAATGTTTGACCTTCATATGAAGCGAAGTGTTCTAATTTACGTTAGACATCAATGGCTGGAATTCATAAGTAATAGTTTTTTTTTCATTTCGATTCACGAGATAAGAAGGGCAAAAGCACAGGAGCTAGGGAGAAAAAATGATTGCCCGCATAGGGCTTCTTGCGGCGGATATGATATGGCCGAAAAAGAATTGATGGCGGCCAAGCGGAAGAGATTGGAAGATGAAGCTGAATCCAATCCTTCAGCCGTAGTTGATCAGCCATCTCCAATACGTCGCGAGGAGTTGTGGTTGCATATTCGGCAAAAGCCAAGCGGCGCCTACACGAGTGAACAAACTCGTGTAGTTGCTGAAAGAATTGTAAGTATCGTTATTGTTATTTTTTAGTTACTAAACATGTTTCATTACTAAGCTTCTCGTTATCTGTATCTTACAGGAAGATCTTAAAAATAAAGAAGCAGAGGGATCTTTCGTGTCGGACGGGAGGAATGATGTTCTGACCGTTGCGACTGGAAAACCGAATCACGCGGGGCGTGTAAGGGGGGTTGGAGGACGGGTAGGCCTGAAGGAATACTTTGGTAAATCTAAACGCCACAAACAAAGTATGATTACCCGGGAGGAGATGGAACAGATGCTGGCCAAAATAAATGAGGAAGCAATGGTCAAAGCGGCGGCTCAAGAAGCTTCATTGACTGCAAAGTTGATCGCAGTTTCAATCCCGGATGAACAAGATGGAGGAGGAAATGAATCAATTGAAGATGCTTTTGAGCTCTCGTACAAAGATCAGTGTTCCCGTCACACATTCACATGCGGTTATGCAGCAGAGCACTAGGGGGAGCTGCATTGTTGGACGCGATCGAGCAACCTCCTCCTCAAGTTCCATCCCCTCGTCAAGCCGCATCCCTCCTCCTCAAGTTCCATCCCCTACGCTCATTTGACTACCAGGCAAAAATAATTGACTTGGGAAACAATAATTATTTTACCGATAAATCGTGGCCTATCCAAGAAGTAGTAGGCGTCCTCATCCCGAAGATGTCTACCTTGACAAAATAGATGTAATGTCCCTGCTGATTCCTGGACAGGAGATTAGTAATGCAATCATTCAACTGTTTATGAAGTAAGTATTTGATTCTATATATGAGCACATAATTTAAATGCATCGTTTAGACACACATACATATATACTAATTCCCTGATCGATGTCATTATTGTAGGTTCTTGCATCAAGAATTGGTTGAACAGGGCACAATCAATGATTTTGGATTCTTGTGCCCCGTCTATGCAAGTACAACAGAGAAGGACTTGAGACAAGAATACATGTCAAATAGGGTGTGTGAAGTGATAAGAAAGGTTTATGTGTTTCCATACTTCCACGGTATATACATATCACAATTCTTGTATGCAATTAACTTAATATAATTCTCGCTACATATAATACTTTTGTGAATTTTCAGCCGCCAATGGGGCGATTGGTCCTCATGTGCATGGAGGATCATAAAGTTATCTTCTTATGCTCCACTCACAATAACCCGGATACTATAATGACGGAGACCGTCAACAAGTAAGCATGCATGTCATTGAAATTCTCTTGTCTCGAAATCTCTACTATAATGGTTTCGAATTATTGATAAATTTGTGATTTTGATAATAGTGCCATGATGACCTACCAAGTCGGGGTAAGACAAAAGCATGGGAAAGAGGCCACTATTAAACCTTCGTGGTACACCCTGAGGTTAGCACATATTTTAATTTGGACACTGAAACACTGCCTTGAGAACTTGGTCAGTAACCTATATATATATATATATGCTATATATTTCTTGTCACTTATCCTATATTATTTCTTGCATGTACGTCATGAAACACATGTATGATGTTATCATCAGGCGAGGAAAGACAAAATTGTTAGCAAAGGTAAATGTATTTGATATTATTACATATATTATGTCTGAATTCAGTTTCTGGCTTAATGAAATATGCACACAAGTTAATTCAGTTTAGTTGTCTTTGATGTTACAGATGTTTAGAGGTTCTGGTCCCTATCCTGATAATGAAGTGGAGCACATACGCAATGTGTTTTGTGAATATCTGTATCGCCTTATTAATTCTTAAATGTGGATGTAAATATATGTTGTAGCAAAAATAATTTTCTGTAAATTTGTTTATTTTTTCGAACAAGTCATTCATTTGTAAATAAACATACAAACTGTGTATTTCAAGAATAAATTCGTTTATTCATTCTAGATATTTATGCTTGAAATTTGTGTTACAAGATGTTGTAAATGAGAAAGTCTTTGTTCATAAAAATATGGCGAGACCTTTAGGACCGCATAGTTATTAAACCTTCGGTGCTTTAAGTCTTCGTTAATTTTTTAAAAAAATTATGGGTATACTTTTAGGACCGGACGTAATTATTTGCTCGGTCTTAAAAATGAGCTAGACTGTTGGGACCGCATCTTTATTATACGGCCGGTCCTAAAAGTCTACGTTTATATTAATAAAAAAATTATGGCTATACTTTTAGGACCAGACGTAATTATTGGTCCGATCTTACAAGTCTTCTAAAAATTCGCTAGACTTTTAGGACCTTGTTATTATATTTCGTCTGGTCCTAAAAGTCTACGTTTTATTATTTCAAAAATGTAAAGACTTTTAAGACCATAGTTTTGTTATATATCCGCTCCTAAAAGTTAAGTCATAAATTTTTTTTTTAAAAGGACTGTGTATATATATTTGTTTCCTCTTAATAGTTTTTGACTCGGTTTTCGGACAACCGAGGTTCGCGTTCTTCAAACCGAGGTTTTGACGGTCCAACCTTGACAAGAATAGTCATTTGGTTTGTTTTTATTCGAATAAGGTAAACGATCTTTTTTTTTTGTTTTTTGTATGTTTTTAACTCGTATTGTGAGAATTTTTAATGTTGATTTACGCGACGACAATGTTTTGTTTGTTTCCTTTTTTGTCGGAAAAAAGAAAGAAGATAATGAAAAGGACATGGCTATCGAATATGGAAACAAAAAGATCTTTAATTTATATTTTTTTCGCTGCCCCCGAGGAGGAGCAAGCAAAGAAGACGACAACAACAACAAAAAACATAAAAAAAAAATGAAATATCTACTCCCCCCATCGTTGTCGGAGGGGAGGGAGTCGTCGGAGAGGTCGGACATGTCGTCATCTGAAGGATGGTACTCAATGTCCTGGGCATCGAGTACCGCCCGCAGCTTTTGCGTTGACGGCGTGATAGACCTAAAACAACCGGCCGCACCATCGCCTATATGATCGAGGCGGGCCGGGATGTGCTGGTTCATCCGGTAGATTGTCGGTTCCGGATGCAACGGAGGAGGAGGACCTCGTGGTGGTGGAGCAGCCATTACTGTGGATGTTTCAGAAGTGATGGGGAAGAATGTGATGGAAGTAAAGTAACATCTGGTTTAAATAGAGAACCCTACCCGAACAATTTGAAATGCCGGAAACAATAACGAGGAGACGCATAGTTCCGCAGAATACGAGGAGATGCCTAGTTGGGAAGTTTATCTGGCAGTCGAAGCGATTCTGAAATTCATTTGAATAGAGAACCTTTAAGACCGGATATTGTAAAAGATCTATTCTTAATAAAATTAAATTGATTTTTAGGACCGGATATAAGACAAAATGTCGGTCTTAAAAGTAATTGAATTGATTGAAAAATAAATAATAGACTTTTAGGACCGGATATATTTAAAAAGGTCGGTCTTAAATTCAATGGAATTGAAAAAAATTAATTATGAATTTTAGACCCGCATATTTATTAACTCCACATACATCTCTCGTCCTTATTAAACTCATCACAATCTCGTAACTCCACACTACGCGGCTCTCGCCACAACCGCTCAAACCATGGTTAGATACAAGAGAACCGCTCGTAGGGGTACTCTTACTCGTGATGCTCGTGCCTTCCGTAGATCGTTATACGGTGCGCCTCCTCCATCAAGAGTGCGTTCTATTGTGACAGAGGACTCTCGGGTCGTTGGACCCATTGTTATTTCGGATGATGAAGAGGTTCCTGCTCCCCCTCTCCAACAAGTTGCTCCACCCCCTCCAGCCTTCAAACCATGAAGAGGTTCCTGCTCCCCCTCTCCAACAAGTTGGCCCCAGCGCGCCTACCGCTGACCCCTCTCCTCTCCCCTCTATCGATTTATTGCGGCTGATGCGATTAAGGCAGGAACTTCCTGATATTCGGCGGGAATTTAATGTTTTTCACGCCGATATCGACAAGGATGTTTAGTCGATCAGATTCTTGTTTTTTATAATTTTCTGCTTGTTTTTTTTGTACGTGTATATATATTCTCCAGTAATGTATGAAGCATTAAGAACTAAGCTTGGAGTTTTCCTTTAATTTTCATCTTTTTAAAAAAAACAAATGAGGACTTTTAGGACCGGATGTTTAATAAAACTCCGGTCTTAAAATTAAATGAATAATAACATATTAGGACCGTCCATTTGTAAATAAACGGTCTTAATAAAAGTTGCGACCGCCAAGCTTGTGTCTTTTTTTTGTTCATATTCTCAATTTTTCCTTTAATTGTTTTTCATTGAGTTGCTGCTGCGCTCGCCCAAGCTAATCATCTTTTTTGTTTAAAATAATAATAATGAGGACTCTTAGGACCGGATATGAATAAAACTCCGGTCTTAAAAGTAATTTTCCGGTTTTAAAAATGTAATCATATATTTAGGACCGTCTACTTTATAAATAACTGGTCTTAATAAAATCCAAAATATACTAAAACACAACTCTTTCGCGCGGAATAACAAATTTCCCTCTCAAAACTTCTCTCGTCGCGCCGATAGTGATTTCTCAGGTTCTGTCTCTAGTTTGTTTGTGTTGCTTCGTCGTCTGCTTCGCGTTGCTCTCTCGACAATCGCTTTATGTTTCCTTAGTTAAACGTCTATCGACCAAGCTGTAAGAGGTGTTTCGGTTAAATAACTTTATGGTTTTATGGGTTTAACGAAATCGATGAAATGTTCTAGTGAGTTTCTCTATTGTTAATGAATATTGTATTTTGAAGATTATATTTGCGCTTTTGACCTACCCAACTGACCAACAAATGTTTTTAGGTTACTCTTGTCTGCAACATCAACATTCGTGGCGGGAGAAGAAAGACTCCGCAAACCATTTGAATTTATATGCTACAGGTGAGTCCACATTTAATTTCACGCGATGCATTTAATTTCCTCGTCATGCTTCAATTTTTCTTCTTGGATTCATTGTGTTATTTATGACCAAAAGTGTTTCTTCGTTATGCATTTAATAGGCAAGTTTCTTCGTTGAGCATAAATATGAATTTGGTATTTCCTTATTTTGTATCTGTTTCATAAATAGGAATTCTAGTATGGATCACGGTTGGATAAATGCATTACGGATGAGTGTTGAATATCAGAATGGGGTGAGGGAATTTATAGAATTTGCTAAACAAAATGCCCATGATGATAGTGGGAAGTTTTATTGCCCTTGTGTAAAATGTTTGAATGAGAGGCGACTAAGTCCTGAAGTTATCTACACACATTTAATTTGTGAAGGATTTTGTAAGACTTATACAGTATGGGTATGGCATGGTGAAAAAGTACCAAGTGGGTCTCAACATGAGGAAGTGGCCTTTGATGATAATGACACGATGTGGCATGGTGAAAAAGTACCAAGTGGGTCTCAACATGAGGAAGTGGCCTTTGATGATAATGACACGGATGTGGATGATCACATAGAGGACATTATTCGTGATGTAGGAGAAGAGGCTTTTCATCAATCACATGCATATGGTAATATGTGCAGTGATGCAAAGACCCCGCTATACCCTGGTTGTAAAAAATATCAATTGTTGAACGCTGTATTGAAATTGGTAAGCTTGAAGGCACGTCATGGATGGAGCGACAAGAGTTTTTCTGAAATGCTTGAGGCTTTTAAGGACATGCTTCCGGATGATAATGTGTTGCCGCATCGATACTATGATGCTAAGAAAATACTCATCCACCGGGGATGGAGTACAAAAAGATCCATGCATGCCCGAATGATTGCGTATTGTATAGAAAAGAGTTTGAAGAGAAGCAGAATTGTCCGATATGTGAAACACCAAGGTACAAGTCAAACAAGGGGCCTGCAAAAGTGTTGTGGTATCTTCCAATCATACCAAGGTTCAAGCAGTTGTTTGCGAATGGAAATGATGCAGAGAATTTGAGGTGGCATGCGGATGAGAGAATTTCTGATGGAAAGCTTCGACATCCGGCCGATTCTTCTCAATGGAAGAAAATCGATCATTTATTTCCAAACTTCGGCGAAGAACCTAGGAACCTTAGGCTTGCCCTTAGCACGGATGACATGAATCCATATGGAAGCCCTAGCAAAGATACATAGTTCATGGCCTGTGCTCCTTATTATTTACAACTTATCTCCAATGTTATGCATGAAATGAAAGTATATCATGTTGTCTATGTTGATTTCGGGACCAAAACAACCCGGAAATGACATTGATGTTTACCTTGAGCCCTTGATCGAAGACTTGAAGGAGTTGTGGGAAGAAGGTGTCGATGTTTTTGACTCTTTCGAGAAGGATGTGTTTAAATTGCGAGCCATGATATTTTGTACTATAAACGACTTCCCAAAGATATGGGAACTTGTCGGTATAGTGTAAAAGACCATAAAGCATGTCCGATTTGTTAAGAAGGCACATGCTACCATCAACTTCAACATGGAAGAAAGACGGTTTATCTTGGACATAGGAGATTTCTTCGACGGGACCACCCATATCGTCGATTAAAGAAAGCCTTTTTTGGTGGCCAGGAGTATGAAGATGCTCCAGTGGCATTGACTTCAATGCGGTTTGTAGTAAAATTTTCGAGATTGAAAAGTTGGATGAATTGGAGAATGAAGGATATCTTATCTTGTGCCACCTTGAGAAGCTTTTTGTTCCTACCTTTTTTGACATCATGGTTCATCTAATTGTTCATCTAGTGAGGGAGATAAAGTTGTGCGGACCTATCCATTTACGGTGGATGTACCCAATTGAAAGATCTATGAAATTCCTAAAAGGGTACGTGAAGAACGCATACCGACCGAAGCATCAATTGTTCGAAATATGTTTCGAAGAAGCCATGGAATTTTGTCAAAATTATTTGGCCAAAGTAAGACATATTGGGCTTCCAAAACGTCGGCATCTTCAAGGGGGTAGACGATGGGCTTCGGTAAAGAGTGTGGATCCCGATGAATTGTCACAAGTCCACTTATACATCTTGAATAATGTTGATGAAGTTGAAGCCAATAGCTGCTCATAAAGAAGTTAAGGAAGGAAAATCATCGAATGACCGAACAAAGGTTGATTAGGGAGCATAACGAACTTTTGCAAACTGGTTCAAACAAAAGGTCGAGGGAGAGGAATGTGTTTCTGATACAATTAAATGGTTAGCCCATGGTCCTGAGGTTGATGTCATAAGTTGGAATTCGTATGTGATCAATGGTTATACATTTTACATGAAGTCCCTAGATGATAGGAGCACCGTCCCGAACAAAGGGTGTTATGTTAGAGGCTGAATCTATGCACTTCTCCGGTTTGAAAGACAAGAGGCCTTTATTGGCAGTAATGCCATATTATGGGGTTATTGAAGAGATTTGGGAGGTAGACTATGTTAAAATTAGATTTCCCATTTTCAAATGCAAGTGGGTTAATGTCAATAATGGTGTTCACATCGATCGGCTAGGATTTACATTAGTCGATGTCAATGGTAGAAGTTTTGGTGATGAACCTTTTATTATGGCGTAGACCAGGCGAAACAAGTGTTCTATATCACCGATCAAGAAAATAAAATGTGGTCTCGTAGCTCTCCAAGGTAAAAGGGTCATTGATATTGATGAGGAAAGTCATTCAAATTATGGTCTTCCGAAAGTACTCCTTTTCAAGGGGTCTACTGGAAATATTGAATGAAGAAGATGAAGCGGATAATGAACCCGACATAAGAAATGATCATCAAGAAGGGATATGGGAGGATATCGCTTTATAAAAGAGTCAATATAATTCATATATAAGGTAATGTTCATATGCAAAATTCTTTGCAAACTTTAAGGTTTTAACTATATATATTATATATTCCTTCGATCTATGTTCTTAAACATTATTGTCACCGACTATGAAGTTTGTTCTTGTTCTATTTTTGTGGCGGGATCGGATCCTAAGGGGCATGTTATAAAAGAGGATGTTACGTTGTTGGGTGGGAATCGAGATGAAGGCATGGTGAATATTCCATTGGGAACGTATTTGTAACTTATTGTATATTATGCATTGTAACTAACTTATTCCATTGGGCATGTATGTTGTATTTGTCACGAGACTCATGGTGAATATTATTTGTAATTTTTTCCCAATTCAATTTATTCATAATTTGTTCAAAGCTTGTACTTATAGATTCGACTTTTATGTCTTTGGATTGGTTGGTGGATTTGTGAATGAATATATATATATATGATCGGAAGAACGTAATAGGGATAAAATACGGGAAAATTTAGACCGGTAATAAATAGGCCGCTCTTATATGTTCAACTTTTAAGACCGGAGGTATCCATATATCCGGTCTTAAAGGTCATGTGTACATATTTGATATTAAGCCGGTCTTAAAAGTTTGTCTTTTAAGACCGGTGTGTTTATAAGTCCGGTCTTAAAATTCAATTTTTAAGACCGGAGAATTTATTGTCCAGTCTTGAAAGTCAGTCTTTTAAGACCGCATATAATTAGTCGTCAGGTCTTAGAAGCTGATATTTTTCAGACCGGCTTTATAATTGTCCGGTCTTATAAATTTGATCTTTTAAGAGCGGCTGATATTTTCCCCGGTCTTAAAAGTTGAGTTTTAGGACCGAACAAAATATATTTCAACCTTATGTAGTACTACTTTTAAGACCTAATGTTTTAAATGTCTGGTCTGGAAGATGTTCTTTAAGACCGGTTGTAGTCCGGTATTAAATGTGGACTTTTAATACTAGCTGGAACAAGACCGGTCGCTGGTCCTGTCTTACGATGCCTCTTTCGTCCGGTCTTAAAGCCCTTTTTTGCACTAGTGTTTGTTTGGGCTTTGCCCTGTATGAATATAAAAACAAAATTAGCTCATTTAGCTTTCTTAGTCTCTCCACACACACAAAAGGTCAATTGGGTCTTATATTTTGTAACATCCCATTTTCAAAAGCAGTATAATTTTTTTTTCATTAGAGTAGAGCATTGGAGCGATTGAGTAACTGATAATTATATTTAAAATACCGTAAGTCTGGCTGATTACAAAAGCGGTACAATAACTGAGAGTTTTCAAAAGAAATAACAACAGAAGTGTCTCCCTGGCAACACCCATGCTGTGGCAACAAAAGAAATTCTCCGGCTGGGACTCTAAGCGTGCTGCTTGCCCTTATCTTCGGCACTCGATCCTCCTAACCCTGAAGCTATTTTAAATGTTGAGGTCCAAATGCACATCAGACCTCAGGTAATGGTTAACGTCATATTTATGGAAACAACATATGGAAGACATCATAGCATTAATCAAAACATAAGTATATAGCAGATGGAAGATTAATATAACAACAAGACACTTCACGCGTAAAGTTATTTATGCTAACGTAACATTCCGCATGTAAAGTTATCTACGTTAACAGTACACATCTCATGTAAAGTTATCTATACAATTCACTCGTATAGTCGTCTATCACATATAAGTATACAGTAAATATCAGAGTTAGTGTTACAGTACGCGAACGTACCTTCGTTGATGGTAAACGGTACTTTTACGGAAAACGGTACTTTTTGACAGCGGGTGAAACATCGATACGACGGCGGTACAACAGCGGTCCGATTATCTTAGATATCCTATAAGGATAACATTTATCAACTTCTAGCAATATAACATGCATTTTAGGTACAAATTACCATTTTGCCCCTGAACCCCTAATCGGCGGAATTTCGCCAGAGCTTCGCTGTTTTCGCTCTATCTCTCCAGGATTTTGACAGATATTTTCCCTCATCATATTTTTGAAACATATATCATATTTACCCCTAAATATGATATCTAGACTATCTTGAAAAATTAAAGATAAATCTAGCATTCCTACTATATCTACCGAAAGAACTACCGAAACTTAAGACTAGGGACCAAAGAACTTACTCAGGACTTCGCTACTCCTTCTTTCTCTGACTTCTCTCTAGAAATCTCTTAGAATTGGTGAAGAATGAAGGAATGGGAGGAGCCTATTTATAGAAAAACTCCCTGAATTTCAACCGTTGGATCAACTTTATGGAATTCAATCTTGGCCATCCATTTGGAAACTTAGATCACAAGTTCTCTCCCTCTCTTGGCCGACCTCCCCATGCCCCAAAGTCCACAAAGTGATGTCATGGATGATGTCACAAGCTCCTACTTTATGGCCGGTACCGATAAAGTTCCTAGTTCGGTGTCCTAATCGCGTAATCTCGACGAATCTCAAAAATTCGGGAACAAGGCGCTAAAGTTCTATCCTTCCTCTTTAAAACTACTTGGGTTTACTAAATTTTTGATCCCATTAAGGGTATTCATTGTCTGTTGAACATTTTCGACGTACGTCACGGTACTTAAAATCACTTCCGGAAGTTCCAGTTTCTTGCGAGAAAATCACCGGTTCGTAATATGATCTGATCTAAGTAACCCAATTCCTGGTTTGAAAAACACGGTCCGTTTTCTATAAGTCGCTTTTAGCACTATCTCGCCCTTTCCTAATTATCCTACTCTAATTACGCCGTTGGTTTCGTAAATGACTTCGAGACCGCTCACTCCGGATAAAATTCCACTTGTTTATAAAAAGTGCAGATGTTAATGACTTCATTTCTATATTTGGAGGTAGGATTTAATTTCTATCCGTTCTCATTTCTCCCGTTGGCTCTTTACCGATTATATTATTATTTTAATCAAAATATCTAGATATTTATTTATTTTTTCTTTTTATTTTTTATTTATTTTTCTAAGAATAAAATATTTTATTATTTATTTATTATTTATTTAATTAATAATTTTGAATTTCTCCCCTTAAATTAATTATTTACTAATTAATTTACTTATATCATAATCTAAACAATTAGCCACTAATTACTTAATTAGCCACTTACTAATTGTTGATAATTTTCATAATTAGGATTAATTATTATCTTACAACTATTTTACTTACATTGGTATTTTATATCCCATGTAAAATATTAAAAATCATGGGGTCACTTATGATCCCCGAAATAATATTTTATTCTGCCTCATTATTTTTTCAAGGGAAATAATCCCAAAAATTCCTAAAATTATAGACAACATACTTTATAATTTTTTTATAAATATTTTACTACCTCTTGGGATTTATCATAATATTTTTAGGCCATTTAATGCCCTAAAAATACATTTTAGCTCTTTATTCACCCTAATTTCAATAGAAATTACCAAAGAAAATAAGATAATTTTAACTTATTATTTGAGACCATATATTCACCTATTTCCAATAGGTATTATTTACTAAAATATGATACTTATCATAACTACGATTTTTAGGGTATTACATATTTAGGATCTCTCATGCCTTAGGTTCACTATCTACACGGCTTGTTAGCACCTAGTGCATAAAGGGGTAAATTTTGTTTTTTATTTTTTTTAAAAAAAAAATTGATTACTATATACAGAGGTTTTCTTTTATCATATCGGTATAGAAAGTTAACGGTCTCACATCTTATTTAGGAAAATATTACTAATCACACTTTCTACATCGTCTCTACAACAAACGATGTAAAAGCCCTACTGTAGAAATGTTATTTTGCACTAGCAAGTGTAGATTGAATGAAAGTCTGATTGGACCCAAATAGCTAAAAAGAAATATGGTGAACTTACTTGGTGTGAATTTTCAATTTACAATATTTGAATGAATATATAAAATAAGAACTTACTCGAAGGATGAAAAACTTTTCTGGCCAAACAGCTACACAGCGAAGTGAAGAAGTATAAAATGGAATGCCAGAAACATTGATAATATTAGAACTACAAGAGTCATATGATGATCTGACCAGCCTTGATGATGATGTACTGCTGAATATAGTGAACAACACAATAAGCCAAACAAAACAATAATATGGCTTCATCTTTGTTTGTATCTGCAAATCTTAATGTTCGTCTTTTGTGATAAAATTAAAGGTCAGATATTGTTGATGGAATGATATTGTATTGAGGATGATCAAATGTTGGGTTTTATTTATATATAGATTCAGGGAATTACGTACAGATTTGTTTCATTATTTATTTATTTATCCTTGAAGTTAACGAGTTGCTTGCTTGATGTTACGGACTGGAATAGGGCCCAATACCTGGATGGCCCAACAAGGAATATATCACGTATCAGGATCTATCTATAATGAAGGGAAATCATATCTTATCTATCTGATCGATAATAAAGGGAGATCTATCTTATCTAAAGATAGATTCGACCGTTATGATACGAGGGCAGTGGATTACGCCCACACTATCCTACCTGAGGCACACCCTATAAATACAGAGGTTAACCCTAAGGTGCACACACACACTCTTGCTGGAGCATACGCACCACCCCTTTGGCTAAACGCCAACGTGTGTCCTCGAACTACGTGGACTTTGATCCCTCTACAGGGTACGTAGGCCCTAGGCATCGCGCCTAGGTCAAGTCCGCTCCATATAAGCAAACAATCAAACAGGCTAGTCCATCCGGGTTAGCCAAATCTGGTTCCACACCGGAACATTGGCGCCGACCGTGGGGATCGTTAAATTTCGATTCCCATGACCTAGGAAGGTCAATAATTTTAATTCTCAGCTCCAGACGAACAATTGCTAATCTGTAGTAGAAAAACCCTTATAAAGAAGACGACACCTCTCTTTTGAAATTCTGAGCAATAGTGGCTCCCACAAAGAAGACGACGCCGGCCCCTATCGATCTAAATCAGGTTCAAGATTAAATCACCTGATCGCACGGAACTCACCAAGCAAGTCAATCATCTCCCCGCCATGCTCTGATTTGTCATCCAACTCGCCTCCACCAAGTCTTCAAGAACCCCCAACAAGCCCTATTCCTGGTTCGTAAGTGCAAGAAGCGCAGTAAATCCTGGTTCGCAGGAGCAGGAAGTATAGTGGGGTTCCAAAATCGGTGGACCCGAATCTCACGCTTGGATCACCACCGTTTTAGATTTCCACAAATGGAGGGAAAGAGCCAATCAATCTCGGAGTATTCGAACTGCAGTTGAGAGCGCAAAGATGAAATTTACAGCGAGCGGCCGGAAACTAAGGTATTCACATTCTTATGGGACTAGAGTAAAAGGAGGGATTCCAATTTGGCATGCTTCGTATGATTGTCGGTATAAATTATTGTTGGGAATAGACTGATGGCGAGTTCTCCCGAGATTTACTCTTGTACGGAGAATTACTCTTGTACGGGGCGTTAATAATATTCCGAGATTCATTCTTGGAGATTGATTGGTTTTGTTTTCTTCATGAGATTCATTCTCGGGATGTATCGTGGCTAGCATTCTGAATTGCCGCATGAAAGAGACGTCAATTTCTCTCTGTGGGAATTCCTTTAAGAGAAGATAACAAGAAAATTGTAGGAAGGAGTGTCATCCTCTCTCCTCAGAAACCCAGGATCGCCGGGAAAAATAAAATTCGGAGAAGCCAGAGCCGTCGGCATAGCAGCCTCCGGCCCCACCGCGCAACAATCGCCACTAGACAGAGGATGAGATCTGGAAATTGATACAGCTGCGGGTTTAATACCCATTTGAGAATCCCAAATGAGCAAATCAAGATATCCGAATAGCCGAGGTTGTTGGTAAGCGGAGGCCGATTCAATGCCAAATGAGTTATTTTTACGACTCGGTGATGCTGTGAGGCCTTCATCTATGCAAGAGCAAAATAGGAGTTGGAAGGATCTTCAATTTCTCTCTTTGGGAATTCTCTCGTTGAGAATTCCTTTAAGAGAAGGAGTTTCTTATAATTATCCTCTAAATCCACACGATGAGATGAGAGCTTGGAAGGATCGCCGGGTTCTCTCTTTGAGAATTCTCTCATTGAGAATTCCTTTAAGAGAAACTCTAATATGGAAAACTCTTCAAAGCTACTGTCACCCATGCAAGACTCTTCTACATCTTCTATTTCACTTTGAGAATGTCAGATGCTTCACATGGGTTTTCTTATAATTCTCCTCATAAGAGAGCAGTTGGAAGGATCACCAGGTTCTCTCTTGGAAAATTCCTTTAAGAGAAGTTATTGTCACCCATGCTAGACTCTTCTACATCTCGTATCTCAATTTGAGTATTTCCAGAGGTTCTCTCATTGGGAATTCTTTTAAGAGAAGTTATTGTCACCCATGCGAGACTCTTCTACATCTTGTATCTCAATTTGGGTATTTCCGAAGGATCACCAGGTTCTCTCTTTGAGAATTCTCTCGTTGGGAATTCTTTTAAGAGAAATTATCATCACCCATGCGAGACTCTCAATTTGGGTATTTCCGAAGATCGCCAGTTTCTCTCTTTGGGAATTTCTTTGCACGGGCAGTTCTTGAAAATCCATGGCATCAAAATCTTCTTCAGCTATTATTCCCAGAAGCTTTCTTCGATTTCCTAATAGAAGATTTGGAAGAATCCTCTTATCTAGCAATGGACTTCTCCTCTGCATTAGATAATGATGAATTCATTATATGTAACCCTACAACAAAGTCATTCACCTCTATTGTTGCAACAGATGGTTTGCTATGGAATAAACTTCAAGCATTAGGAAGATTGCCAGGTTCTCTCTTTGAGAATTCTTCTAAGAGAAGCTCCAATATGGAAAACTCCTCAAAGTTACCGTCACTCATACGAGACTCTCATTGGACAAGCTCGGCAATTGGATTTATCCACATGACGAGAAGATAGTGGGAAGGATCTTCATCCTCTCTCTTTGGGAAGAGAGAACCCAGGATCGTCATCCTCTCTCCTCGAGAGCATAGGATTATAAGCAATCACAACATTTGAACTCTCTATGTCATTTATTAATGGCCGAGATTGTAATGGCCGAGGTGGCGAGATGGTTCCTGTGATGCCGAGATGGTTCCTGCACCATTGAGAGCAAACATTTATCGCACTTGCCTAGATTTTTTCACAACACCATTCTGCTCGGGTAGCCTCAAACAGTATGTCTACTTTCATTTATAGATCTATTTTAATCTCTTTTGAAATCGTATTGTTCTTCTATTGCACACAAGAAATCAATGTTGGTAATTACCCTGAGCACTTAATGGGATAGACCCATTGAAAGTTGCAAGAAAGGAGAAAAGGCGGACCCGTTTCAACTGAATCTAGTTGAAAACCGAGATCCGTGTGGAGTCCCGTCCCTACGAAAGGGATGAAGGCGGAGACCCGGTGTAAACTGAATCTAGTTTAAATCCGGGATCCGTGTAAACATGTAGGAATCCGAGGCATCCTAGCCCGGTTCCAAAGACCATGTTCCAATTAAACATGTAGGAATCCGAGGTACAAAAACCTAATTCCAAAAATCATGTCAAAATTACACATGTAGGAATCCGAGGCATCCTAGCCCAGTTCCAAAGACCATGTCTCAATTAAACATGTAGGAAACCGAGGTACAAAACCCGTTTCCGGGCTATCATGTACAGTGTAAACATGTAGGAAGCCGAGGTACAAAAACCCAATTCCAAAGACCATGCTCCAATTAAACATGTAGGAATCCGAGGTTCTAAAACCCGTTTCCCAAAATCGTGTCGAAACTAAACATATAGGAGTCTGAGGTGTTCTAAACCCGGCTCCCAAGACCATGTTCGAGTTAAACATGTAGGAATCCGAGGTACATAAACCCGTTTCCGAAAATCATGTTCGAGTTAAACAAATTCAGGGATTACAACACCCATCCCGGATAAACAAGTTCCGGATTATATTTCAGACGAGGATGGAACCCGATTACACTTAATACAATTAAAATCCGGGAACCGCCTTGTTTCGAAGATGGACCCGGTTGTACTAAATCTGGTTAACAATCGAGTGCCATCGAGACAGTTAAAACGTGTTCCCTTGGAAACAGACGTGTTTCCTCGGGAGCACGACGTGTTCCACGGGAAACAGACGTGTTTCCAAGGAAGCACGGTAAAACCAAGATTGTGGCTAAAAAGTACTCCTCCGGGATGCGATAATGCCCGCATTATGGCAAAAACTATCGATAGTCAAAAATACACCGAGGTATCACACCCGGTCAGAATACACCAAGGCATATAAGCCGCGGTCATGCAAAAATCCCAAAAGAAGGGATTACACCAGGGTTACCACACCCAGGTTGCGTATAGCCCGATTTGTGGCATTACTGACAGCCCAATTTGCGGTACTACACCCGGGCTACCACGCCCCGGTTCGCGAGACGGTAAAAACACCATCTCTTTTAAAAAAGATGCATCGAAAAATGCTCCTAAATAGGGAGGTGAATTGTCACGCAGGCCCCGATCAGGCCGACATGTACAAACCGCGTGTTCAGACACCGCAATTGTGCATATGACATTTTGCCCTTATTTTGGATAAAACAACCCCGGACAGCCATATCCGGATCTCGGTAGCTCGGGTTACTCCCCTACCCCTTTTCCCGAAGTCAACCTATCGGAAGAAACACTTAGCAGATACTGCGCATATAAAGGCCCTGGCCCGGTCATAAAAAACAGAATGTTAACTTAAGTAAAGTTGACAAGACAAACTGATTGGTTGAAATCAAGTTTATATATAATCAAGGCAGCAATGCTTACAAATTTACAATTACAAACCCGGTAAGATACACCGGGAGCAATATTTTCTGAAGGGACCACCTCGGCCCCGAGAGCAGATCTCGAAGTTCCTTCTCCACCATCATCACCCAAAGAAGGATCTTCTTCCCCACCTCGGACCTCCTCATCAAAAGACCTGGATTCGTCCTCAGGGGAGGGAGGAGGAGGGTAAAAAACGCCATCCTTCACGTAAGCCCGATGATCGTACCCGTCAGTCTTCAGTTCAACTCCGGGGTTAAAATGACGGATTTGAGCTAAGGCCATCTTAAAGCAATCTGCTGCGGCCTCCTTCAGGATGTCACAGTCGAGCCGGGATTTCGACTCCTCGGCAAAAGCGGCTAGGAACGACGGTTGCAGACCCTCTCCAATCCACGGAGGCCAGGTGTCAGGAGGTCATGATGGCCACGTCGAAAGGGTTTCAGCCTCGAAGCCAAGCTACCATCCGACACTACCTCAGGATTTCGAAAGCAACGGCAGGAGTACCGACCTTTGAGATACTACCTCGGGTCCAGGAGTCGGATAAACAACCTTGGGTCCATGAATCGAATAGGTTACTCGGCATAACACCTTGGCCTGAGGGCAAGAGTGCATCCTGGTCGGAAGAGCCGAGTGCATCACGGCAGCCCAGAACCCTTGACTGCCAGGCTGGGGGACGACAAGACAAGCGTGGCATTGTAAAGCTGACAGCAATATAAGCAAGCCCGAGATCCGTTCCTCTTCAGGATAATTTGGTTTGGGAGAACCCGGTGTTACAACAAACAGGCCCGGTGAGAATCCGGAGATACAACAAACTAGCCTGGTAAGCTCGGTTCATTCCCTTTCAGGGTTATTCGGATTGACATGGCATGGGTCAATGATCGAGAAGGCAGAAGGTTTTTTAACCTAGACTCTTGGCCTTATCTCATACCTCAGCACCTGAGACAAATTTCTCAAAAATATGAGAATCTTGACAAAATCAGGATTCGGCACACCTCCATAAAGGACCTCGGATCATGAGATCGGACCTCGGATTCTTGAGAACGTAACCTCCATGGCCGAGGTAAATAGTGAATTGGTTCAAACCTTCACAGAACGACACCCGATAAAGGATTGGTAATACCTCGAACTACGTAGGCTTTGATCCCTTACTAGGGTGTAGGCCCTAGGCGACATTCCTAGGTCAAGCCCGGTCGATTAAAAATCCAACATGCTAGGCCAACGGATCCGATCAACCTCGGTATCGCACCTCGGGCAGAAAGTACCAGGGCATGATACATCTCGGCAGTTCAAACACTTGAGCTACCGAGCTGGGGGCAGTTCGATCAAAATACAAATGAAGCATAATTCATCAAAACACGGACAAAAGCAAATCAAGTTGGAACAACTCGGATACGAAAGATCTCGACTTCGAAGTCAGGCAAACCGCCTCGACATTACCCCAGATCTTGGAGACCTTACCTCGGATCTTGAAGTAAACAACTTCGATAGCCGGGTCAACACACGGATTCAAATGCGGGCGAACCATCTCGGCACTGCTCAGGATATGTGAGATAAGACCTTTGATCCTTGAAGTAAGCCGCCTTGACAGCCAGGATTAACATAACAAAGCTCTGCAAGGTAAGGCCCACGACTGTCAGTTGTCAAATTGGAATGAACGAAACCCCATGAGGGCTCACCATCGACCGAGACCGAGGCAAGCAAAAACAAAGAATGAGAGAGAGAGAGAAATTTATCCCTCCTTGGGAAGAAAGTATCGCCTAAACGGGCAAATCGGCGGAATACGAAGGAATCCGAATTCATCAAGATGATGGCAATCACAGGGGGGAACCCCGGCCTTGAAACCAAGCAAGTTCCCCGAGAGTACCTCAAATCTTTGAGACGCTACCTCGGATATTTGAACAGCAGACTACTACCTAGGATCTTTGAGACATTACCTCGGATCTGGGAGTAAAAGACTTCATTCTCCAGGACCAGAATAGCCCAACCCGACAATGCGTGGTAGACATACGAGATGGTAAGGTTCACAAAAACCTACCTCGGATAACCTGCTTGGGAACAATATACATCCCGGCAGCTCGAAATCTCAAACTATCGGGCTGGGGGGCATCTGTTACGGACCGGAATAGGGCCCAATACCTGGATGGCTCAACAAGGAATATATCACGTATCAGGATCTACCTATAATGAAAGGGAAATCATATCTTATCTATCGATTGATAATAAAGGAGATCTATCTTATCTAAAGATAGATTCGACCGTTATGATACGAGGGCGAAAGGATTACGCCCACACTATCCTACCTGAGGCACACCCTATAAATACAGAGATTAACCCTAAGGTGCACACACACACACACTCTTGTTGGAGCATACACACCACCCCTTTGGCTAAACGCCAACGTGTGTCCTTGAACTACGTGGACTTTGATCCCTCTATAGGGTACGTAGGCCCTAGGCATCGCGCCTAGGTCAAGTCCGCTCCATATAAGCAAACAATCAAACAGGCTAGTCCATCCGGGTTAGCCAAATCTGGTTCCACACCGGAACACTTGAAAAATTTGGTAGGAAATTATTGTTTAGTTGTTGGAAGATGACTTTTCTTATATCTTCATGGAAAATTAATTAATAAACAAGTTGCATTAAATAAACATGAAAATTTCATGTTTCTTGCAAAACCATGAAAATAATTACTTGTTCCTGTTTGTTTTATTCCTCAATAACTTTTTTTCCCATTCAAGTGAAAAAGTTCTTTTTTTAAAAAAATGATTTTTTTATTTCTTTAATAAAAAAATCAACCCATTATTTTAAGCTTATTAGGAAAACAAAGTTGAACGTAAACCAATTTTCCAGAATTTAATTTTTGGGTTGATATCATTGTTGATCTTTATAGTTTTATCAAATTTTGGTTTTAGTTACTATAATTTCAAATAGTTGATCTTAATCCATATAGTTTCATATGGTCTGGTAGTTTGAGTTTAAGCATACGGATTAAAACTAAAACTCATAAAAAGTATAAAAATCAGTAGTTAAAAATGAAACCAAATTTTTATGAAATTATAAGGGATCAAAACCAACAATTTGAAAGTATAGGGGGTTAATCAAACTATAAATATTAACAATAATATTAACCCTTTTTATAAAAATGATAAAAGCAAACAATTAAGGACTTTTTCTTTAAAACTTTCCAAGATCCAAAAGTTTGTGAGTTGCCCACAAAACAACGGAGCTTTAAAAAGTGAGATTCTTAATTATAAAACCTTATTGGATACATGAAAATAATAAAACCAAATCTTGTATATTTTAATGCAAAAGGTTAAATAATTCAGGACAAACAAAGGTTGCACCTTTTTTGTCTTTGTTAAGAGAGATACAAATTATAAACATTTTCATTGCTGAAAGTCTCAAGATTGGAATATTGTACATTTTGAGAGGATTCAGTAAAAGAGAGATGAAGTGAAAGGATCTAAGTGACAATTTCAAAAATTAAAACAATTTATAGTTATTTTCTTTTCTTTTCTTTCTTTTTTTAAAAAAGGAATTGGGAATCGATTTTCATTGATGAAAAGTTAATATTTTACATCGGCACCGCAATAGTAATATTTTACGTCAGTGACAGTACATGAAGAAAATTGTGGTTGATTAAAAAAAAAAATCATAAAATTTGGAGAGACAAGTATAATCCGGAATAAATATGAGGAGTATAGAAACTGTAAAAATTAAATTAAATAAATAAATAAATTTGTCGTATGAAAATTACGATAAAAAATGTGGGAAAAAAGAAGCGTAAAGACACAAGTATACTATTTTAAAGTCATTGGGCTTTTAGAAATTTACTAGATATATAGATCCAAACAAAGATAGATTACTTTTTTTCTATTTTGGGACTTCCAACAATTTTTAAAACGCCGTAAAGACTTCTCGTGAAATAAATTATTTCACACTTAAGTTATTTAAAAATTTTAATTGAAAAATTACTTTAAAATGACATAATTATTTATTGGTTTTCATTAAACCTCTTGCGCCTTCATGATAATTTAATGCATCATAGTCAATCAAAAAATTTCGATCATTTGATTTACAAAAAGTTTTTACCTTTCCTTTTGGTACGTAGGACAATTTTAATGGGCTAAATCACAACAAAGACTTTTAGTGACAGACATCGAAAAGTGATGGTGATTATATATTATTTTAGTTATAGTTATTTTGGGGCTGTATAATTATGTATAATTATGATACTGGTACTTTATATTTTTGTATGATGAACTCCGTAGAATAATCATGTTGTAACCAAGAATGACTTATCTATCGGTAAACTATGATAGTCCTGTGTTGCCCATTATATATCGCTGTATTACTTTGATAAATGTCTTAATTACATGGGGTATGACATTTTTATCTTTAAACACATATTAACCTTAACGTAAAGGTGAGACATAAATATGATAAAGATAAAATGTGCTTAAATACATAAATCATAAAATAGAAAAATAGAAAAATGTGTTCCTCTGTCACAGCAGATTGTCTCTAGGACACTTTTTTTTGGGGGGGTCAAATCTAGGACACCTTTTTACTAACAAGAAATATATGAAATTGAAGCATCAAAGTTGGGAATCAGTAAATTATAACTTCAAATTATAATATGACAGTGTAAGAGACAAATGAGAATAATACATCCAAATTAGTATGTCTTTTTGAAACAACGACCACACAATAAATGAGAAAACCAACATTAATTAACCTTCAAATTTAATTTAACATGACTATTACAAATTCTTTATCCTGCGTCGATCCTTCAGTTAGTAGGGAGACGGCGCGGGAGCTAGTGGGGCCGAAACCTTGCCTGCGCAACCAGAAATAAGTTAATAAAAATGGATCTTGAAAACCAAAAAAAAAAAAATTGAAATATGTGTGTGTGTGTGTATTAAGTGAGGAAAATAAGTAGTTATATTATATTATTAAGTAGTCATGAAATAGTTATATATCCTCCCTCTAGTTTTTTATAAAATATACATAACCAAATTATGCATATTATGCACATTATACTCCCTCTAGTTTTTTTTAGTCAAAAATATTATGCATATTAAGAAGTTGGTTAAAATTAATTAAAAATAATAAATATGTAAAAAATATACACCTTATTTTTCAAAAATACCCCTATCTATGGAGACAGTATGAGCAAATAGGAAAAAAAGATGTGCGTGAGAGAAAATGTTTAGCAAAAAAGAGGGAGAGAATGAGAAAATGGTAATGGTTCGAAGATGAGGATAATTAACAATACAGTGAGATTAACAAATAATTAATTCAAACAAAAATGAAAAATGATGCTAAAATTTTCGACAGGTTATTTATATCTTTATAAATTGGAATATGTCATCTCTAAAATGATTTTCTTATATATGAGGGAGTAATATATAAGTAGGGGAAAGTAAATGGTTTTCTTATATGGATATCAAATTATGAGAGCCTTAGTGATATGAGCAAAGGTGACATTCAATGTGGAGTCCATTGTCACTTACCAGAATATCTATAATCTGTTCTGTACTAGAACATAAATGTCTAACCTCTATGGGTTAGTATAATGTTGATATAGGATCAAATATCTATCAGACGATATCTATGGAAGAGATATCACCGGACAAATGAATCACCAAGCTACACTGAGACGGGATTTCCGTCAATGGGGTGGTGTGTGCGCTTAGTGTGTAAGACTGTAAATATTAGGAATGAATACTTGTGTACCTTTCACCTGAGAGATTTCTTCCTATTTATAGTAAGGGGTAGGGGGCTGTTTAACACGTTTCCCACCTTAGCACGTTTATTTCCTGTGTAGTGGGCATTATCCGGTCATGGGGTTATGGAGCTATCATGGGTATTCCATGATAACTGTCTCGGTGTGCTTATTATGGGCCTTAACTGTCTAAGGCCCATTATAAAGATCCATAACATAATCCATCTTGAAGGAATAGTGATATCTATGATATGCTAATGAATAGTTTGAAGGAGAAGGGAAGAAGCCATTGGGTCCAATTGCAAATATGAGATATGGCAACGGCATACTAGTTTCCAGTTGAAAGGCTATGAAAGCAATATTTGATTATGTTGAAGTTGAAACTATAGATGCTTTTGTCCAGGGAAGGTCCCTTTGTCGTGATCACCTGGTCGTGGCTTTGTCCACCCGGATAATACGCTTTGACCCGGCACCGCTGTCGATCGGTCCAACCCACCCTACCGCAGCGCTAGAACTGACCATTTGGTCGTCTTTGGAGAATCCTATTACTCCATAGGAATTTATGTCTTCTGGGCATGAGAGTACAAAACTCCACAAGTTTGATGAAGCCTGGCCGTACTGATCAACATTCATTTTAATAACATAAGAATTTGTATGTATTTTATTCTTCCCAGTGAGCTAGTTTTAATCTTTTTTTTTTTGGTAAAATTGGGGACTTGGCCCATTCATATATCTATATCAGTATAAGCCTTGGGTGAGCAACACCCACAAAATCACTGTACATAAGACGAGCTATTGACCTTGGAGGATTCTGTAGAAAAATCAAGTAATTCTCCTAATCTTCACCTAGACTTGCAAGTGCATCAGCACAAGCATTAGCTTCCCTAAACACATGTACAAATGCAACATTTGAAAAACTTTTAAACAGCCTATATATCTGATTTAACAACGGAAAACCAGTTACTCCCTCGCATTGCATAGCTTTTAGCAGCTGAATAACAGCACTTGAATCACTTTCCACAATGATTTGGTCCAGCTTCAGATGAAGGGCTAACTCCATACCAGACAGCACAGCCCAGAGCTCAACTCTTATAACAGAACAACTACCCAACTTTCTGCTGAAACCACCTAACCACTCACCACAGCATCCTCTAATCAGGCCGCCACAACCAGCCAGCCTTCCTTCACCCTTTGATGCGCCATCAATGTTAATCTTTACCCAACCTTCAGTGGGTGCACACCATTTAATATTAACTTCACCCTTGATACCAGCTATCCTTCCAAACTCTCGCCCTGCCCTCTTAATTTCTTCTACATACCAGTCTACCACCCGGACCCTGTTACTTGGTAAACAAGCCCCTCCTCAAAACAACACTTATTCCGCCAACCCCATAATAACCAACATGTTACTCCAAAAATCAGATTCCAGTATCCCTTTGACTTTGCTAGATTCATACCCAGCCATTCTTGTCCCTGCAAGTTGGCAAAATCAGCATCCACAGCACCTTCTTTCAACTCTAGCCACACTTCCCAGGCTAATTTGTAGTCTCTCAGAACATGCATAAGATTCTCATTTTGATTACAATGGTGATAGGATGCACAGCCCCCCATAATCATATTCTTCCTCTCACATGTCAATAACCTATCATGCAAGGCCAACCATAAAAACATTTGCACCCTCTTCGGTCCTCTCCACTTCCATAGTGACTTCCACACCTCTTCCCCACTAGCTTGCTCCTCCTCGCCAGAACGATACATTGTAGCCACACTATATTGATTCTGCAGCTTATATCCCCACTTAACGTAGTCGTCCATTTAATGCACAAGGAGGAACCACCGCCAAAATAAGTTCTCTCCCTTCCCTACTCACCTTGTCTTCTAGCATCCTCAAATCCCATCCTCCTTCGCCATTTGACATCTCCTTCACCTTTGTACTACGATAAGCCTCTGTTAACTGCACCCAGCACCTATCCCTCAACCTACTCCCATCCTCCAACCATCTATCTTCCCAAAACCGAACACCTTCACCATTCCCTATTTCCCAGGAAGTATTACTCAACACATTCGGCCATAAGCGTGCCAACGCCTTCCATAAAACAGAATCAGTTTTCATAGCCACACATTCATTTGATAAGTTTTTGCCCTTACCATACTTACCTCTTAACACACGAGAACACAAGCTATTGGGTTTGGATATCGTATTCCATACCACCCTCCCCAACAAGGCTTCATTCATAACCTTTAACCTTCTCACCCCTAAGCCACCATTTTCCTTCTCTTTGCACACCATATCCCAATTTATAGCATGTATCCTCCTCCTACCTTCCTCACTACCCCATAAAAAATTTCGTTGGATTTTCTCCAGCTGCAATCTAACCCCAACAGGTATTACTGAATGCTGCATAGTGAAGATTGCCATCTGGTTTGTAACTGATTGGACCAGCGTGAGTCTGCCAGCAAACGAAAGGGTCTGTTGTTTTCCAGCTATTCAGTTTCCCTTGCATCTTATCAATAAGATATTGAAACTTTTTAGTAGAATCCCCACCCGACATCATGTAAGCACCCAAATAACGTCCCAAATCATCCATCCGTTTGAAACCCGAGTGGCTACAAATCACGTTCTAAATACTCCTTTCCACATTCTTTGAAAAGAAAACACTTGTCTTTGCCATGCTTACTTTCTGCCCTAAGAGTGCTTCAAACTTCTCCAACACATTCATCACTAGACAAGCTGATCAAAGTCAGCTTCGTAGATGAGTAACAGATCATCAGCAAAGAGGAGATGAGAAATCTCCACACCATTTCTCCCCATCTTCAATGGTTTCCATAGCCCTTCATTAACACAATCTGCGATCATATGTGCGAGTTTCTCCATCCCTATGACAAAAAGGTAAGGAGATAATGGGTCTCCTTGTCTCAAGCCCCTAGATGGTATAAATTCCTCTCTTTTACTCCCATTCCACATCAATGCCGTTCTCACTGATTTAACACAGCCCATTAAAACATTCCGAAGATGTTCATCAAACCCAATTTCTAGCAACACTTTCTCAAGAAAGCTCCAGCTCATACGATCGTATGCTTTTTCTAGATCAATTTTAATGACCATGAATCCCTTCTTCCCCTGAATTTTCCCCAACGAATGTACGATTTCCTTTGCCACAATGATATTATCATGGATACTCCTTCTCGGAATGAAACTTGTTTGGTAGGGTGATACCAAACCATCCATAAGGGGCTTTAGTCTATTAACTAGCACCTTTGATAGGCCTTTATAGATCACATTGCAAAAATCTATGGGTCGAAATTGATTCACTAACTCCGGGTGATCCACCTTGGGAATTAGAACCACCAGCGTATCATTAACTTCACTAATCTTTTCTGGGTGTTTCCATAGCTCCTTAATATAGCGTATTACCGAGTCCCCTACCACTCTCCAATTTTGTTGATAAAACACAGCGGGAAAGCCATCATTTCCGGGTGCTTTAAATCCTCCCATTTGAAAGAAAGCTTTCTGTATTTCCTCCCCACTAATATCCCTACTTGTTCCCCTCAACAGTCCCTCATCAACCTTTCCCCATCCCTGTTTTGTTGTAATCCAGCCACAGACACTAGATTCCTCTTTAAACAGATTATCGTAGAACACCTGAAACATCTTTACTAATTCATCCTCCTCCTCAATCCATTCCCCACTTTCATTCTTGAGCATCACTACCTTATTTCTCCTCCTCCTTTGTAATGTTTTTGTGTGGTAATATCTTGTATTACGATCCCCTTCTTCCAGCCACCTTCCCTTTGAGTTTTGGAACCAGACAACCTCTTCTTGTCTCAATGTTTGCATTAACTCCTCCTCTAAATATTTTTCTAAGTTTATAAGATAAGGATTACTGCATCTATCCATAATTCTTTGAATACCATCCAGCCTATTCAATATTCTTCTTTTTCGGCCTTCAATCTTGCCAAAAACCTCCTTGTTCCAACATATTAAATCCTGTTGCAAAACAACCAACTTCTCATATATTACCTCCCTTCCCTTCCAACTATTCCTCAACACCTCCTCAAAGCCATCATGCATTTGCCAAGCAGCCTCAAATCTGAACTGGTGTTTTCTGAATTCCTTGTTTTCCTTAGTAGTACACACCAAAAGAGGACGGTGATCAGAGCATATTTTTGGAATTACTCTAATCACAGCTTCCCCAAACTTTTCTTGCCAAAGGACATTACACAAACACTTGTCCAAACGTTTAAAGACTCTTTCTAAGCCATCCCATTTAGGGCCCTTCCATGTGAAGAAAGGCCCACTAGCCACCATATCTATTAGATTACATCCTTCAATCCAGTCATTAAATTTACTTCATCTCACCTCATTGGTTCGGCCACCACCTCGTTGTTCTGATGGTGATCTAATCTCATTATAATCTCCTGCCACCAACCACGGCTCAGCCACCTCCCAAGCTATACTTTCCAACGCTTCCCAAATCCTATTTCTTCTCTGTTCATTTGGGTGCACATATATTGCTGTAAACAACATCGTCTCACCTCCAGAAAACAACTTGCAATGTATAAATTGTTCATTCATAACTCTCATATCCACCTTCAAATCATCAAGGTCCCATAAGATTCAGATTCCACCTGAAAATCCCACAGCTTCCTCCTAATCGAATATTTAAAACCCCGCTTTTTAATGACTTTAGAAGCAGTATTACCACTTATTCTTGGTTCTAAAATCACCACCATATCCAACCTATACCTACGCTTCATATCCCTTAGTACAGCAGCAAAACCTTTGCTTGTCGTGCCTCTACAATTCCATACTATGAACTTGAACATATTAAAAGATAAGTAGAAAGTACCTAAAATACCTCAATCAGCTAAGATAGCAGTAGGAAGCACCTCCTCACCACTCTTTCCAAAGCTTTCAATAGGGTCTGACTCAGCTCCACTGACCATTATCTCCCTCGTATCCATGTCTACATGTAACACCCCAATTTCTAACAATTATCTTAATATAAAATTTAAATGATTTTATAAATGAATCCTGAAATTTCAAATTAAACAACCTTGGGGAGTGTTACCGCCGCACTTGTACTGGGACAAGTGCAAGGCTACTTATTACAATAATGAAAATTCAAACTCAATTAAATGTGACTTATTTAAGAAAATAAAAATAAAGACAAAATGAAACTAGCTAGAGGCCTTGGACGTTCTTCCTCACTACTCACCGCTTGCCCCAACTCTTGGTACTGCTTCACCGAAACTCGCTCCCCGAAGGATCATCGCAGACCATGAACACAAACATCGGCAATTCTTGGTAATCCTAATAAAATACAATTTAAATAGCACAAATATATATATATATATTAACCAAAGTAAATATATCATCATGTGGTAATCTCATCAAACATTAATCATTATCTTCTCTCTTTTTTTTCTTAAATTTACTTTAGACCCGGGAAACCCTGCCAGTCTATTTAGTTAAGTGGGAAGAGAACCATGGTAGACCCGGATATCCTGCCAGTCTACCCTGTGACCCGGGAAACCCTGCCAGTCACAAATCATCAAATTGGCCATAAAAACATTTCGTCCTAGTGTGCACACCTCTTCCCAAAGTTGCTACTAGTGTCCCGGGAAACCCTGCCAGACACCACTTTGGGAAGAACGGATATAATCGGTTCACATCAAATAATATATCGGAGGCATAAAGCCTAATTGTGTTCATCACCTTGGGAGGTACCATCCCAAAGCTATCCTCCCACTTTGTTAAGTTATTTTAAGTACACATATAATTAATCCCAAATTATTTCCAATATGTGTTTGAAACACTTGTATTGTAATCAATTCAATTTGTACTTGTACATATATGTTTGAAACACTTGTATTGTAATCAACACAACATACAATTGTTGTGTTGATACAACCAACAACCAACAACATGCATATATATATATATATATATATATTATGTATGTATATGTATATATATAATACAAAATGGATTTTCAAATTAAACTATAAAGTAAATTCTCACAAGTTTCTAAAAGGTTGTCATGAGAAATTCTCATGACTATCATGACTTTATTCATTATCCCTTTTTAAACTCATGGCTCTACCCATTGTCCATTTTTAAACCCATGACTCTACTCATTATTCCTTTTTAAACCCATGGCTCTACTCATTATCACTCTTTAAACTCATGATCATAATATATTATAATTGATAAAATCTAGAAACCCGTAGGTTCAATCACAAAAAGCATGAGACGTAGAAAGTGTATATATATATAATTCCCAACACGAAGGCCGAGGCATCCAAGGCAAAAGAAAGAAAACAAAAATAGAAGACGTCCGAGATATGCTCAAGTCATCCGAAATTGGGTACTGTCAATGAATGAAAGGATTATATGATTCAAGCACAAAGATCGAGGCGAAACAATAAAACAATTGTCAAGTGTATTCAATTCATACTTCAGGCATTCGAGAAACTGATTGCAAAGTTACTCACGAAATAGATTACATATAATATATTTCATGTATAAGAACCCTATCAAAATTTATATAAAACTAACCTAAGACTCATAGGGATTAGAATTACCTATCAAGATCAAAAATTAACCTAAACTCATGGGAATTAGAATTACCTATCAAGATTCATATAAAATTTACCTAAGACTCATGGGATTAGGATTGTCATGTTCATGCGAAATTCCCACATCTACTCATAAAAACATATTAGTGGTTTAGGATTGTCATGTTCAGGGGAAATTCCCACGATCTACTCATAAAAACATATTAGTGGTTTAGGATTAAAGGAAATACAATCCTATGAACAAATGATTTTTATTGATATGGGGATTAGAATTACCTGGTCTCCGTTTTGCTAACCATTGTCAACTTCCTATCGGAAATAGGATTGACTACGGATTCGAGCAATAGCACATGGTTTCATAAAACCGTATGATTTTACCGATATAAATAAAGCGGGTTTTACATGAAGAAGATTTGGCTCAAGCATGTTCTATTCGATACGGGTAGGAGAAGAACCCGACTCGGTATTCCTAGGAGAGTAATTGATGAAAGACGGCGGAGAAAAGTAACGAGTGTTTTTCTAGGTTAGGTTTGAGCGGCTAACTTATATTTATAATTTAAATTTTAGGGTTTTAGCTCGGGTTTGGGCCCTTTAATTATTCCTAATTAATAAATTAACGATACAACCATTATAAATTTTTAGATTTTGCTATATATTATTATATCATTATCATTATTATTATTATTATTTAAATCTATTACTATTATTTTCATTATTTAAATCTATTATTATTATTAATAATAATCTGAGGTATTATTATATCATTATCATTATTATTATTATTATTATATAAATCTATTACTTTTACTATTATATTTTATTATTTAAATGCATTATTATTCATAATAATGGGGTATTACATTCTACCCTCCTTAAAATAAGTTTAGTCCTCGAAACTTAAAATGGTTTTTTTTTTCCGGGTCATTACAATCTACCCTCCTTAAAATAAGTTTCGTCCTCGAAACTTAATTGAGTACAAATAAAATCTTATGTGTGTTTGGGTTTCATTCTCAAAATCAATTCTAAGTACCACTTTTTTTTTTTTTCTGGGTCATTACAATCTACCCTCCTTAAAATAAGTTTCGTCCTTGAAACTTAATTGAGTACAAATAAAATCTTATGTGTGTTTGGGTTTCATTCTCAAAATCAATTCTAAGTACCACTTTTTTTTATCAAGTATATTGATATCACGTATCAAAATCAATCATATGATAATGCAATATAAATTTAAACCATAAACCAATTCAAAGATAACCAATCACAAATTCAAATAATAATGTTAATATAAATCAAAAGGATAATCTAACATCTTTAAAATTAAATAAACAAAATAAGAATCAAGTTATTCAAAAGATAACTACATCTAAAAGGAACCTTTAGCCTAAAAGATAAAAGAAATTCTACCGATTTTCTCCAATAAAATGAAATAAAATTTGCAAGTCAATAAAATTCTAAATCACATAATGAGTCAAAGTAATTTCAAGTATACAGTTATCAAAATTCAAAGAAAACAAATCATTTAAAAGACAAGAGAATAACCCTTCACTACCCATCTCTCACACTTAAAATTATTATTATTATTATTTTATTAAAAAAAACTCGGGATCTTTGATCTCGAGTTAGTATCAAAAGCGAAGCTAAGGAGAACAGGGCTCGATACCATTTTGTAACACCCCAATTTCTAACAATTATCTTAATATAAAATTTAAATGATTTTATAAATGAATCCTGAAATTTCAAATTAAACAACCTTGGGGAGTGTTACTGCCGCACTTGTACTGGGACAAGTGCAAGGCTACTTATTACAATAATGAAAATTCAAACTCAATTAAATGTGACTTATTTAAGAAATTAAAAATAAAGACAAAATGAAACTAGCTAGAGGCCTTGGACGTTCTTCCTCACTACTCACCGCTTGCCCCAACTCTTGGTACTGCTTCACCGAAACTCGCTCCCCGAAGGATCATCGCAGACCCATGAACACAAACATCGGCAATTCTTGGTAATCCTAATAAAATACAATTTAAATAGCACAAATATATATATATATATTAACCAAAGTAAATATATCATCATGTGGTAATCTCATCAAACATTAATCATTATCTTCTCTCTTTTTTCTTCTTAAATTTACTTTAGACCCGGGAAACCCTGCCAGTCTATTTAGTTAAGTGGGAAGAGAACCATGGTAGACCCGGATATCCTGCCAGTCTACCCTGTGACCCGGGAAACCCTGCCAGTCACAAATCATCAAATTGGCCATCAAAACATTTCGTCCTAGTGTGCACACCTCTTCCCAAAGTTGCTACTAGTATCCCGGAAACCCCGCGCGACACCACTTTGGGAAGAACGGATATAATCGGTTCACATCAAATAATATATCGGAGGCATAAAGCCTAATTGTGTTCATCACCTTGGGAGGTACCATCCCAAAGCTATCCTCCCACTTTGTTAAGTTATTTTAAGTACACATATAATTAATCCCAAATTATTTCCAATATGTGTTTGAAACACTTGTATTGTAATCAATTAAATTTGTACTTGTACATATATGTTTGAAACACTTGTATTGTAATCAACACAACATACAATTGTTGTGTTGATACAACCAACAACCAACAACATGCATATATATATATATATATATATATTATGTATGTATATGTATATATATAATACAAAATGGATTTTCAAATTAAACTATAAAGTAAATTCTCACAAGTTTCTAAAAGGTTGTCATGAGAAATTCTCATGACTATCATGACTTTATTCATTATCCCTTTTTAAACTCATGGCTCTACCCATTGTCCATTTTTAAACCCATGACTTTACTCATTATTCCTTTTTAAACCCATGGCTCTACTCATTATCACTCTTTAAACTCATGATCATAATATATTATAATTGATAAAATCTAGAAACCCGAGAGGTTCAATCACAAAAAGCATGAGACGTAGAAAGTGTATATATATATAATTCCCAACACGAAGGCCGAGGCATCCAAGGCAAAAGAAAGAAAACAAAAATAGAAGACGTCCAGATATGCTCAAGTCATCCGAAATTGGGTACTGTCAATGAATGAAAGGATTATATGATTCAAGCACAAAGATCGAGGCGAAACAATAAAACAATTGTCAAGTGTATTCAATTCATACTTCGGGCATTCGAGAAACCGATTGCAAAGTTACTCACGAATAGATTACATATAATATATTTCATGTATAAGAACCCTATCAAAATTTATATAAAACTAACCTAAGACTCATAGGGATTAGAATTACCTATCAAGATCAAAAATTAACCTAAACTCATGGGAATTAGAATTACCTATCAAGATTCATATAAAATTTACCTAAGACTCATGGGATTAGGATTGTCATGTTCATGCGAAATTCCCACATCTACTCATAAAAACATATTAGTGGTTTAGGATTGTCATGTTCAGGGGAAATTCCCACGATCTACTCATAAAAACATATTAGTGGTTTAGGATTAAAGGAAATACAATCCTATGAACAAATGATTTTTATTGATATGGGGATTAGAATTACCTGGTCTCCGTTTTGCTAACCATTGTCAACCGCTCCTATCGGAAATAGGATTGACTACGGATTCGAGCAATAGCACATGGTTTCATAAAACCGTATGATTTTACCGATATAAATAAAGCGGGTTTTACATGAAGAAGATTTGGCTCAGCATGTTCTATTCGATACGGGTAGGAGAAGAACCCGACTTTATTCCTAGGAGAGTAATTGATGAAAGACGGCAGAAAAAGTAACGAGTGTTTTTCTAGGTTAGGTTTGAGCGGCTAACTTATATTTATAATTTAAATTTTAGGGTTTTAGCTCGGGGCTTGGGCCCTTTAATTATTCCTAATTAATAAATTAACGATACAACCATTATAAATTTATAGATTTTGCTATATATTATTATATCATTATCATTATTATTATTATTATTTAAATCTATTACTATTATTTTCATTATTTAAATCTATTATTATTATTATTAATAATCAGGTATTATTATATCATTATCATTATTATTTTTATTATATAAATCTATTACTTTTACTATTATATTTTATTATTTAAATGCATTATTATTCATAATAATGGGGTATTACATTCTACCCTCCTTAAAATAAGTTTCGTCCTCGAAACTTAAAATGGTTTTTTTTTTCCTGGGTCATTACAATCTACCCTCCTTAAAATAAGTTTCGTCCTCGAAACTTAATTGAGTACAAATAAAATCTTATGTGTGTTTGGGTTTCATTCTCAAAATCAATTCTAAGTATCACTTTTTTTTTTCCTGGGTCATTACAATCTACTCCTCCTTAAAATAAGTTTCGTCCTTGAAACTTAATTGAGTACAAATAAAATCTTATGTGTGTTTGGGTTTCATTCTCAAAATCAATTCTAAGTACCACTTTTTTTATCAAGTATATTGATATCACGTATCAAAATCAATCATATGATAATGCAATATAAATTTAAACCATAAACCAATTCAAAGATAACCAATCACAAATTCAAATAATAATGTTAATATAAATCAAAAGGATAATCTAACATCTTTAAAATTAAATAAACAAAATAAGAATCAAGTTATTCAAAAGATAACTACATCTAAAAGGAACCTTTAGCCTAAAAGATAAAAGAAATTCTACCGATTTGCTCCAATAAAATGAAATAAAATTTGCAAGTCAATAAAATTCTAAATCACATAATGAGTCAAAGTAATTTCAAGTATACGAGTTATCAAAATTCAAAGAAAACAAATCATTTAAAAGACAAGAGAATAACCCTTCACTACCCATCTCTCACACTTAAAATTATTATTATTATTATTTTATTAAAAAAAAAACTGCGGGATCTTTGATCTCGAGTTAGTATCAAAAAGCGAAGCTAAGGAGAACCTTAGGCTCTGATACCATTTTGTAACACCCCAATTTCTAACAATTATCTTAATATAAAATTTAAATGATTTTATAAATGAATCCTGAAATTTCAAATTAAACAACCTTGGGGAGTGTTACCGCCGCACTTGTCTTTGGGACAAGTGCAAGGCTACTTATTACAATAATGAAAATTCAAACTCAATTAAATGTGACTTATTTAAGAAAATAAAAATAAAGACAAAATGAAACTAGCTAGAGGCCTTGGACGTTCTTCCTCACTACTCACTCTTGCCCCAACTCTTGGTACACCTTCACCGAAACTCTGCTCCCCGAAGGATCATCGCGACCCATGAACACAAACATCGGCAATTCTTTGGTAATCCTAATAAAATACAATTTAAATAGCACAAATATATATATATATATTAACCAAAGTAAATATATCATCATGTGGTAATCTCATCAAACATTAATCATTATCTTCTCTCTTTTTTCTTCTTAAATTTACTTTAGACCCGGGAAACCCTGCCAGTCTATTTAGTTAAGTGGGAAGAGAACCATGGTAGACCCGGATATCCTGCCAGTCTACCCCGTGACCGGAAACCCCCGATCACAAATCATCAAATTGGCCATCAAAACATTTCGTCCTAGTGTGCACACCTCTTCCCAAAGTTGCTACTAGTGTCCCGGAAACCCCGCGGACACCACTTTGGGAAGAACGGATATAATCGGTTCACATCAAATAATATATCGGAGGCATAAAGCCTAATTGTGTTCATCACCTTGGGAGGTACCATCCCAAAGCTATCCTCCCACTGTTAAGTTATTTTAAGTACACATATAATTAATCCCAAATTATTTCCAATATGTGTTTGAAACACTTGTATTGTAATCAATTCAATTTGTACTTGTACATATATGTTTGAAACACTTGTATTGTAATCAACACAACATACAATTGTTGTGTTGATACAACCAACAACCAACAACATGCATATATATATATATATATATATATTATGTATGTATATGTATATATATAACACAAAATGGATTTTCAAATTAAACTATAAAGTAAATTCTCACAAGTTTCTAAAAGGTTGTCATGAGAAATTCTCATGACTATCATGACTTTATTCATTATCCCTTTTTAAACTCATGGCTCTACCCATTGTCCATTTTTAAACCCATGACTCTACTCATTATTCCTTTTTAAACCCATGGCTCTACTCATTATCACTCTTTAAACTCATGATCATAATATATTATAATTGATAAAATCTAGAAACCCAGAGGTTCAATCACAAAAAGCATGAGACGTAGAAAGTGTATATATATATAATTCCCAACACGAAGGCCGAGGCATCCAAGGCAAAAGAAAGAAAACAAAAATAGAAGACGTCCGAGATATGCTCAAGTCATCCGAAATTGGAGTACTTGTCAATGAATGAAAGGATTATATGATTCAAGCACAAAGATCGAGGCGAAACAATAAAACAATTGTCAAGTGTATTCAATTCATACTTCGGCATTCGAGAAACTGATTGCAAAGTTACTCACATAATAGATTACATATAATATATTTCATGTATAAGAACCCTATCAAAATTTATATAAAACTAACCTAAGACTCATAGGGATTAGAATTACCTATCAAGATCAAAAATTAACCTAAACTCATGGGAATTAGAATTACCTATCAAGATTCATATAAAATTTACCTAAGACTCATGGGATTAGGATTGTCATGTTCATGCGAAATTCCCACATCTACTCATAAAAACATATTAGTGGTTTAGGATTGTCATGTTCAGGGGAAATTCCCACGATCTACTCATAAAAACATATTAGTGGTTTAGGATTAAAGGAAATACAATCCTATGAACAAATGATTTTTATTGATATGGGGATTAGAATTACCTGGTCTCCGTTTTGCTAACCATTGTCAACCGCTCCTATCGGAAATAGGATTGACTACGGATTCGAGCAATAGCACATGGTTTCATAAAACCGTATGATTTTACCGATATAAATAAAGCGGGTTTTACATGAAGAAGATTTGGCTCGGCATGTTCTATTCGATACGGGTAGGAGAAGAACCCGACTCGTATTCCTAGGAGAGTAATTGATGAAAGACGCAGAGAAAAGTAACGAGTGTTTTTCTAGGTTAGGTTTGAGCGGCTAACTTATATTTATAATTTAAATTTTAGGGTTTTAGCTGCGGGCTGGGCCCTTTAATTATTCCTAATTAATAAATTAACGATACAACCATTATAAATTTATAGATTTTGCTATATATTATTATATCATTATCATTATTATTATTATTATTTAAATCTATTACTATTATTTTCATTATTTAAATCTATTATTATTATTATTAATAATCTGAGGTATTATTATATCATTATCATTATTATTTTTATTATATAAATCTATTACTTTTACTATTATATTTTATTATTTAAATGCATTATTATTCATAATAATCTGGGGTATTACATTCTACCCTCCTTAAAATAAGTTTCGTCCTCGAAACTTAAAATGGTTTTTTTTTTTCCTGGGTCATTACAATCTACCCTCCTTAAAATAAGTTTCGTCCTCGAAACTTAATTGAGTACAAATAAAATCTTATGTGTGTTTGGGTTTCATTCTCAAAATCAATTCTAAGTACCACTTTTTTTTTTCCTGGGTCATTACAATCTACCCTCCTTAAAATAAGTTTCGTCCTTGAAACTTAATTGAGTACAAATAAAATCTTATGTGTGTTTGGGTTTCATTCTCAAAATCAATTCTAAGTACCACTTTTTTTATCAAGTATATTGATATCACGTATCAAAATCAATCATATGATAATGCAATATAAATTTAAACCATAAACCAATTCAAAGATAACCAATCACAAATTCAAATAATAATGTTAATATAAATCAAAAGGATAATCTAACATCTTTAAAATTAAATAAACAAAATAAGAATCAAGTTATTCAAAAGATAACTACATCTAAAAGGAACCTTTAGCCTAAAAGATAAAAGAAATTCTACTTGATTTGCTCCAATAAAATGAAATAAAATTTGCAAGTCAATAAAATTCTAAATCACATAATGAGTCAAAGTAATTTCAAGTATACGAGTTATCAAAATTCAAAGAAAACAAATCATTTAAAAGACAAGAGAATAACCCTTCACTACCCATCTCTCACACTTAAAATTATTATTATTATTATTTTATTAAAAAAAAACTCTGGGATCTTTGATCTCTGAGTTAGTATCAAAAGCGAAGCTAAGGAGAACCTTAGGCTCTGATACCATTTTGTAACACCCCAATTTCTAACAATTATCTTAATATAAAATTTAAATGATTTTATAAATGAATCCTGAAATTTCGAATTAAACAACCTTGGGGAGTGTTACGCCGCACTTGTCTTGGGACAAGTGCAAGGCTACTTATTACAATAATGAAAATTCAAACTCAATTAAATGTGACTTATTTAAGAAAATAAAAATAAAGACAAAATGAAACTAGCTAGAGGCCTTGGACGTTCTTCCTCACTACTCACTCGCTTGCCCCAACTCTTGGTACACCTTCTTTGAAACTCGCTCCCCGAAGGATCATCGCACCCCATGAACACAAACATCGGCAATTCTTGGTAATCCTAATAAAATACAATTTAAATAGCACAAATATATATATATATATTAACCAAAGTAAATATATCATCATGTGGTAATCTCATCAAACATTAATCATTATCTTCTCTCTTTTTTTCTTCTTAAATTTACTTTAGACCCGGGAAACCCTGCCAGTCTATTTAGTTAAGTGGGAAGAGAACCATGGTAGACCCGGATATCCCGCCTACCTACCCCGTGACCCGGAAACCCCGCCACAAATCATCAAATTGGCCATCAAAACATTTCGTCCTAGTGTGCACACCTCTTCCCAAAGTTGCTACTAGTGTCCCGGAAACCCCGCGACACCACTTTGGGAAGAACGGATATAATCGGTTCACATCAAATAATATATCGGAGGCATAAAGCCTAATTGTGTTCATCACCTTGGGAGGTACCATCCCAAAGCTATCCTCCCACTTTGTTAAGTTATTTTAAGTACACATATAATTAATCCCAAATTATTTCCAATATGTGTTTGAAACACTTGTATTGTAATCAATTCAATTTGTACTTGTACATATATGTTTGAAACACTTGTATTGTAATCAACACAACATACAATTGTTGTGTTGATACAACCAACAACCAACAACATGCATATATATATATATATATATATATTATGTATGTATATGTATATATATAACACAAAATGGATTTTCAAATTAAACTATAAAGTAAATTCTCACAAGTTTCTAAAAGGTTGTCATGAGAAATTCTCATGACTATCATGACTTTATTCATTATCCCTTTTTAAACTCATGGCTCTACCCATTGTCCATTTTTAAACCCATGACTCTACTCATTATTCCTTTTTAAACCCATGGCTCTACTCATTATCACTCTTTAAACTCATGATCATAATATATTATAATTGATAAAATCTAGAAACCCGAGGTTCAATCACAAAAAGCATGAGACGTAGAAAGTGTATATATATATAATTCCCAACACGAAGGCCGAGGCATCCAAGGCAAAAGAAAGAAAACAAAAATAGAAGACGTCCGGATATGCTCAAGTCATCCGAAATTGGGTACTGTCAATGAATGAAAGGATTATATGATTCAAGCACAAAGATCGAGGCGAAACAATAAAACAATTGTCAAGTGTATTCAATTCATACTTCAGGCATTCGAGAAACGATTGCAAAGTTACTCACGAATAGATTACATATAATATATTTCATGTATAAGAACCCTATCAAAATTTATATAAAACTAACCTAAGACTCATAGGGATTAGAATTACCTATCAAGATCAAAAATTAACCTAAACTCATGGGAATTAGAATTACCTATCAAGATTCATATAAAATTTACCTAAGACTCATGGGATTAGGATTGTCATGTTCATGCGAAATTCCCACATCTACTCATAAAAACATATTAGTGGTTTAGGATTGTCATGTTCGGGGAAATTCCCACGATCTACTCATAAAAACATATTAGTGGTTTAGGATTAAAGGAAATACAATCCTATGAACAAATGATTTTTATTGATATGGGGATTAGAATTACCTGGTCTCCATTTTGCTAACCATTGTCAACCTCTCCTATCGGAAATAGGATTGACTACGGATTCGAGCAATAGCACATGGTTTCATAAACCGTATGATTTTACCGATATAAATAAAGCGGGTTTTACATGAAGAAGATTTGGCTCAGCATGTTCTATTCGATACGGGTAGGAGAAGAACCCGACTCGGTATTCCTAGGAGAGTAATTGATGAAAGACGAGAGAAAAGTAACGAGTGTTTTTCTAGGTTAGGTTTGAGCGGCTAACTTATATTTATAATTTAAATTTTAGGGTTTTAGCTCGGGTGGGCCCTTTAATTATTCCTAATTAATAAATTAACGATACAACCATTATAAATTTTTAGATTTTGCTATATATTATTATATCATTATCATTATTATTATTATTATTTAAATCTATTACTATTATTTTCATTATTTAAATCTATTATTATTATTATTATTAATCGAGGTATTATTATATCATTATCATTATTATTATTATTATATAAATCTATTACTTTTACTATTATATTTTATTATTTAAATGCATTATTATTCATAATAATGCGGGTATTACACTACATTTCTCTGTTCACTTTCCATATGCTCCCCCGGGTGCAAGTTCTCTTTGTCAGCCATGTTGACTAATTTTCCTTTAAATTTCTCTGAGGTTGTGTCGATTACAATCTCAGAATTAAGACTATTATGTTGTTTGACAGAGCAGAGCTCGGTCACCCGAGGTCATTTCGACAAAGACTCCATTCTTCTTCCTTCCCTCCTTCTCCTTTTGTCTCCCTGGTAATACTTGCTCTACACTTTTATTCTTTTGTACCCTGACCTCTCTATGCACTTCACCTACACTAGCTCCTCCATGTCGACGCACCTGTTTATGCTGCCCTTAGCCCTATCTTCACTCCTCATAGGTACCTCGTTAACTTGCTCCTGAACTTTGCCAATGTCCCCCCTCTGATCCTCCTCGGTTGCTTCTCCCTGTAGCACTTCAAATCTGGACCCAGAGTTCTGATTCTGAAATTGCACTGGATACTTCCTCTGTCTCCTAACCCTCTGGACAGTTTTCCATAGGTCCCTAGGCTCCCCTCTACTTACTTCAGGCTCCTGAACCTCCTTCTGCTCTTCGACCTCCATACCATCTGCCTTTTGCTTGTTAAGAGCCTTATCACACGATCCTCTCATATGTCCAACCCTTCCACATTTAGTACACAGTTGTCCCAAACTCTCATACACAACACTTAGTAATTTCCCCTCAACATTAAATTCAGGCACTAATGGCTTGGTTAGGTCTAACTCCACACACATTCTTGCAAACTTACCCCTAGCCCTTTGTGCAGTATGAACATCCAGTCGAATAGCCTTTCCAATTGAGTTTCCCAGGTTCAGCAGAAATTTCTTATCGAAAAGAGGCGCCGGCAGATCAGGGAACCTAACCCAAGCCACCACAGAGTTTATCTTTTCACTCTTTGGATTAAACTCGGGTCTCCATCTCGACACACTCAAGTAAGCATCAGAAATTACCCATGGTCCCCCCCGTTAAAGCCTCCATATAGTCATCATTATGCTGGAAATTAATCAGGTAATAGTCATTCTCCAAATCAAAGACATCTATCTTACCTTTCCTCTCCTATATCTGCCTCAGTTTTTTCACCATGAAACCAAACGAAGGTTGTCGTCCCATTAACTTGATCACCAACGTTCTGCGAAACAGCCTCAGTAGCCTCTCCTTCTCTTTCTCCTCAAAACTGAATATCGGACACAGTGGATTCGATAAATCCACTTTAATTCCATCACTTGAATTGAGTACCTTAGTGAAATCCGTACCAATTCCATAATCCTCTGTCTCGTCATCCTCCTCATTCTTTTCCCATTCCCACCAACACACTCTAGTATTGACGTTCTGCAATAGCGATTCACGGTACGACTTTGTCTGATTCTCCATCCCTTCCGACTTCATCCAGGCCTCATCGCGAGATTTCCGCAACTCCTCCCAAGAGAAATCACCATTCGCGAAACTCACTTTCCTCTTCCTCCGATTCCCTTCTTCTCGCTCCAGTCTCAGTGTTTCCTCGCCTTCCTCCCCTCGCACAACACGTCCAGAGGAGGCACTCATTTCCTCCGCCACAGTGGGTGACGGAGTCAGCTTTACCCAATTCTGAACCCTAGCAGAGCTTTCGTTCAGTCGCCTCGCCCCCGATCGAAGAAGACTTCGAGGTAGTCAAGCTAGTTGTTAATCTATTCTCATTAGAAAATCATTTATATCAGATTTGCCATTTTGTCATCACATCATGTCATTCATTGCTCTAAGTGAACCGTTGTTATTTTGAAATTTGACTAAGACGATATGGATCAGAGCTCAAACATTTAGATTATTTACTCAAAATAGTTGGACTAATTAAAAACTTACTAACTCACTATTCACTAGCTTAGTGCAAAATTAACTTTTTACAGTGGTTAAAAAATGATTTCTACACTGGTTCTCCAGAACGTGAAGTAGGTACAACTCGTATAGAAAGTTATTTTACCACTTGGTTGTTAATCGGAGTAGAAAAGCTTAACCAAAAAAAAAATATATATATATATATATATATATATTATTCACTATCTACACGGGTTGTTAGCACCTGGTGCATAAAGGGATATTTTTTTTTTGAAAATATAGAGGTCCTTTTATCGTATCAGGTATAGAAAGCTAACAGTCTCACATCTTAGTTATGAAAATATTATTAATCACGCTTTCTACACCATCTCTACAACAAACGATGTAAAAGCCCTACTGTAGAAATGTTATTTTGCACTAGCAAGTGTACATTGAATGAAAGTCTGATTGGACCCAAATACCTAAAAAGAAATATGGTGAACTTACTTGGTGTGAATTTGCAATTTACAATATTTGAATGAATATATAAAATAAGAACTTACTCGAAGGATGAAAAACCTTTCAGGCCAAACAGCAACACAGCGAAGTGAAGAAGTATCGAAGGGGATGCCAGAAACATTGAGAATATTAGAATTACAAGAGTCATGTGATGATCTGACCAGCCTTGATGATGATGATGATGATGTACTGCTGAATATAGTGAACAACACAATAAGCCAAACAAAATAATAATATGGCTTCATCTTTTTTTATATCTGCAAATCTTAATGTTCGTCTTTCGTGATAAAAGTAAAGGTGATATTGTTGATGGAATGATATTGTATTGAGGATGATCAAATGTTGGGTTTTATTTATATATAGATTCAAGGAATTAAGTACAGATTTGTTTCATTATTTATTTATTTATCCTTGAAGTTAACGAGTTGCTTGGTTGAAAATTTTGGTAGGAAATTATTGTTTAGTTGTTGGAAGATGCCTTTTAAATTAATTAATAAACAAGTTGCACTAAATAAACATGAAAATTTTCATGTTTCTTAAAAAAAACCTTGAAACAAATTACTTGTTCCTGTTTGTTTTATTCTTCAATAACTTTTTTTCCCATTCAAGTGAATTTTTTTTAATAAAACATAATTTTTTATTCCTGTAATAAAAAAAAAAAAAAAAAAAAAAAAAAGCAACCCATTATTTTAAGCTTATTAGCTAAGATGATCATCATTATATTAGGAAAAAAAGTTGGCAAATAAATTGTTCAGAATTTTATTTTTGGGTTAATATCATTGTTAATCTTTATAGTTTTATAGAATGTTGGTTTCAATCTCTATAATTTCAAATCGTTGATTTTAGTCCATATAGTTTCAAATGGTCTAGTTTTAGTTTAAGCATACGGACCAAAACCTAAACACATAAAAAGTATAATAATCAGTAGTTAAAAAAGCAAACGAAATTTTTATAAAACTATAAGGGATCAAAACCAACACTTTGAAAGTACAAGAGGCTAAGACTAGAAGTCAACCAAACTATAAAGATTATAAAGATTAACAGTAATATTAACCCTTAATATTTTTATAAAAAAGATAAAGCAAACAATGAAGGACTTTTTCTTTAAAACTTTTCAAGATCCAAAAGTTTGTGAGTTGCCCACAAAACAACGGAGCCTTAAAAAATAAAAAGTGAGATTCTTAATTATGAAACGTTATTGGATACTTGAAAACAATAAAAACCAATGTTGTATATTTTAATGCAAAAGGTTAAATAATTCAGTACAAACAAAGGTTGCACCTTTTTTTGTCTTTGTTAAGAAAGATGCAAATTATGAACATTTTCTTTGCATAAAGTTTCAAGATTGGAATATTGTGCATTTTGAGAGGATTCAGTAAAAGAGAGATGAAGGCCTCAAAGAATCTAAGTAACAATTTCAAAAATTAAAACAATTTATGGTTATTTTATTTTCTTTTGTTTTCTTTTGTCAAAACATTGATAAAAAGTTAATATTTTACGTCGGCACTGCAATAGTATTATTTTATGTCAGTGACCGTACATGAAGAAAATTTTGTGGCAAGAACTGCATGGTGGCAGAGCTAAGAATGAGTTTAAAGAACTAGAGGGGAAGGACTAGTTTTTATGGAACTTAAAGAGAGATGATAGGGATTGGGACTTGTCATTTTGGGTGGCTTGCTGGCTGCTGTGGCAATGGCGGAATCGGGTGGGATGGACTGGTTTTTATGGAACTTTAAGATTGCAAGAGTGGATTTTGGGAGGATCATTAAGTCTATAGAGGAGCTACAAATTAGGTGGAACCCACCAAGAATGGAATGGACTAAAAATCAATGTTGATGGGGCTGCCAAAGGGGAAACACGTCTTGCTAGATGTGTTGGGATCCGTACACGCAGCGGAAGGATTTCATCCATTTAAAACTTTTTCGAATCCCATTAAGAGGATCTATCAACAGCAAAATTGGGTTCGATAGAAACCATACCTATGCAAACTGGTGAAATACGATATCGTGTGCGTCCTACTCGATCAACAAGAGCCGACTTCTCGAATCCACTCCATCTACCGATATCCACACGAATAGCCTCCAACATCGACGGCAGCGTACTAGCGCCTTCAGTATTTTCGCGTCTCTCACTTTTCTCTCTAGGGTTTCTCGCGGCTTTTCTAATACGTCTTGCAAAATGTCCCGTAGGTTTTGAAAACACAATAGGCGTATTATATATTCAAAATTATTCCATATTAATTTTGAAATCTGAATTTGGATTAAAATAATATATTAATTAAATCAATCCAATAGATATAATCTAATCTATTTATTTAATCCCAATTAAAAGTCTTCGATTTAATTTATCTCTATAAATTAAATCGAGATATGATATCTCTCTATTTAATTAAATCGAGATACTATATCTCAATTTAAATTAAATCGAGATATATGATATCTATATTCGAAAATTAAATCGAGATACAATATCTCAATTTGTTTTAGATATTTAATTTATCAAATAAATTAAATACAAAACAAATCTTATATATAATAATATTATAATCTCTATTAAATAATATTATTATATTATTTTTGAATTTAATAATATATATATATATATATATCCATCCTAGATTAAATACAGTATTCATTAAATCTTAGACATATCTAAGATTCAATTAATATGGAAACTTTTGCTCGTGTTGGGCTATTCTTGTGTGCGATCCTGCAGCCCATGAGATTAGATTGGCACGGAGCCAATACATGTACCCGGCCACAAAGTCGCAAGCGGCCTCTAGCAAGACATTGCGACTACCCAATTCATATGGGGATCAATAATATGATACAACCTATCGTACAACCATTTCACGTCCCTTTTGTCAACCTATCGTACAACCTAGCCCACAAGTCGCAAGTGGCATGTAGTAGGGATTGGGATGTGTCCTGATGCAGCAGGGCAGAGTGGTGGCTTATGCCTCTCGTCAGCTGAAGCCTCACGAGTCGAATTATCCTACACACGATTTAGAGCTTGCGGCTATCGTGTTCGCTTTGAAAATATGGAGACATTACCTGTACGGTGCGACCGTAGAATTGTACTGCGACCACAAAAGCCTGAAATATCTCTTTGATCAAAGGGAACTTAACATGAGGCAACGTCGCTGGATGGAATTGCTAAAAGATTACAACCTGGAAATCAAGTATCATCCAGGAAAAGCGAACGTCGTTGCAGATGCTCTCAGTAGAAAGAAGGTGCAGGTGTCATACATGATAATGCAAGAGTAGAAATTACTTGAAGATTTCAGAGATCTGAATCTATCAAACCAAATTTGCGTAGGCCTCAACACACCAAATGATGCCTATCTTGCAACTCTCCTTGTGAGTCAAGGGGAATACGATTTGAGAGATGAAGTAGAGGAAGCTCATAAGCAAGACGATTGGGCTATCTCCATACGAGAGAAGATCTCTCAGGGTGAAACCCAAGACCATGACTTATCACCTAGTGGTTTGGTCAGGTACAAAAAGCGAATCTACATACCGCCAGTCGATGAATTAAGGCGGAAGATACTGGATGAGGCTCATAAGAGTAAATATACTCGCATCCGGAATGGTCAAGATGTACCGAACATGAAAACTGAACTTTGGTGGCCCGGACTGAAGAAAGACGTGACCGAGTACGTTTCTAAATGCTTTTGTTAATGAAAATGATAATAAAGATAGGGGCACTCTAGTCTTTTCCCACGAAATTGCATAACCCACAAAGGTCCTAATCACCTCTAAGTCTTTTTGCAAATTCGGAGGACCTCTGGGGGTTTTGCAAATTCAGTTGGTATTTAACTGGAATTTTCCCAAATCTATATAACCATTTTACGGTGATAGGGTATAAGATGACCTAACCTAATACTATAATAATATCTTTATAGTTGCAAAAATTATATTATTAGTTAGAGATTCTAGTTACTCTATCTAGTTTCTTTGTGGAACTAGCATGGGTCCATCCGCTGCATATATATATATATATATACATGGAGTCTAAAAACGGAATTACACTATTAATGGTTTATAGTCTTGGATTAAATTCAATCAAGCCCCTATACTTGTTAATTTGGTTTTGGTCCCCATATTTTTATTGAATTTTATTGTTTTAGTCCATACACATAAGTCAAATCAACCCTAGTCAGCAATCCACGTTGGTCTACTTAACGATGTTAATGCTATAGTAGACTGTGTAAAATATAAGAACGAAAAATAACAAATATATATAGACTAAAAACAAAACTGGTTAAAAGCATATGATTTGGAGTTGAGGTTTAACCCTATAATCTTTACACTAACACACATACATACATAGAGAGAGAGAGAGAGAACACACCGCATGTGTGTGCGCGCACTCCCATGTGTGTTTATATATGTGTGTATTGATTGATATGATGATTTGAACCTCATCATAATCTTTAGACACACCCACTTCCCCTCTGTATTAACACACACATATTAGTACAGCAAATCATATTACTCATAGGTCATAAATACTTAAATTGATTCCTTACATTTCATATATGTATTGATTGATGATTTGAATGTTGATCAACAGTATGAAAAGTCTTCAGAAGACAGAATAAACTTGGTGTTCTCATTCCCATCGGACATAAATGCATATGCAGCAATCGGGTTCTCAAAAGACGGCAGAATGGTGGGCTCCACCGTCTTTGTCGGGTGGGTGGATGACAGCAAAATACATGCCCAAGGTTACAGCTTGAACGGCAAAACATCTGAGCAGGTGATCTCATTTGGTGGTCAACCTAATACCGAACCTTTAGATCCCACAACGCAACCTACAGCATATATAATGAATAGAGACCCAGTCACTGCCACTCCTTATCTCATTTTGGCCATTGGACCAAAAAACTTCTTACCTTCTGCTCCTAACTATGGCCTCACCAAACACCATGATTACATTGCCCTCAAGATCAATTATAATACCGGTAAGTGTATATATACGTGTGTGGATTTTGAAAAGAAAAGAAAAGTGGAGATTATTACTTCCTTCGGTCGGTCTTTAATATAAGACATATTTATCTAATTTGATTATGTTAATGAAGTTAGTTAATATGACCTGTATTTTCCAAAACACCTTAATCATCATCTCTAATTCCCCATTCCTTATCCTCCTTGATTATTGCTGAGGGCGAGTATCAATGAGAGTAAATTAGGATAATATTGACAAATATGAAAATTATGTCTTTTATTTAGGAACAAGATCAATTCCCTAAATATACCTTGTATTAAGGACTAGAGGAGTAAATAAAAGAGCTTTCTCACTTAGAGACTAGTCTTTTAGGATAGATTTTGATCTTTGAACTTGTGCTCGTAACACAGCTCCCATATATAGTCTTCATTGATATAAAGAATGTGAATTCACAATTTTAATAATGTCCTGGTTCTTTATGGAAATGGAGCAAGAATATTCCATAATAATTTTAAGATGCATGTTTGGTGTGTAGTATAAGCCACTCGCACCCTCTTATACATGTACACCTACCATGGAATCATGCAGGCTATAGCTACTTTCTATGGAATTATATTTTAGACCATTTTGCCCTCAATTGATTGATGCTTTGACCATTTTGTCCTATATTCACTCCCCTCTCTTCTCACTTCTCTATTGATCTCTCTCCTCTCATGATTTCCGATATGTAAATTGATAAATATTATTCTCTAATTGATTAGTACTGTAATGTGTGTTGCAATAGGTATAGTCACCTTAGTATCTTCCTCGATGCTAAGAAGAAGCCATGGATGGATAAATATGATAGGATGGAATCTCCTGATGATGATAGGAGCCATAATTGCGAGATACTGCAGACAGTGGGATCCACACTGGTTTTATTTGCACATTTCTATCCAAACACTTGCCTTCGTTGCTGGCGCCGTTGGAATCATATGTGGATTTGTCTTAACTCAGAGAGTCCACGTCACTCATCACAAAAACATTGGAATTCTAATTCTCGCCCTTGGATGCCTCCAGGTTTGTTTCTAAGAGAATCCACTGTAATGCTTTAGGAAAATATTTTATTGCGGGAATTACATTGAGATCCCAAGAAAAACAGATTTTCACAACCAAGTCCCATGAAATAATCAAATTATTATGAAGTCTCAAAATACTTGTGAGAGATCTATTGAAAATGTGAAAAGACGAGTTTATTCTGATTTGTTATGAGTGGCACATCATTAATGACATTGTGACTTGTTATGCCTTGACTTGTCAATTGTAACAGATTGACTTGTCATTAGTGACATATGCATTAACTTGTAAACTAAGGTGCTCTGACTTGTCATTGGTGGCCCATGACTTATTATGCTCTAACTTATCAATCTTTCTACAATGTTTGTTCATTAGTGGCACGTTGACTTGTCAATTGATGTACCTTAACTTTTCATTGGTGGCACCTTAACTTGTCAATGTGCCACTAATGATAAATAAGGGTAAAATTGTCTTTTCACAATTTTAATAAATCGCTATAAAGTCCCTTGAGACTTCATAATGTTTTGATCGTTTCATGACACATGGTTGTGATAATATGTCTATCTTTAAACCACAACATAATTCTCCCAATTTTATTTACAATGACAGGTAAATACTCGTGCTAGTCCTATACATACATATGTGTGTGTGTGTTACAAATAACTACATTACCTAGAAGAAAATATTGGTTAAAATTAGTCAAAATCAATAAATGGGTAGAAATATTCCTCCAGTCCATAATGTATGACATAAGTTGGAGGTCAAAATTACCTTTTATTTATTGATATTCTCTCAACAATAATTAAGTAAGAGAGATTATGAGAATTAAATAAGGAAGATGATGAATGTGTTTTAGGAAAAATATGTTATATTAACTAGCTTAATTAACTTTCTTAATCTAATTAAATTAGTTAAATAGGTATTACATTAAGGACAAGAAGAATATAACTTTTTCCACAAATATGCCTTATTAAGGGAGTGAGTGTGAGCGAGAATGAAAGGCAAAAACATGAGAAAGAATGCGTAGGAAAGAAAAAGTGAGAGACATGCAATAAATTAGGGGTAAAAAAGTGAAATAAATTTTTAAACAAGTACAAAATGTAATATACAAGAATGACCGGCCCTATTCAAAGAAGTGTAACTTCGAACCGGAGGGGATGATAGTCTCATGTACGTACATACATCCATGTACGTACGTACATTTTCATAACCATTAATTATAATGTGGACGTACATGGCTAATGATTTAACTAAAATTTTAATCTCAATTCTTTCACAGGTTATATCATTGGTATTACGACCAAGAAAGGAATCAAGTTTATTAAGAAAATATTGGAATTTTTACCATCATAACGTTGGAAGGATCTTATTGATCTTTGCATTGGTTAACTCTTTCTATGGACTAAGTTTGGGAGGAGGAGGATCCAAATGGTTTGCTGGTTATGGAGCAACTGCTGCCTTCTTGGTTGTTGTTGCCATTATTTTGGAGATCAGAATGCGTATTCAATCTAAAAGGGAGGTCAGACTTGGTCAACAACGGAACCAAGACCTTGATTTAGTGGAAATGTATTAATTTTTCGCTGCTTATTATTTTATATGTTGCTTAGGAACTACATTTATCTTCAGATATCTGCATGCGATTTATACTTCATTAAATGTAAAAAAACAATAAATATTGACACAACTTAATGTGAAAAAATCTCCTTCTTAATGTTAGTGTGAGCCTTTCACCCTAGGTGATAAATTGGATGAGTTATTAAAGATGTAAGCTTAAAAACAAAACTTAAAGACGTTAGAGTTAGAAGAATATCACCGAAAAGAATAAAAGATATGAACACAAGGATTTATACTGGTTCAGTCTAACCACTTGACTTACATCTAGTCTCCATAAGATCTTTTGAGTGCTTCACTATTGTTCTAAGATTCCTTGGGGTTCTTGGTGCTTCAGTACAAGCAAGTCTCTTTCTCTAAGACAACTTGCTCCCCCTAACACTTTGCAATCAATGCTCACACTTAAGGTCCCACTACCTAAAGCAACTCACAATAAGAGTATTAAATAAGGTTTCAAAAAGTTTCTCAAAGAGTAAATGTAATAAGAACTGAGGTATAGAAATAATAGAGAAATATAGTACAAGATTTAGACGTGAATGCAACAGTAAATATTCATTGTAGATTGTTGGCTCTGTCTTGATTGCTTTTGTATTTATAGGTTGGAAAGAATTGATGACCGTTGGAGTTTTGAATATAGCCATTAAGTAGTGAGGTCCTTGCTCCAGACTTCGATAATGTTGTTGGAGTTCATTAAATGCTTCTGACAATAAAATGCTTTTTGTTAATCTTGTTGATAATCCATGTTTAAACACCTAGAATTAGTACATAAGCTTTATTAGAAAAGAATAGGAACAGTGAAGCATTTTAATGAATGAGTATCAAAATCTCTAAATAGTGTTTTCAAAATCTATATTAATATCACTCAGATCATGAGGTCACTCGAGTGATAAGCCATTACTTGAATGAAATTAGATGTTATAATACGTACATTTTGTAACCCCTAACTTTAGGAACATCTAATAGACGTGTTTAGATAATTCTTGAACCATTAATGACCCATTCAATAATCTCAAAAGATGAGCTTTAAAAAACTTTTCTTAAAACTCATGGTATCATTCTTAATAAAGAATGAGTTTTGTTTTTTTAAGAACCTGTAACATCCCATTTTCAAATGCAGTATATTTTTTTTTCATGAGAGTAGAGCATCGGAGCGATTGAGTAAATGATACTTATATTCAAAATGTCGTAAGTCTGGCTGATTACAGTAATAGTACATTGATTGTGGACGTCTAACATCAGTGTAACTATATAAAGAGAAGAAGTCTTCAGCTGGGTCTCTGTGCGGCCTGCTTGCCTTTCTCCTCGGTCCTCGGTTCTCCCGAACTGACGCTATGTTAAGAGCGAGGTCCAATGCACCGGACCCCGGTAACGGTTAATCTCATGTTTAGATACATCATATATGTACTACAGATATTCATGGAATTTTGGCGACACTTACTACGTTCAAAGGTAGGGTATACATAATCAGATATATATGACAATAACAATATAGTCGGATGTAAGGTTAAGGCACAATGGACAATAATACAGTTGGATGTATGGTTAAGGCACAATGGACATTGAACATAATCGGATATGGACGGCAATAATAATACAGTCATATGTAAGGTTAAGGCACAACGGAGGAAATACAGCATGACGGAGGAAATACATATATGCATACAATAACCATCAGAGTTAGTGTAACAGTACGCGAACGTACCTTCGTTGACGGAATTTCGGTACGATTGTTGATCAGAGCGTAATCACAGATATCCTATAAGGATAATAACATTTCTAATCAATGATCAACATTATAACAAACATTCTAGTCCCAAATTACCATTTTACCCTTGACTCCCCTAATCGGCGGAATTTCGCCAGAGCTTCGCTACTTTGACTCTAATCTTCCAAAATTTTGCCATAACTCTTTCTCCAACACAATTTTTGAAATATATATCATATTTAACCCTAAAACATGATATCTACAATATATTGGAAGATTAAAGATCAAAACAACATCTACCCTAGAACTTCAAGAACTACCGAACTAAAAACTAAGAACCGAAGAACTTACCCTTGAAGAACTTCCTTCAACCTTCTTGCTCCCACTTCTCTCTAACCTATCTCTAGGATTTCTTTGTGAATTGTTGAGTTTGAAGAGAAATGGAAGGGCTATTTATAGCCAAAAACTTAGGGACCCAAATGGTATAACAATTTCCCCTTACTCATTCTTGGCCATCCATTTGAACAACTTAGCTAGCAAGTTTTCTCCTCCATTCTCCTCCACTAATTTCGTCCCCTTACATCATTCTTCAAAGGATGAAGTCATCTTAATGATGTCAAACACTTGCTTTATGATTTTACCCAATAAAATCCCCCGATCGGTGTTCTAATCGCGTAATCTTAACCAATCTCAAAAATTCCTTAGCATATCCCTGAAAGTCTCTATTCACTCTTGAGAAATATATGGATTAATGAAATTTATGATTCCATTAAGGGTATTTCGTAGCCTGCTGAGCATTTTAGGACAAACCCCGTCGGTTACGGAAATGACTTTGGGTAACATCAACTTCGGGACAAAAATTCACTTGTTCCTAATATGTCTTGATGTTTACTTCTTAATTCAAGGATTTCAATATAAGATTTATTTTCTATCGGTTCTCATTTATCCTACTTGCTTTTTTAACAAATATCTCTTTCTACTTCAATATTTCCTATCCACTTGCATTGCATTTACACTTGACATCTTTTTCTCTTCTTTTCCTCTCTCCCATTTTTAAATTCACCTCCTTCTTGGCTAAGGAAGATGTTCACCATTATCTTTGATCATTTCCCTTGATCCATGCTTAAACAATTAGCCAATAATTATTTATTTAATCACTTACTAATTGTTGACAATTTTCTTAATTGAGGTTAATTATTATCTCACAACTATTTTACCGACATTGGTATTTTATGCTCCATGTAAAATATTAAAAATCATGGGGCAACTTATGCTCCCCAAAATTATATTTAATTTTGCCTCATTATTTTCCAAGGAAAATAATCCCAAAATTCCTAAAATTAGAGACAACATACTTTCTAATTTTTAATAAATATTTTATTGCCTCTTGGGATTTATCATAATATTTTCGTGCCATTTTATGCCCCATAAATGCATTTTAGGGATTTTTAGCTCTTTATCTCTTCTAATTTCCATAGAAATTACCTTAGAAAATAAGATAACTATAACTTATTAGTTGAGACCACATATTCATCTATTTACAATAGATATTATTTGCTAAAATATAATATTCCAGATAAATAATTATCCGGGTATTACAGAACCTAAAAATCCTTAGCCAACTTGTATCAAGTCCAAACATAGTGGTTCGAATTCATTCTTGAACCTTTTAGTAACCAAATAAGTCCCAGGTTCTTTTCTATTTAACCTGACCCTTCACATCCTTTTCTATTTAACTTGGCCCTTCACAGCCGTACTTTCATAACTTCATAGCTACTTCACCAAAGGTACTAAACTACTCGACCATTTTTAGAACATATAACGTGTAAGTTTGGCGTTTAAATATCTTAGGGCACAATCAAGTAAATGCCGCTTATACCCAGATTAGCTACTAGTCAAGCATACTTTTATATAAGAGAGAAGTAAAACATAAAGGCGATGACATTTTTATAGCGGAATTTTTAGAATTGAGACGCCTAAAGTGAATTTTGGGCGTCCCAATTTAAATTTGGGACACCTAAAGTATACTTTTGGCATCCTAATTAGAAAAGAGACACCAAAAGAAGGGGATTTTGGCATCTCAATTCAAAAAGGAATGCCAAAAGTAGTTATTGACGCCAAAAGCACTACTTTTGGCATCCTTTTAAGAGTTGGGATGCCTATATGGACACTTTAGGCATCGCAAATTCATATTGAGACGCATATATGGATACTTTAGGTGTCCCAAATTCAAATTGAGATGCCCAAAGGGTTAAAAAAATCAAAGAGTGTGTACGATAGATCTAGTCTTAGCCTTTATGCATCTTATTCCTCATGTGCATCCCAAATCCCACCACTCCCACTATACTAGCTCCCACCACTCAGCCTCCGGCAACTCCTCAAGACTCTCCACCACTGGTTCAACAGTCTTCGCCGCCACCGGCACAATCTTTGCCTCCTTCGACATTGACTCCTCCACCTGTTAGCACACGCCCTGCTTCTCCCACATCATCCTCCCCTCTTCTGGCCTCTCTGCCACCCACAACTCTACCACCAACCACTCCTCCCTTGGCTGTCACACCCACTCCACTCACAACTCCTCCAGCTATTACTCTGACCACGACTTCGGCTTCCACGTCGGCTTTGGGGAAGGCTCCAACACTATCTCCAAGCTCGTCGATGACACTCCTCACTAGCCTTGATTTCTCTCCTCAAGGGTTAGAATTCTCACTCTTTACTACTCAAATCTTGACAGCTTTTTTGATTTGGCTCCTCTTCACTCTGAACTGTTAATCCTTGTTGATTATTTGTGTCTTATACTCTGGTGGGTTTTAGATCTAGTTGAATCTTGACAGCCTTTTTTATTTGGAGCTTTATTTACTCAAATCTTCTTCAGGTCTTAAGTTTTTTTTGAACGCGGTTGAGTTTCAGGATCTGAATGCTTAATCTTTGTTCTGCAGATCTGGGATTAATTGAAATTTTAGTTCCGTTGCTTGGTTTTGTGCATCAGAAATGTCGATTTTGTCAAAAAGATATTCGATTCAAATCAGGTTTGATTAGTAATGCACTACAGCGATCCAGATGTTTGATGGATACATCTTCAACCACCGTTTGAGCGATCCAGATGAGCAACGCTTGTAATGTCGTTACACCTTCCACGTTTGGGGTTATTATTTTTTTTAAAAAAAAATCTTACAGCATCCTTTTAAAAAAGGGACGCCGTAAGTCTCTTATGGTGTCCCCTTTTTAAGTGACATTGTTTCTTGACTTTTCTACTTTGCTCACATAGGTGTCTACCTGTAAAGAGACGTATAAAGCCTAAAAACGGACCTTAAAATGTTTTTCGTAGTAGTGTACACACACACATTTGTCATCTCCATAGATGACACTTACCTTTAAGCTACCATAGACTTAGCTCTCCTCCTTATGGAGGATATTTACATGCCAAGATATCTATATACATATACATATACACATTTCTCTGATATTAAAAGCACACACGGCTAAATAGATAGCCAATTTTTAAACATAATAATTGTTTATAACTTTTTCAACTCCAAACCTTCTTCAACCTTACCAACCACATCACCCTAGCCCCTGGAGGTACCTGCTCTTGCTATATATCATCGAAGAAAGGGGTGAAATTTGAGAAAATCTCAGTAGCAACAACTTTTCATAATGTTAATTATTGAATTTAGAGGGATAAAACACACTCCATTAATCTTTGAATAAAAGAGAGTATATATGGGCCTTTATATAGGCAAACCTAGAGCTAACTCTAGAAGCTAATCTAATCTAATTAATCAAAATAATTAAGATACAATATCCTAAAATATAATATATCTATATCTAATCCTAAGATATAATAAATATCAAAATTAATAATAAGATGATAATTTAATCTAAAAATCTAAATAATCCATAATATTCTAACACTACCCCTCAAGCTGGAGAGTATATGTCGATCATTCCCAGCTTGCCTCAAAATTCTTCAAACTTCGTTCTACGCTTCAATCTTCAAAATCTTTAGGCTTGTACTTCTTGAGTCTCAACGACCCCATATTTTTGTTTGGGTTTGTACTCTTTTTTTGAGTCTCAGGGGTCCCATATTTTATTTGGGCTTGTACTCATTTTTCAGTTTCAGAGGTCCCATACTTTTGTTTAGGCTTTAAATTTGAAGAATGACAAATTGGTCCTGCCAATGAATCTGCCTGCAATTATGTCATCTAGTCACTATGTCTTTCTTTCTTGCTTCGTTACAAACTTTCAAATTCGATGAGCTTTTTCTCTCTCTCGATCTGATCTCGACTCAAGCTTCTCGACGGACTAGACGGAGGTTCAATTCTCTAGTTTAAATCGTTGGAAAATTCAAAGAAGACGACAAAGGCAAAGGAGGTTGGATTGAAGAAGAAGAACCCAATCGATGGTCTTCTCCACTCACGGCTGTGTCTTTTCCAATGATGGATAAGAAGATCCACGGTTATTGTTGTTGTATGAAGCTACTGGTGAACTCCTCTCCCCCCCCAGTTGCATCTTCGTACTCCGTTCACCGGTAATGATGGAAAATGAAGGTCAGGTGCAGTGTGATCAGCGAAGTACTTTAACGTGATGGAATGAGTAAGCAACTTCGACTGTGAGTCTGTGCTGACTTCAAGCTAAGAATGATGACTACGAGAGTCTGGACAATGACTGTGAGAGGCTGCTTCTGGTTCAATTTGCAGCTGACCTCTAAATCCCCAATCTCGTCTTTGCTTCTCTATTGCATCTCAACTCTGACGAAGATGATGGTAGATGTGAAATCACCGGGGATGGTGGTTGATGGTGGTAGAGAGGGAAAGTAATGGTGGTCTCTCTGCTCACCTCTGACTCATTCGAATCAATCTCACGATGGTTTCTCTCCTCACCTTTGGCTCATCCAAATCAAGTTCACGGTGGTCTTTCTCCTTACCTCTGGCTCGTTCGAATTAAGCTCACGGTGGTCTTTTTATTTCTCACCTCTGGTTTAATTTGTTCAAATCAAGCTCTCTCACTCTCCTCTCTCCTTCTTGTCATGGTTGTGCTCTATTTTGGTAATTTGTGGATCTGTCTATGGTGGTTCATCACTCCCGCCAGCAATCGTGTCACTGAATATCACAACTGTTCTTACCTTCAAGTTTTGCTTCTTTGGCCTCAAAAGTTCTGAAATATCGAGCTTTGTTTCTCATGGCTTAGCAGTGAAGGTGAAGGTGATTCGAGAAGATGAAGCAGTGATCTTCTTTGTGTTCTCTGGGTTCAATCAGAGATGTGTATCTCCTGGTGCTGTGTCTCACTGCCTCTCCGACCGTACCTTTCAATTCTGTGCTAAAAATACTCGCCTAACTCAGACAGTGGAGTAGAGCAGAGAACTCTAGGAGGCAGTGAGTCACCAGCCAGTGCTGGAGAAACAGAACATAATTCTATTTGTCTTCAAGGCTCTGACACCATATTGAATTTAGAGGGATAAAACACAATCCATTAATCTTCGAATAAAAGATAGTACATATGAGCCTTTATATAGGTAAACCTAGAGCTAACCCTAGAATCTAATCTAATCTAATTAATCAAAATAAATCAAATCAAAATAATTAAGATATAATATCCTAAAATATAATATATTCATATCTAATCGTAAGATATAATAAATATCAAACTTAATAATAAGATAATGATTTATCTAAATATATAAATAATCCACAATATTCTAACATTAATCATACAACGTTAATAATTATGTATGTAAAAACAAGACATAGAGAACAAGACCTTGCGAGTAATTGAGTTGAAAAGCTAAATGGTGCACATATATCTTACTGATAACTGAACTGAATAACTACTTGGTGCACAATCTCTTGCAGATAGATAAACTATATAAATAACTTGCGCACATTCATTTTACAAATAGATCAAATGAATAAATAACTAGTGCACATACTAGGCAAATAATTGCTCTGCCCATCTCTTTGCTACACATGGCCTTGGCAAATACTGCGAAAGGATAATTTACATGTTCTCATGCTTAACAACAACAAAATAGCACAAACAAGCATGCATAAACCAATGCACAATAACATGAGAGGAAAATAGTTACTGCATTTTTCTCTTTCTTCCATATTACCTTCTCGGTGGGCTTGGGCAAATGTCAAAACCTACCATTTAGGCATAGGTATAAGGGTAGGTGAACACTTATTCCATCTATAATTTATAACTTGACTGTTTATTCTTAAAATCCTAGCTAGATTTAAACAAACTCTACCCTAATTTAAATGTGGTTCGCCATCTTGAAAAACTTGTATTCATATTTTGTTTAGGGACATTTGGATTGTCCTACCACTCCTTAATTTCCACATTTGGGCGCGTGCACACACATACATTCATACATATATATTAGGGGTGAGCATGGTGCCCAGTACGCCCGCCAAAGCCCAGCAAAAAATTGCCCAGCCCTGCCCTAAAAAAGTGGCCCAGAAAAAATCTGGGCAGTTTTGGGCTGGGCCAATAACTGGGCAGGGCTGGGCATCGGGCAGGGGTCATGCCCGGCCCATTTGGCCCTGCCCGGAAAATTAAATATATTTAAATAAATATTTTTCTACATATATTATTTTATTTGAAATATATTATATTATTATGTCTAAATATATTATATTATACTTCAATTATCTCCAAAGCTTTGAAATTCTATGAACTGTGAACTAAAATCTTCAAGGAGTAGGGTAAGGTGTTACTACTTGGGCAAGGAAAGCCCGCCCTGCCCAGCCCGAAAATTGTTAGGGCTTTTATCGGGCAGGGCTGGGCATCGGGCTGCAAAATGCGGCCCATTCATTCTTCGGGCTGGGCATTGGGCAAGGGTCTCGCCCTGCCCAGCCCTGCCCATGCCCACCCCTAATATATATAGTCCCAATTCACATTTATTAACATTCAACTTATTCTAACACCTATAAAAAGTCCCAATTCACATTTATTAACAGTCAACTTATTCTAACACCTATAACCTCATTCTAACCATCTAAAATAATTGTCAAATATTTAGAGCCCACAAATGGAAATTTGGATAAAGTTCAGCTCCCAAAGACTACTTGATCATTTAATCATTCCTATGCATACTTTAACACTTGAGTCACTAGCTTGTCATTTAGGAACCTAAAAAGGCAATAATGATCAACTTTTTCGTTTAAAGATTTTCCAAACAGCAACACAAGATAATTTTAAAATATTTCAGTTTTCTAAAATCATCACAATATCCTAGAAAATTCCAGCTTTGTTAACATGGTTTACACCTTCATTTCAAAGGCTCTAGGCCTAATTTAAACATGCATATTAATGATTCGGCATTGAGAAACTTACATCAGCAAGGTTCTAATTAGATTTCATCTTTAAAATGCTAAGTTCCATAAGGAATCATATGTCACTTATTCTATATGCTTCCTAACATTCATTATACCTTGAAACATCATATGATGAACTTAAAAGAAGATTCTAGTCTCATGATTTGAACCTGCACATATTTCAACACACTAAGCACTTATATCTTTCACATACCACTCTACGCTTCACATACTTTATCATTTAAACTCTCTCTAGCTCACATTTAACAAGTATCTAACCAGCTATTAGCCTTCAAAACGTTCAGACAACAGGGTACAATGATCTGGAAAATATTCCCAATTCATAAACTTTTTTTCTTAACACTTAGGGACTCCAAAACAGAAGCTATAATTAGCTTTTAAGCTTCAACTATTTTGATCTTAAAGCTGTCATCAATTATATATCATATAACATCAACATTTATATACCCTATCAACATATAAACACTCCTTTTAATCCTTTAACCATTCAGTCAAGACAAAATGGCTCCTCTGAAACTTTTCAAGTCCTTTATCAGATATTAAACCAGCATTTTAACATCTAAAAACATAGTTTAGGAAGCTAACACCATTATTTATTCTTAGTAGCATCAAACAGTGGAACTACATAGTTCATTTACAGGATTCAGCGCCCTATACTGAACAATACTAAGCCATACTTCTCTTACAGCAGCAATCTATATAATTCATGGCGCATCTCTTAAAAATATTAAATAATACTCCCTCTGGTCCTAATTATAGGACATATTTAATCGATTTTGGGGAGATTAAGAAGAGGAGATAAATTAGTTAATTTTACTCACTTTCCTAAAATGCCCTTATATAAATTTAAAATCACATAAGTAAAAGTGAATCAACAGCCCCTACCACATATCTCTCCAACTTAGAATTTTCTTTTCCACCAGCTTTCTAATTGAAATAATGGTCTTACTATATATACATATATGTGTGTGTGTATGTATACATATAGATATATATACATATATATATATACACACACACATATATCACTACCAAAAAAAAACTATCATTTATAGCGGTTAATTTGTAGCAGTCACATGTTTGTCGCAATCTGGGAAAAGCGACACATTGACTGCGACAACTCCTACAAATTTGTAGCGGTTATTACAGTAACCGCTACAAATATTCACACTATATATAGGGGTGACTCAATCCATACATTAGTTATAAATATTTAAAAATAATTAGATTTGCATTGCCACTGAATGAACTATCTCGGCTTGGTAGTTGAAGACATGCAGATATCTGCAGCTCTCATCCTTGAAGCCAAGATGAGAGCTTCAGATATTTGCATCTCTCACCCTTGAAGCCGAGGTAGTTCTTTCAGTTACAATCCAGATTTAATTATTTCTTTGACATGAAGACTTCTATTCTTTTGAAGATAGTCCAACATGCAACCGAAGATTGAGTTCCAATATAGCTGCCTTAGTCTCATGAAAATATCTTTGATCAAATGAGTCAATGAGTTTTTTGTGGGAGATCGCGGCTATACGAATCCGAATCTTCATGGGCATGTTGGACTATTTTCAGTAAATATATAATGTTTGTAGCGGTTTCACCAGAAATCGTATGAGATGAATACGATTTTGCACTTCTCGCCAAATATAATCTATTTCGTTATTTTAAGTGGTTGTTCTATTCTAGGTAATCAAGAACTTATTATTCTTAATCGTTGGGTTCAAGAATTCCTATATAACTTAAGCGACACAACAAAAGCTTGTAATGATCAAATTATATCTGATCTTGTTTCCACTTTTCCGGACATTTTAGATACAATTTTGAAATATTGGATTTTCTGTTATTTAAATCGTGTATCTCCGTATTTGACTAAAAAAAGGATCTACGGATCAAATTTTAAATTTTGTTATTTTGTAGCAATTTTATCTCAATAACCGCTACGAGAATATCAAAGGTTGTAATACCCGGATATTTATTTAATTTAAATATTATAAAATAGGTGAATATGTGGTCTCAAATATTGAGCATAAATTATCTTATTTTCTAAGATAAATTCTCAAAATTAAAAGAGATAAGGTGCCAAAAGGTCCAAAAATACATTTTTAAGGCATAAAATGGACTGAAAATATTATGATAAATCTTAAAGGGTAGTAAAATAATTATTGAAAATTAGGGAAAATATTGTCCCTAATTATAGCAATTTAATAAATTATTTCCTTGGAAATAATAAGGGAAAATTTAATATTAATATAAAAAACCTAAATTAGGCCCCAAGATTTTTAATATAATGCATGGGATATAAAATACCAAAGTCAGTCAAATAGTTGTGAGATAATAATTTATCCTAATTAAGAAAATTATCAACAATTAGTAAGTGGCTAATCTGGTATTTAATGAGATAATATAAGATGATTAAGATATTAAGTAAATTAATTAAAAATAATTAACGGGGCGAAATTCATAATAAAAATAAATCAAAATATTAAATATGTGTGTGAAAAGGGTTGTGGTTATTTCAAATAATATCTAGATATTTGGAATTTAATAATAATATATTTGGTAAAGAGCCAACAGAGAAATGAGAACCGGTAGAAGTAAAATCCTACCTCAAAATATATGAACTAAGTCTTTAACATCTAGACTTTTTATAAACCAAGAAATTTTATCCCGGGGTGGACTATCTCTCAAGTCATTTCGAAACCAACGAGTCATTAAGAGAGACAGGATAAATAAGAAATAGGGCGAGATGGTAGAAATGAGAACCAATATAAAACAAGACCGTTGTGACAAACCGGGAACTAAGTTTCTTAGGTCGGGACATATTATAAACCAAAGCGAATTTTTGTCCGTAAGGTACTTCCGTGGTTATTTCCGTATTCGATGGCGTACGTCCAAAATGTTCAGCGGGCAACGGAATACCCTTAATGGGATCAAAAATTTAGTTAACCCAAGTGGTTTTAAAGAGAAAGAATAAAACTTCGGTGCCTTGTTCCCGCATTTTTGGGATTCGTTAAGATTACGCGATTAGAACACCGAACCGGGAACTTTATCGGTGCAGTGCATAAAGCACATGGGTGACATCATGGATGATGCAATCTTCTTCTAGAAGGATGACATGGGCATGAGGTCGTCCAAGGCATTGGAAGGCCAAGATTGAGCCACGTGTCAAAATGCGATCCAACGACGAAATCCCGGTCGATAAAGCATGAATAGTAACCTCCTCTTTGCCTATAAATAGAAGCCAACCCTCTTCTCATTTCTCACACCAAAACCATGTTCTAGAGAGAGGTTAGAGAGAAGGAGGAGTCTGGATAAAATCTAGCAGAGCTCTGGGTAAGTTCTTCGGTCCCTAGTCTTAAACTTTGGTAGTTCTTTCGGTAGATATAATAGAAATGCTAGATTTATCTTTAAATTTCCCAGATAGTTTAAATATCATGTTTAGGGGTAAATATGGTATTTATTTCAAAAATATATTGGGAAAAGAGATATGTCAAAATTCTGGAGAGATAGGGTCAAAGTAGCGAAGCTCGGCGAAATTTCGCGATTAGTCAAACTAGGGGCAAAATGGTAATTTGTACCTAAAATGCCTGTTATGCTGCTAGATATTGATAAATATTATCCTTATAGGATATCGAGATAATCGCATCGCTTGTCGTACCGCTCGTACATTTGTTGTGCATTTTTGCACCGTCAAAAATTACCGTTTTTCGTAAAACATACCGAAATACCATCAACGAAGGTACGTTCGTGTACCGTAACACTAGCTCTAATGCTTATGGTATGATCATATATGATTGTTGTGTTCATCGACTAAGACTTACATACGTGGTTATGTCACATACGAGGTTATGTTCTAATTATTGTTGTAGCATACGTGGTTATGTTACATACGTGGTTATGTCACATACGAGGTTATGTTCTAATTATTGCTGTAGCATACGTGGTTATGTTACATACGTGGTTATTATCTTACATATGTGGTTGTGTATTTCTAATCCTACATCTGTTATGGGCTTTTGTAGTGATTATTGTGAATATGTCATGAATACCTGTCATACATATATTGTTTACATAAGCATGAGGTTAACCGTTACCTGAGGTCCGATGGGCATTGGACCTCAGTTTGAATGGATAGACAGGAAAGGGTCATGAACCAGAAGAGGCACCAGGGGATGGAGCCGTAGATAAACACCAGTAAATGGAGCCGTGAGAAGGCACCGGTCAAAGAAAATGTGGGAAGAAAGTCAACAGAACCTACCTTATGGCATGAATCTAATAAAGTTACTTCACATCATTTGGTGCTTAAACTAGAAGGGTCGTCTATGTGGTTCATCAATCGATCACCCTAGCACGGTGAGACTTCCACTAGACCTACCCGGCTGGCCAAATGAGATGATTTAACTGAGTTATGTTCTATATCCAAAGTCTACCTAAGGCTTGGCGGAAAAGGGTATAGTTACAAAAGAAGAAATGTAATTATAGAGTTTTGTATTACTGTATCACATGAATAATTCCTTCGGGAGATTTTGTAATATATATATATATATCAGTCTACGTTAGGCATCCTCATATGTCTTAGTATTTCATATCAGTTACTCAGTGTTATACCTGTTGTTCAAATTTTTAGTACATGCTCTCCGTTTCCGCAAAACGCTAAGCTGTAGCACCTCAAATCTATGATGAATTTTTATAAAACCACGTGTCACCAGCACAATTTATGCTATGAAATTTGGGATGTTACAAAGGTCAAGCATTTAGTAGCGATTGTGTAATCACTACAAATTGTCACGATGAACGAGGCATTTAGTAGCGGTTTATGTCTGACCACTACAAATTGACTAACATTTGTAGCGGTTTTCATGTATAATAGCTACAAAATGACGCAGTTTTTAACCCGCGCCTCCCCTCATTTAAAACCACCATGGTTTGAGACGTTGCCTTTAAACTTTTCATTCTCTCTTTCTTTTTACTTAAAATCTAGGAGAGATGGTTTCTAAAGTAAATGGAGGGAAAGGCAAAGAGGTTGCATGCAGTAGAGTGCCTCTAAGAGGCAGCAGTAGTAGAGGGAGCCAGAGTAGGGGCGTGGGGATCAAAATATCCCTCCAGTATGTCACGGGGGTCAAAATATCCCTCCGCCACCTCACAGGGGTCAAAATATCCCTCCACAACCTCAGGTGGGGATTGACTTAGATCAGATCTTCGTCGATGAGCCAATCCCACCGTTGGAGACCGTAGGGGGCATAGGGTGCATCTCTGTTCGTCAGCTACCTCGACGAAAATGAGGAGATTGAGATTACATTGCTATAGCTGAGGCAGAGCGGTTTCTTGACTGAGAGAATAAGCAGGACCAAGGGAACCCCCGACCATCGTCTTCACGATCCATCAGATTTGAGGTGGATGTCAAAGGTAAATGCAATTATTTTTGTGACAAAATTTAAATTTAAATTCTTTACGGTTAATTAAATTATATTTAAATGCAATGCAAACATATTTTTATAATTGTATAGATACACAGGGGAACATCAGCAGGAGGACGTTGGATGTTGTCGGGGTCAATCTGTTGAAGGGGCCTCGCGTCGTAGTCCCCTGGAACAAGGACACGGACCAGTCGATTGGCAACAGTGGTCACCTGTTCAACCGATGGCTGACGGAATTAGGCGTGGTTCCTCCTCTACTTCAAGGATTGGAAGCATGTTCGAAGGAGAATAAGGACAAAGCGTTTGAGGACTTTTTGCAAGTAAGTTATGTTGTTTAGTTATTATTTATTATTTATTTATTTATTTATTTATCACATACTTAATTAATTAATAATTAAATTATGATACGGGAGAAGTTTAAAGTGCGTGGCAGTGTGAAGAGGTATGCACTACTGAAGATAGGGGACGACTGGAAGAACCGGAGGGGTCGTCTCTACACCAAGAGGAATGGAGATGGGACGATTCCTCTGCGGCAGTTGATCGAGAACGTCCGAGATGGCGTCGACCCAAATGACTGGGCAGGTTTTGTCTAAAACAAGAGAAGTCCAAAGGGACAAGTAGGTTTTTAAAATAATTATAGTTTAAATTTTGCTTAAATATTAGTTAAATTATTGTTTAAATTTTGTTTAAAATATAAATATAGTTTAAATTAATTTATAGTTTACATTTGGTTTAAATAAATTATTTTTTCATTTAAATATAGTTTAACTTAATTTATAGTTTAAATTTAGATAAAATATAGTTTAAATATATAAGTTAATTTATAGTTTAAAATACATTTTGTTTAAATATAGTTTAAATTATAAATATAGTTTACATATAGTTTAAATTACTTTATAGTTTAAATATAGTTTAAATTAATTTAAACTTTAAATATAGTTTAGAAGATATCAAAATAATAATTAATTGTACTTAACATTTTGTTTGCTCCTCCTTGTGCTCTGTCCCAAAGGAACACCGAAAGGCTTGATCACAAGAGAGGATCCATCACACAGAAGGATCCAAGATGTTTGTTGTGACCTACAGTGAGCTAGTATGTTGAAAGTTAAATTAATTTTAGGTTTAAATGATTGATTGTTTTATTTTTGAAATAACAAAGTTGATATTCTTTTAATTCTTTCAGCAAATTAAACGAAGGCCTAGGAGGAGAACGTCAGACAGACTATGGGGAGCTGTTCACATACACCCATAGACACCGTGATAGGACGGTGAGCTCTGAGGCGGCAAAGGAGATGACAGTAAGTTACAAACAAATTGTTTATATAGTTATTTTAATATATTTAAATTGAATTAAATTGTTTGATTAATGTGTTATGAAATCTGTGAGCTAGGGGCGGATTGAGCAGAGCCAGCAAGAGCTACGAGCGTCACAAATTTCCCGAGTCACGGGTGCCGTGGATCCTACGGCCCTATTGAAAGCCGCTGTGGGCCCAGTCGAGCATTTTGGTCGCGTTAGGGGTATGGGGTTAGGCATGGTCTACTGCAAGACCTCTGCCTCTCAAGCTGAACCTCCGGCTCGAGAAGGCCGCCAACAGAGGCAGTTCGGGCGATGATTGCCTAGCGGGTTGCCGAGCAAGTTGACACTAGGACTCAGGAGATTACTAGGCACATACAGGGCAAATATGATCGTTGGTACGCTAGTCAGAGGCAGGGCTGCGATGCTCTTACCGGTGCCTTGATAGAGTTGTTACCTCACAAGCAGTTTCCATCTCCCCCGCCTCCCCCTATGTTCAGCTACGAGGCTACCCCTCTACGTCCCGTCTGCTGCGGTGACGAGGACTTGTTACCTCGTGCACACGCCCCCGAGACGGGACTTGATCATCGGGCTCCTAATAGTTATTTTTTATTTTCACACACATTTTTGTTTTATTTGGTTTTTTAACAATTTTATTTCTTTAAATTATTTGTTATCTTTTATTTTAATTGGTTTTTGATATTTGAGTACTATTTCAATACTTATATTTCATTTATATTAGTTTATCAATGTTACTTATAATATATAAAAATAGTTATTGAAAAATATATTTAGTGAAATAAATTTATGATAATGAAAAAAATAGATGTTGTAAAATAAATAATGGAATTAATATTTAGTGAATAATAATATTTTTTTAAAAATTCAAATCAGTAAAATTAACAATTGTGGCAGTTACAAAATATAAACCACTACTAACCTATGACATTTGCAACGCAACCACAACGGTGAAACATTTGTAGCGGTTATATGGACACAAACCGCTACAAATTTGAATTTCAAATTGAATAAAAGACTGCCAAATATTTGTAGCGGTGCCTATCATAAACCGCTACAAATGTCCAATGGCTTACATTTCGTAACGGTTAGTGTAGCGGTTTATTAACCACTACGAATCTGTGGCGGGATTTGTTTTCAGTTTCAAATTTATATTTGTTGCGGTTAGTATAACGGTGTTTTAACCGCTACTAATAGTCTTTTAGATTTGTAGCGGTTAGTGTATTGGTTTTATAACTGCTACAAATTTTCCAATGTTGCATTTAAAGATGGGATAAATGCCAATTTCGCCAGGAAGTTTTGGTTTTGGAGCACCCAGTACCCGGAAGTTTTTTTGGTATCATTTTTACCCCGCAAGTTTACAAACGTAGCAATCTTGCCCATCGGTTGATCTTGACCGTTGGATTGATCATTTTTTGTATTATTTCTTCCCTAGAAGTTAAAAATTTGCTCCTAAAAAAACTTCCGGGGCATATTTGCTCCTTTTTGTAAACTTACGGGGCAAAAATGATACCAAAAAAACTTTCAGGTGCTGAATGCCCCTAGCCAATACTTCCGTGGCAAAAATGGTATTTAACCCTTTAAAGATCTCAAGTGCTTTGAAGATAAATAAACATTCTCTCTTTATTTATATTCTATCCTAGCTTTGTCTGCTACATATGAATAAGTCATAGATCAAATTGTCGCGCAATTCTCTTGTATATTTAGCGGGATTGAAAACTTTCTTAGAAACTTTCTTAATTAGATTTCTACACATGTTTTCTCTCATATTTCTACGTTTTCTTAAAGAGGTTAAATGTTTGAAGAATGTAAGTTATGTTCAACCGGATCAAATATTTGTTTTTTCTTCTAACTTTGTGATACTATTTTTTTTTTAATTTACAATTGTACGAATATTTTTGAACTTTCTATCCACTTTAACATACATTATTCCATCTACTTTCACATACATTATTTTTAGAATTAAATATTATTTAAATCAACTCATAATTAGTTGTTATTATACTTACATGTTCTTATTGTTTTACACCTATATATTAACCATAAATAATCAAATATCATATTTTAATAACGTAATTTTGAAAAAGGTGGCAAAACTTCTTTCCAAATACAAATATGAAAAAAAAAAATTGAAACAAGCGGCAAAACTTTTTTCCAAAAAAATAGTGGGAATATTTTGTAGCGGTTTACAACTGCTACAAATATGAAAAAAAAAAATTGAAACAGGCGGCAAAAAATTTTTCCAAAAAAATGGCGGGAATATTTGTAGTGGTACGTATAATTTGAAAGTTTGGTGCAATTTGTTGATATATGTTGTAGCGGTTATATAACTGTACAACATTGGTCAATTTCAGAGTGTAGCGGTTTTATAACCGCTACTAATGGCTCACACACAATGTCAACGCAGCCTCATATAGTTGCGGTAGTGTGAAACTGCTACAGATGCAGAAGTGGTTAATTCATATATAGTAGCGGGTTTTGTTAACCGCTACAAAATAGCTTGCAACGGTGTATTTTGTAGCAGCAAAACCACTACAAATACGCCATTTTAACCGCTACACATAGACGTTTTTTTTGTAGTGTATATATTTGTGTGTGTACATACATATAGACACACACATAAAAACACACAAAGGTATATATGTGTACACACATACAGAGATATACATATATGTATAAACACACACACACACACACACACACATATATATATGTGTGTGTGTGTGTGCGTGCGCGCGCGCGTATATTTATGTGCAGACACACACATATATACATATATATATATACACAGACACATATATATAGACAGTGCGCGCGCCTATATATATATATATATTGGTAAATTAACGTCAGCTGATCGATAAATAAATCAAAATCCAACAATTTAAAAGTTTCACTGATTGGAATAGTCTACACACCTCCATATATATACTCACCAAAAACTAAACACACTTGAGAGAATAAAATAGGGGTATTTTAGGAAGAAATTGAAAAAAAAATGTTGTCCTATAGTTATGACCAAAACCAACTCTCAAATGTTGTCTTATAATTAGGACCGGAGGGAATAGGCTGTAAATTAGTTTCCAATCCCAAAATTCAGACTCAGCACCCTGAAGCATCATATACAGACTAATAAATGCAAACATTGTTGGGATTCGTACACGCAGCGGAAGGAAATTTATCCAATAAATTACAAATCACATAGGAGGATCTATCAACGGCATTTAAATTGCATTAGTCAGAACCGTACCTTTCTTATGTGTGTGCATCTTGTTCGATCAACAGGATCCGACTGAGAGAATCCACTCCCTCTACCGGTATCCACACCGAACAGCACTCCAACACCGACGGCAACGTGCTAGCGCCTTCAATGTCTTATGTCTCTTTTGTTTCTCTAAGGTTTCTCTTTCGCGGCTCATCTAATTTTAATACGACTTGATAATTATCTTATAGGGTTTCTAAAACCATAAAGAGCCGTATTAAAATATTCAAAATTAATCTTAATTAATCTTGAAATTCGAATTTGGATTTAAATAATATTAATTAAATCTATCCAACAGATCTAATCTAATTTATTTATTTTATTCCAAATTAAAATCCTGCGATTTAATTTATCTTTATAAATTAAATCGAGATATGATATCTATCTATTTAATTAAATCTGAGATACTATATCTCAATTCAAATTAAATCAGAGATACGATATCTCTCTTCAAAATTAAATCGAGATACAATATCTCTATTTGTTTTAGTTATTTAAATTATCAAATAAATTAAATACTATATAATAATATTATTATCTATATAAATAATATTATTATTATTTTTCAAATTACATTTTATATATATATATATATCCATCCTAGATTAAACGCTGTACTTATTAAATCTTAGACATATCTAAGATTCAATAAATCTAGACATTATTGCTCGTGTTAGGTTATTCTTGTGTGTGACCCTGCAGACTCACATGAGATTGGCAGTGAGCCAATACTATATCAGCTCACAAGTCGCAAGCGGCCTCTAGCAAGACATTGCAACTACCCAATTTATATGAGGATCGATGATACGACACAACCTATCATACAACCATGCCACGTCCGTTTTGTCACGCGATATTTGGTCAAGGATGAAGCATGGATAATGTCATCCTCTTGTTCTTGACCATTACTTTCTCGATTCTTGAGTAGTCTAACAATTGAAATGGAAACTCCTTTCCATCGTAGTATGACCATACATTTCTCAGACTCACTCATCGAGAGGCCTATTAATATCTCTCTACAAATGTGAGGGATAAATCTCATCTTGACCATTCACATTCCTCTGCCTGAAAACCACTAATCTCAATCGAAGCCTTTATCATCACCCGGTCAAAGGTTACTTTTTGACTAGGTCAAAGATCAGCGACTCTCATGTAGGAATCCATGATGATCTTAGGTCAAAGGGCTTTGTGAGGTGGTTATTCATGAGATAAGCTTATGACTTGATCCATGCAGCTTTCTCATGGTGGATCGGTCTAGCACCTTGTACTTTTACAAGTGTCTATGACTTTGATTCGTATCTCCAGACCTTATCAAAGTCATACTGGTCTTATTTCATCTTTGCTCCCGCATAGATGACCGACTAGGGACATTTAGGACAATTTTTATGATACGTCCAAGGATACAGTTGTAACATCCCATTTTAACAGCGGAATTTTTTTTTTATCAATCAGAGTAGAGCATTGGAGCGAGTGAGTAACCGAACCATAACAAAACTTTAACCATAGTGTAATAGTAATTGGTACGGTCATCCAAGTGTTTAAAAGTAAAGACATAGACGATAAGTAAATTCTCCATCCTGATGTCTACTCATGCTGCTTGCCCTTATCTCCCGTCCTCGGTCCTCCAGACCCTGAAGCTATAGCTGAGATCCAATTCCCATTTGGATCTCAGGTAACGGTTAACCTTATGCTCAAATAAAACAGTATATGGACAACAGATATTCATAACAATACAAAGAAAGATGTCAACACATAAGCACAAAGCGGATGTATGATCAATACAATGACAGAACATAAGCACAAAGTAGTATGTAAAGTCCCACATCATGTCTGCACATACCCTGTGCCACAATCACAACACGTATCCTCAGCGCTAGGAAAACTCATACGGTATTACCAATACTATAACCCGTGTAAACTGTATGTATAATTGACGACCCTAGACAGAGCCTCAGTCTATGAACGTATCTATCACATATATGTATATGAGCAGCACAGAGTTAGGGTTACAGTACGCGTCCGTACCTTCGTTGACGGTACTTCGGTTCGTTTGACGGCAAACGGTACTTCTGACAGAAAATGGTACGTTTGACAATGCACGACGACAATGGCAAGACAACAAATGACGGTACGTGATCACGATATCCTATAAGGATAATATCACATTTATCAATATTTAGCATCATAACAGGCATTTTAAGTACAAATTACCATTTTGCCCATAGTTTGACTAGTCGGCGAAATTTCGCCAGAGCTTCGCTATTTTGACTCTAATCTTCCAAAATTTTGCCATATCTCTTCCTCCAATATATTTTTGAAATAAATATCATATTTATACCTAAAACATGATATCTAAACTATCTTGGAAAATTAAAGATCTACCTAGCATTTCTATTATAACTACTGAAAGAACTACTAAAGCTTAAGACTAAGGACCGAAGAAATTACCCAGGGCTTTGCTATACTTTCTCCAGACTCCTTCTTCTCTCTAAAATCTCTCTAGGTTCGAAATTTTGGTGTGGAAAGATGAAGAGATGTGAAGTGCTATTTATAGGCAAATGTGAGTTACTATTCATGCTTTACTAGGTCGGATCTCAACCGTTGGATCTTGGCTTCATTGAAAAGCTTCATCTTGGCCCTTAAAAGAGCTTGGCCGACCTCCTTGCCACCAAAGTCAACAAAATGATGTCATCAATGATGTCATCCTCTTGCTTTATGTGCTTGTACCGATAAAGTTCTCAGTTCGGTGTTCTAATCGCGAAATCTTGAAGAATCTCAAAAAATACAGCAGCACATCGCTGAAGGTCTACTCTTCCTCTTTGGAAATATCTGGGTTAACTAAATTTTTGATCTCATTAAGGGTATTCCGTAGTCTGCTGAACATTTTCGGATAAACACTGTCGATTACGGAAATGACTTCCGGTAACACCAACTTCTGGATAAAAATTCACTGGTTTATAATATGTCCTTACCTAAGAAACCTAGTTCATGGTTTTCTACAACGGATTTATTTTCCATTGGTTCTCATTTCTACTATCTGCCCTTTTCCTGTTTTGTCTTATCTCTTAAGTATTCCACCGGTTTCGGAAATGACTTCGGAGACAGCCCACTCCGGGATAAAATTATACTCTTTTATAATAGTTCCTGACGTTAGACACTTAGTTCACTCATTTTGAGATAGGATTTAATTTCTATCGGTTCTCATTTATCCAACTGGTCTTTCTACAAAATATATCATTTATATTATTATTTAATTACAAATATCATGATATTATTTTTGAAATAACCACAACCCTTTTCACACTAGTAAATTTTCCCCCCTTTTTATTTTCTTTTTTATTTATTTTTTTAATTAATTTACTTTATGTCTTAATTACCTTATATTATCACATTAATTACTTAATTAGTCACTTACTAATTGCTGATAATTTTCTTAATTAGGATTATTTATTTTCTCACAACTATTTCACTGACATTGGTATTTTATGTCCTATGCATTATATTAAAAATTATGGGGCCATTTAGGGCTCCCAAAAATAATATTAAATTTTGCCTCATTATTTTTCAAGGAAAGTTTTCTCATAAATTCCTAAAATTAGAGACAACATACTTTCTAATTTTTAACAAATATTTTATTGCCTCTTAAGATTTATCATAATATTTTCAGGCCATCTTATGCCCCATAAATGCATTTTATGGATTTTAGCTCTTTATCTCTTCTAATTTTCATAGTAATTACCTTAGAAAATAAGATAATTATAACTTATTATTTGAAACCATATATTCACCTATTTCCAATAGATATTATTTAATATTTCGGATAAATAATTATCCTATATTACAACATCATCATAATAAACATGCAAATAATATGATAACAAAAAGGAGAAATACTTTAAATAACAACTATGTTTAAAGTACAATGATTTGCCCCTAGGGCTTAATTTCCAACAAACATATGTAAGCATCATTTTCCTTTTACTCCCTTTAGACTTACTTTAGCCTTTTTCATTTTTAAATCTGACTCCAACCCATCAATACAGGGGCTTCAAGTTCAGCCATCACCAAACAAAACGAAATTCCACATGCAACCTCAAATACTATATTTAATCTACTCGTAAATACTATTACAACCTTTATTTAGGTCTTTACTTAGTGATTGAACCATATTTTTATATAATTTTTTATAATTAAATTGGGATTCTTAATATATTTTTTGAGACATTATTTTATGATTAAACACTAATTTGGCTTAGGGACATTTGTATTGAATTAAGTATATAATTAGGGGTAAAATGGTCATAATTTGTTAATTTATTCATCTAATTGACTCCTTAGACTTTTGATGCTACCTTATACTTAATTTAGCATTGTAGGAAGTTTAGAAGAAATTTGGAAAATTTGAAAAATATCAACTAAGGATCAGAATTAATGTCAGAGAAGGATCTCAAATTGAGAAATGTCCAGCGAGAACCAATTGGCCTGCAACATTTTGGCCCTCTAAAAGATCAGGTCTGAGTTTTGTTTGGGAACAACAGCGGAGAGGTCTGAAAAAAAGCCAGAGGAGAGCACCGCTAACTAGGAACCAAGCCAGTTACTGGTTTATTCAAGAATTTAGTATTTTAATTTAAAATTTAAACACTTATACTATTTTATAGGCTTCAAAATATATATATACACACACATATTTTTTATATTTTGAATTATATATATATAATTCAAAATATATGTGTGTGTATATATAGGATAGAATTATCACTACCATTTTTTTGTCACTACCAACGCCACTACCATTTTTTCATCGTTAGATCAAATCTCATCTACCTTTATCATTTCTCTATCCTATTGAAATTCTGATCTAACGGTGAAAAAATGGTAATGATAAAAAATGGTAGTAACAATATTATATATATGTGTGTGTGTGTGTGTTTGTGTTTGTGTGTGTCTGTCAAGTTTAACTCCTTGATTTTTTCACTCGTGTTAGTGGTTTTCTAATGGAAATTAAGAAATTAGAAAAACAAAACCAATATCCCTCAAACGTGGATGCTGCCTTCAGCTCTACTCTTCACCTATTTATTATTTTCAATTACATTTAATGTGCGTGTTTATTTTTATAATTTATTTATTTATATCATATAAAAAGAATCAGGTGACGTACAAATCATTTAATTTGTTACCATAAAGTATATTAATTATACATTAAAGTAGACATAGGTTTAAACTTGTTTAGATCTCTATCATATACTCCTCCCATCCTAATTATAAGGCATTTGACTTTTTTGGAGAAATTAAGGATCTTAATTAAATTACTTTAGAGTATTTTTATTTTATTTTTTTCTTTAAAGTAATTAGTTTGACTAATAAACTAATATATAATCTAAAAATACACAACATATAAAATGATTAAGAACTTATTTAGCTTTCTTAATCTCTCCAAATAAAGTCAACTATATCTTATAATTAGGACCGGAGGTAGTAGTATTTACAATAGGAGAAAACTTTTATCCACTGATATATTGAACATCCAGTTCGCCAATGAAAAAATGCCATTTTTCCTTTTTAACACACCATCATCAACATCATTAACGGCGTTTATTCTTCCAAGCCCCGGTCACGATTTTTTAACCGCGCATCAAAAGACAAAACCTTTAACCCTATTTGTGGCTAATGACCTCCGGCAGACGAAGGCCAAGACAAGCGGCAGCAGTGGCCAAAGGAGTTGCAACAAGGATCGAGAAGAGAGGACGACGAATAATATTGGCGGCCAAGGATGGCGCTCGAATTGACGGCAGTAAGATTGCCGAAGGAGAGGACGACGGCCAAGGAGGAGAGGCGGCAGTGGCCAAATGAGTTACAGCGACGATCGTGAAGGGAGGACAACGAAAAGGATTGGCTATCAAGTACGGTGGGTCAAACTGACAGCGGTGTCATTGTCGAAGGAGAGGACTACGGCTAAGGAGAAGCGGTGGCGATGGCCAAGGAGTTGCAACGGCTGTTGTGAAGAGAGGACGATGAAGAAATTACTCTGTTTTGCTTGCAGTTTCCTGAGTTTAACTCCGTCAAATATTGAATATTGAGGTTATAAGAGTGTAGTCAATAGGAGGTCCTCATGGCGGTTTCACACTTGAGTGGGGTCTTTCTTCAATGATATTTGGCTTTCCGTGTTGATGCAAATGCTCAAATTTACGAGCAAGTTGTTTTTAAGCTGGGTTTTGGGTTGGGATTTATGGTTTTTCTCTGTTATCTACATTCAAACTATTAACAAATGTAATTGAAGAAATAATATGAAGAAAAAAGATGAAGAATCTTATTGTATTAACCATAAAAACAACATACTCATTTAATGAGTAATCCACTTAGGTTATCTCTAAAACTTAGAAGAAGACCAAGTTAACTTCTTGGAGAGAAACCAAATTAACTCTCTTAGGGAGGAAGACCAAGTTAACCCCCTCTTTAAACATGGTCACCCTATGCCACAATGACTAGACCCTTAATATAATAAGGCATTGACCAACTAATCAACTAATACTTCTAACAGACTCTTTCAAATTGAACATTATTTATCTTAAATGTGCTCAACTTGAACAACACAAAAATAAGGGGTAGGATGAATTAAATTGAATAGCAAAACAATACAAAATTCTTTCATAACATTCTTCTCCATGTTAATTCTCATAATGTTTCAGTGCTGCTTCAATATGCTTGTATCCCCATGTTACGATAAAACCCGTTCCAGCAACCCATTTCTAGAGTACATAACAAGAAGTGAATTCCAAGCCACCAAATCCTTATTGTCCAGCTGATCAAACACCTTCTCAGCAAAGCCCAAATTGCCACATTTAGCATATAGATCAACAATGGCATTTCCAAGTAACCTACAGATGATGCTCTTCTAAGGTTGGATTATGTGGAATATGTTGAATACTGAAGAAAAGCGGGTATAGTGTCATGCCCTGAAAATTTAGAGGTGACCGGCATGAAATGTGAATGAACTCACATTCTTTAAGCCTTAAACTTATATTTGAATATTAAATACTACTCACAATATCATTAACAACATTAAAACTATACAATAATCCTAAGTATGCTTAAACTATTTTAAGTTCATATACAGTAGCACACCCCATATAGTCAAAATATTAAGTCTCTTGAAATTTTGGGCAAAGTATTTCATATAAGTTTGACTTCCCAAAAAATTTACAATGACCTGAATTTTCATAACAGCAATAGTAGCTCCGCTCCACCACAACATATTCACATACATATATTCCAAAATACAAGGGAAGTTAGAGATCCCGCCTATAGACTACGTGGAGCACCTAAACAAGATTTTCCAACATGTACAAAAGAGTTTAAAGCTTTACATTGAATTAGGAACAGTTCAAGGGCGCTTCACTTCAGTCTAGCCAAATTGACCTTAGTGATCACCAAGACGAGCATGACTAGATCCACTATCTGAGACCAAAAATATTTCCAGTGAATAACGTTCCATTAAAATAAGTAAATAAAATACTAAAGGAATAAATCAAGCAAGTAAAATTTCATAATAACGAAATGACAATTATATTACATTTTTAAGTAAAAAATTATAAACGTAGATGTCATTTCATAAAAGGTCATTAACAAGAAAATACTAGGTAAACAAATAACTCATCCATGAAATTAAGTACCAATTAGTATGAAAAAACCATTATGAATGAGGACTTACACAAAACGAGAAACAAGCGTGAACACACAGTCCACAAGGGTAACTAACCAAGCACAACTTGAAGCCACAAAAACAAGCATGGACACACAGTTCACAAAGGGTAACTAACCAAACAAGCGCAGCTCGACGCTACAAAACAAGCGTAGCTCGAGGCTACGAAACAAGTGTAGGTACAAGACCCACGAATAACAAGCGTGAGAATAAATCCCACGAATATCAAGCGAGCTCGAGGTTAACCATGGTGCACCAAGGACTAATAGTACTGCTATTAGTAACCAGCGTTTTGTATTCAGTCCTCTCAAAAACATTTACAAACATGTTTGGGGCTAATTTATCGAAAGCAATGAAAATGTCTCCTTTTAAGCTATAGATAGATTGTATCAAGTATTTTGTAATAGAATGCTCCAGCATAAGGGTTTGCAAATAATATCTCAAAACTATATGTTTCCAAAATTCTATACATAAACATTATTTATGCTTCAACATAATCTGTTATATTTTCCATTTGGAAAATCTTTTCACTGTATCCATGCATAAAACACATTGATCAAATATTTTGCTAACTAGGTCAAAGATTCAGATATTATGATTAAGATACAAGGAATATTAGTAAATACAACTTCCTTTAAAAAAAATCAAACTAGAATAATTGAAATACTTCAAATGACACAATAATTAATATTAGAAGAACAATTATATTATAATACATTTGAATCTATTAAAAACTGTATATTGAGATAAAAGAAAAACTTATTCATAAATTAATTGGGACGTTATTCACTCACCGTGATCGCAATTTTATAACTCTTTCCAAGTTATCACCTTTCGACTTTTTCACTTCATACTCTCCTAATATCCCAAAAACAAAATATTAATACACCAACTATAATTTATGCACAATTTCCTTAACATCTTTTTAAGAAAAATCCTTCTTGATAGTCTTCCCTTTAAGCATTTTATCAAACACTTTGTGGGCACCCAAGATTAACTCATAAAACATCTAAATTCATAATTTATCAAGCACTAATATGCACACACAAACACGCACCTATGCACCCATATAATACGTTGCACAAATCCCATTTGTCCCCATAATCAATTTAACATTCAAAGAAAAGTATAATGTAAACCCATCTTGTCTTGCAACAATCATGCTTTCAACAAAAGTGCCTATCCAAGTAGGCTTTCTTCCTTAATATTCAACATAAATTAAAAACCCCCAAATCTCATTCTTATTTAATATAATCTGCTGCGTAGGGCAGAGGTATCCTTAATTCCTCACATATATAGTACTCCACCGTTAGAAAAAGGGACCAAAATATGCTACTCACACCCACACCACGAAATCACAAGGAGGAAGGGGAGTTCAAGCTTACCCCATGTACAGAGCATCTTGCAAACATGCAGAAAGAGGAAAACAGTGAAGGACGGAGCAGCCAACTCTCTAAGCACAGAAGCAACGCATGAGGCAAAGGAAGATAATGAAGTTCAGCCCTCTCCCAAGCCATCAAGACGCACTGAACAGAGAAGGAAAAAGGAAGAGGCTAACAATCTTTGCACCCTCAACAACAATGAACAATAGATAGGCAAGCAAGCTCCAGCGATGAGAAGGGAGAATGGCAACAACACTAACCAAGGAAGGAGATCGGATGAATGGAGAAGCATCCAAAAACAACTCCCCCTCCTCTACTCTATTCATTCGATGGTAAGGAAGAGAAGAATTTAAACGAAATACTCCCAAACCACTTCGGACCAAAACTAACACAGAATGGAGACGCCAGGAGACGGACCGCGGACGAACAGTGCCGGACGGACGGCCGGCGTCGGACAACCCAGGGACGTGAAGAAAGATGAAGGAAAAAGGAATAGGCTAGGTTTCACAAAGCTTCCAATCCCTCTGTTCAAATGCTGAAATCGTACGTGTAATTAAAATATATATATATATATATATAAAAAAAATGATTTTTTTTGTTAACACATAAGGGTATCTCCGTAATTTCTACGAGGCTAAGGCAAAAATAAAAATCACACCATACCTTGATGGGGATTCGAACCCAGAACCCAAAAGATCTTTCACCATCTCCAATACCATCAAGCTACAAGCTTCAATTTGACATCTAGCTACAATAAATAGTAAATATATATTTAATTTATTATTAATTTTAATTCTCAAATATCTGGAACATTACATGTAGCTAGGTAGTAGTGGTATAATAGAGAGTTTGATACGACAAATCTGAAAGAGCATTGAAGTTTAAGGTGCATTGACTAAGCACCAATCCCATCCTTGCAATGAACAAAAATGCCTTCTTCATTCTCTCATGTTTTCACTTCATTTTATTCCCAAACTCTTCCCTAACCAGTAATTTTCTCATAACAAACACTGACCATGTCACCCCCTGTCTTGATAAAATTCAGAATATGTTGTTTGGAGTAATAAATCTTCTGTACAAATAAGAAAGCACAAGAGGGTACCATAATTCTAACAGCATCAAACAATATTCTCATTGAAATTCCGATTCAGCACCTGAAGTCACGTTCTTGGAAGACTGTAACATGTTGTACCCATTTGTAATATAGAGACAAACCAATTTTTAAAGTTCTATGAATAAGCTTCACCGCCTTGATTCCAATCATTGATCTAGTAGTTTCAAGCTTTGTCATCATCACCGTTAAATTTACCAGAGGTGTAATTCCAGGCACGAACCACTGCATTGCTTCTTGGGTTGGAATCTCAAGAAGCCAAGAACTTTCTCCCATGAATCATAAACACATCTTGAGCCTCAAAACGGTGAAAATTACGGCGTTCGCTACCAGCTTCTCCCATGAATCATAAACAAATCTTGAGCCTCAAAACGGTGAAAAATTACGGCATCCGCTACCAGCTTCAACCTAGGATTCAAGACGAGAGGTGTTGCGAACGAGACAAGACGATCTTGATGAGATGAAATAACCACGAACTCGATGGATAAGGATGAGAAGAAATCGCGGATTTGATGATCTGTGGTGAACTTCAATAACATATAAAACTCAGGAATCCATCGATTCTGAATCTTGGATGGCGAAAATACAGCGATAAACCAAGAGTTCCAACCGACAACAATTGGAATCGTTGATGGCCCTCGATCTTGGGTGGCAAAGATTCAGAAGCAACCCAAGAATTTCGGTGAAAATGTTGCCTACAGTGATATTACGGGGAAAAAAAAAAAAAAAATTGAGCATCCTATTTATTGGAGGAATTACCGGGATTGAGAAAAAAAAATGGTGAAGTCAGACTTCCAATATTGATTAAAGGCAGAGAAGAAAGGCTGAACATATTGATCTTGCTGCAGAAAAATCAAGATTGAATCTTGATAAGAAGAGCGTGACGTCGTTATTGGAGGCAGAAGCTTTCTTCATCTAAACCCAGAAAAAAATAAAGAAATACTAGACTGCTACAGTGAGGCCTTAGAGATCAAGCCTGCTCTCATACCATGTTAACAAATTTAATTAAAGAAATAATATGGAGAAAGAATATGAAGAATCTTATTGTATTAACTACAAAGAGAAACATGCTCATTCAATGAGTAACCCACTTGGATTATCTCTAAAACCTAAAATGAGACCAAGTTAACTCTTTCTTGAAGAGAGACCAAATTAACTATCTCTTTGAGGGAGAACAAGTTAACTCCTCTCTAAACATGATGAGGACTCCACATCCCACACCTTAAACCACAATGACTAGACCTTTTATATAATAAGCTTTAATCAATTAATCAACTAATCACCTAATACTTCGAACACAAACGGGGGGAGATAGATGTCATTTATGAAATACTTTGATTTAAATCATAAATGACATTCCTCCCCGCCCATGTGCAATATCACAATTTACATCCCAGCTTAAGAGCCCAACGTCATCGCTTGAATGTTGACTTGAACCTATTCTAATACCACCTTTAACATCTCATGAGTACCTCGCTCTCAAAAGCAACCGCTTTGGGGCTTATTATCTCTCGTGTGTTACAAGAAGTAAAATGGATGTTACATTTGTGTGTGTATATAGGAACTCAGACGCATGACTAATACTAAATTGGAATCTTAGTGACTCGCCGTTTATTCCTAAACTTATAAATAGTAATACATCGACTTACTATAAATTTTATGTTTACATCTTTTTTCTTGCACACAACTCTCTTTCAATTAGAGGTACCTCAACTGGTGCCTGATAATTGAATATTATTTCACTTATTTATATCTCTTGGTTAATAATTTAGGAATGTTTAATTGATAGATAATGGATTTTATTACTTAATTGGGCTTTGAGTTTTTAATTAGATTTAATTCATTTTTATAATAAAATTCCAGATTTACAGTGCTTCACTATTTTTGCCATAAATTTTGATCTAGATATTGGATTAGCCTCATTCTTCTATCGTTTTTAGATGATTCAGAGAGCTACAATTGTTATGAAGACTCGGAAGGCTGATTCGGATAAGAAGATGGACAAAATTGGAGCTAAAGACAGACGCATTTTTCTGGTTTTTTATTTTGCTCGAATTGTGTAATAAAAGACCAATTATTAGAGGTTTCCTATTTTAAAAGGTTTCCTATTCTTAGAGGTTTCCTATTTTTAAAAGGTTTCCAATTTTTGGGCCAATCTTGTAGCCCTAGTGTTTCCTATTTATAGGTTAAACTAGATAGCTGAAATTCATATTCTCAATTACGTTATATGAGACTTTCAGACTAAATTAGAAGCTTATTATTTTCTCTGAATCGTTCATCATGTTCATGTTCTTCTTCATCTTTTCTTTTGCGTTTTGTTTAGCCATGCTTGGCTAAGCTTCTGTGGTTGACCCATGGATTGAGGATTTCGCGAATCCAGAGGACCCGCACTTAAATCGGTAACGTAATTCGTTTATGTTTATTTTAATCGGATCCGATTATAATTGCAGATTAGGTATTAGATTTAATACCTAGATTGATATCCCAAGGACATAGGTCGGACCGGGTTCCGAGAGAGCGTTGTGCGATCGCACAGCGAGCTCGCCACGTGTTCGATCAAATGCTAGGCGATCGTCTAGTCGAGGGAATATCTGGACAAATGCGGAGATTTTGGTTTGTCCGAAATCGATCCACGAGTTTGGTTATTATCTTTTTGTCCGATGAAGGTTATGGAATTCCAATTCTGGGTTAATCGTTTTTAATTTGATTAATCTCGTTTTCTTGCTTTCTTTTTTAGTCTTTGCTTTGTTTAAATTGCATTAGAAAAAACTCCCTCATTCTGGTTACTGTGTTACTTGTTTACTGTTGGTTTTAGACCCATTGCGAATTCTTTGAGAGAAACGATTCAGGTTCTCTATACTGCAATCTTTATTGAACTTAGTTATTTTGTGAGGGCTCGGCAACTCTCATCAAAATTTGGCGCCGTTGCCGGGGAATTTACATCGGTCTGATTACTGACAGTAGAGTAGTGGACCCAAAAAGGGTATTTACTCTTTATTTTATTTTATTTTTTTGGTCTCAGCGGGATATATCGGGTATTTCAGAAATTGTTTGACTTACTCCGATTGGGCTAATTTTTGGTGAGCTAGAGGAAAATAGCATTTAAATAATTTTAGCCAAATTCCATCGTTCAGACCACTTTTTCAATTTTTAAAAAAAAATTTCTCTGATTTTTAGCTTCCAAAATAGTCTAGAAGTTGTTCAATGGAAGTCCCAATTTTTTTAAAAATCAATTGATAGTATTTCTGGACTTGTTTAGGTTAATTTCTAGCATAGTTTTTGTGTTTTTTTTTTGGTGTGTTTTTGTGTCTTTGATGCCATGAAACATTCTAGGTCTTAATTTTATTAGTTAGGTAGTTATCTTGTGATTCATTGGGAATTAATTGTATTGAACTTTCATGGCTTGGTTTTATGGCAATCATAATCTACCTTTCAATTCTCACTCTTTTGTAGGCAATCAAAAATGTCATGGTCCATTCCACCACCCATTACACGAACCACACCACCAACCTCCATTTCAACAATATCATCAACCCTCTCACTTACCCTACCATCCTTCATTCCATCCCACTTCCACACCATGCCATCCATCTCATGAATCCTTATATCCATTTGAGCCACCTTATGGACCTCATTCTCAACCATGTATGCCCAACCAAGAACCTTCCATTTGTGAAGTCATCGGAGATTTCCAAAATCAAATGCCTTGGGCTATAAATGAGGAGCGGTTACATAAAGACGACTTTCATTAACAAATGGACTCTATTTTTAGAATGATGGAATACCAAGTGAAATCGTATGAGAGATAAGGAAAGGAAATTAAGCAACAATCACAAGTGTTGAAAATGAATTTTCAAGAAAATCCTTCTCTCATGGTCACACATGCACAAGAAGTAAGTACAAAAGCGCATTGAAGAGTCCTCTCTCCCATTTGGTAATGATCCTATCCTTATAGAAGTAGACTCTCCTACTACTTTGACTAATGCAGCAATTCATGATTTGAGTAATGATGAGGTTGACGAGGAAATCATTGTTGAATCCCCTCAATTGTTTGGAAATGTAATTGCTCAACCAATTGGCTTTAGTGGTAGTGATTCGATTGTACTTGTTGATGAGTGTACTCCTATTTCTTCATGTGATGCTTTAATTGTTGAAAATGCTTATCTTCTTAGTACTATGGATGATTGCGATAAATTGAATGACATATTTTCATGCTCTTGTGAGGAATATCAAATGTGTTTAGATTGTTATCATGAAAAATGTCATTTACTTGTTGAGCTTCAAAAGAAAGCATTTAGTGAAGTGGTTGATTCTACCATTGATCATAATGCACCCTCTTGTACTATTGATGATAGTAAGCATGGCAATTTTGAAAAGATTGAATCAATCATGGATGCCAATGTTGTTGATGATGTTCTCACTGAATGGTATGCTGATTATCCCAATTTTGCATCTACAAGTGACTTTGTTAATTGTGCATGTTCTAATAATGAATGGTGTCCTATTTGCACTGAGATTAATGATGCATTATATGGTCACTGTGATTTGATTGGTGATTCTGCATTAATTGTGGATTCTGATGTTGGTTGTGATATCCATTATAATGTTCACCCTGATGTTCATTCCCTTGACACTATTGATTTTAAAGATACCCCACTTACCGCTAACCATAATGATGCTTTGAATGATGGAAGTAATATCTCCACTGATTTTATTGATATTATTCATGATCTTGACATGATTTGTTGTTAGTGGGGATACTATTAAAGATAAGTGTGGGAAAGCCTTGCTTTTGATATGCATTTACAAGGAAAGACCATCATGAATCATGATGTTTCACATGTGGAATTTGTCTTGTGTGATGATTTGAGCAAACATTGTGAGACTATTTTGAGTGATCACTTGAATTATTCTTTAGAGAGTTTGGCTCTTATGAGGAGAGTCATATTGATTTTGTGGGTTGCTCAAAATATCTGGAAGTTCCAACATTTTCTTTTAATCAATTTCTTTTGGGATCTTCCTTGATTCTTGATAAATCGGGTTTTATTGATTATAGTTATGTGGGACAAGATACTACTTGGTGCCATGATTTTATGCAGGTACATGGATTGATTACTCCTATCCAAACACTTTCCATACTTGAGCAGAAACGTTATTTGCGGATCTTAAAAAATGTGATGCTTGTTGAACATCAAAATAAGACATCACTAGTGCTTTCATGTGACTTACAACCAGACAAAGGAAAGAAGCCAATTATGCCACTTCATTTGAGTCTCCGAGATTTTAATAGTCCAGTCGTACTCCCTCCTTACTCTTTTACTTGCATTACCTACTATTATTGGTTATATCTATCTTTTGCACTAAGGCCAATGCATGATTTAAGTGTGGGGGAGGGTTTTTGTTCTTACTTTTCGTTTTTGTTCTTTGTTTTCAAAATGAGAAAAAGAAAAATGTTTTTGTTTTTGCTTTGGTTTTTATTCCTTGTGTTTAAGAAAAGGAAGAAAAGTTTTCTTTTGTGAATAATTTTCCTTTTCAAAATAAAAATTAGTTTTTTTACAAATAATACACTCTCTTTCTATGATTGCTATACATCTTGTGAACTTGGACATTTTGGTTTTGATGGATTCTTCTGTTTGGGGCTGAATTTCTGGACTCTTGGATTATATTTCTTGGTAGTTAATTTTGAGATGCTAGTTGCATGATTTAGTATTGACCTTTGTGCGATTTTGGGCCTGCGTGAATGGACTTCATCATTTATCATTCTTTCTTTCCTGTGTGCATCTGCTCATGATTTTTGTTCTCTAGAACTTACTCCCTTTCTTTTTTAAGCTAAATTTTTCACTTACGTGCATAAGTATGATGGAAGCTTGTTTTCTTTCTTTCATTTTCCCACTTTGGCCAAATAGCCTTTCCCTTACATTATATTTCCTTTGCTAGCCCCTTTGTGCCTTCTTGACTCATTCTTTTCTAAGCCACATTACAAACCTAAACGTAAAACCATTTTATTCTGCACCTTGAAAATTTATTGAGCATTGGTTTCACCTAAGTTTTGTGTTTAAGTGTGGGGGTTGCCTAGGTGTGCAACATTTTTAAGTGTTGTGGGGGAGTATTTGATTTTAATTTTATGCCATTCATCATTTGGCATTGATGTTGATCATTGTGATTCTAAAAAAAAAAGAGAAAGTACAAAAAAAAAGTACAAAAAGTACCCAAAAAAGAAAGAAAAGAAAAGAAAAGAAAGAAAGAAAGAGAGAGAGGAAGCAATGCAAAGAAGGAGAAATAAAAAGAAATGATATTGAGGTGATTTGTTATTATTAAGTGATGTTCTTTGAATTTCTTGGGTGCTTAGTCTATCATATCCATACTTATCTACACCTTTACCCTAGCCCCATTACAACCTTCAATAACAAGCTCTCTTGATTTTTGCATGCAAGTGTTATGAGTAATGGAGAAGTAGAAATTGAGCAAGCCTATGGTAGGACTATTTTCATGAGTAGAATTTGAGCGATACACTTATTAACCATATACACTTGAGAGATTGATTGAGGGCATCCTTGAGAGACCATCTTGTGTGGTTAGCATCATTAATTGAGATTGTCATGCTTTATAATTTGAGATGAAAGAAATTCAATCTTGATTGGTTGATCTTGAAAAGCTTTTTTATCTTTGTTCAATTTTTGAAGTTTGGCAATTGTTGGAAAGAATAAGTTTTTCTTTTATTTTATTTTTTTTCTTTTAATTTTGCCTAGGAGTGCAAAAGGATAAGTGTAGGGGAATTTGATAATTGAATATTATTTCACTTATTTGTATCTCTTGATTCATAATTTAGGAATGTTTAATTGATAGATAATGGATTTTATTACTTAATTGGGCTTTGAGCTTTTAATTAGATTTAATTCATTTTTGTAATAAAATTCCAGATTTACAGTGCTTCACAATTTTCGCCATAAATTTTGATCTAGATATCGGATTAGCCTCATTCTTTTTTTTTTATATACGATTCAGAGAGCTACAATTGTTATGAAGACTCAGAAGGCTGATTCAGACAAGAAGATGGACGAAATTGGAGCTAAAGAAAAATGTATTTTTCTGGATTTTTATTTTGCTCGAATTTTATAATAAAAGACCAATTATTAGAGGTTTCCTATTTTGAGAGGTTTCCTATTTTAAAGGTTTCCTATTCTTAGAGGTTTCCAATTATTAGAGCTTTCCTATTCTTAGAGGTTTCCTATTTTTAAAAGGTTTCCTTTTTTTGGGCCAATCTTGTAGCCCTAGTGTTTCCTATTTATAGGTTAAACTAGATGGCTGAAATTCATATTCTCAATTACGTTATATGAGACTTTCAAATTAAATTATAAGCTTATTATTTTCTTTGAATCGGTCATCATGTTCATGTTGCATCATCCACTTCATAGCCTTGAACACGGATGGTAGCGTGCTCGCCTTGGTATTCTCGCGTCTCACCTTTTTCTCTCTAGGATTTCTCGCGGCTTTTCTAATTCATTCGTCTCTCTAATATGACTAGATCAATATATATTTATAGGGTTTCTAAAACCCTAATAAGTCATATTAAAATATTCAAAATTAATCCAATCAATTTTGAAATTCGAATTTCAATTAAAATAATATATTAATTAAATCTATCAAATAGATCTAATCTAATATATTCATTTAATCCGAATTATAATCCTACATATTTAATTTATCTAAGCTTCTATAGTTGACCCATGGATTAAGGATTCCGCGAATCCAGAGGACCCGCGCTTAAATCGGTAACGTAATTCGTTTATGTTTATTTTAATCGGATCCGATTATAATTGCGGATTAGGTATTAGATTTAATACCTAGATTGATATCCCAAGGACATAGGTCAGACCGGGTTCCGAGAGAGCGTTGTGCGATCGCACAGCGAGCTCGCCACGTGTTCGATCAAATGCTAGGTGATTGTCTAGTCGAGGGAATATTTGGACAAATGCAGAGATTTCGGTTTGTCCAAAACCAGTCACGAGTTTGGTTATTATTTTTTTGTCCGATGAAGGTTATGGAATCTCAATTCTGGGTTAATCGTTTTTAATTTGATTAATCTCGTTTTCTTGCTTTCTGTTTTAGTCTTTGTTTTGTTTAAATTGCATTAAAAAAACTCCCCCATTCTGGTTACTGTGTTACTTGTTTACTGTTGGTTTTAGACCCACTGCGAATTCCTTGAGAGAAACGATCCAAGTTCTCTATACTGCAATCTTTATTGAACTTGGTTATTTTGTGAGGGCTCGGCAACTTTCATCAGTGCCACTCCTAATAAATCCAACCACCTTTTACTAATTATAACGACTAACTAAGGCTAATCATTTTAATCTCTAATTAATTGGGAATATTGACATGATAATGAATTGTACGTCTTTCTTTGATTAATTAGAGGTATATATATACCTACTAGTATATGAGTGCTTGGAGAGTATCGTAACAACCGTAACTCCATACTAATGTTCAAAATATTCAAATAATACAATCATAATATTATAGTATCAAATCCGGTGATATTCTTTGAGATATAATGCCTTCACTTCTCCTCAAGTTGGCGCATGAAGATTATGAATGCCTAATTCGCTGGAAAGTTCATGAAATCGGTGAGCTTTGATTACCTTTGTGAAGATGTTAGCAACTTGATAATTTGTCCTACTTTTTAATGGAGAGATGTCCTAAGATTGTACTTGTTCATGGACAAAACAACAATACATTTTAACATGCTTAGTCCCCTCTCATAAAATACCTTGGTTGATATGAATAGCTGCTTGATTATCACAATATAGTGGAGTTGAAGACTGTTGAGTCGCCCCAAGGTCACAAAGGAGCCATCGTAACCATACAACTTCTTTAATGCTTCAACATAATCTATTATATTTTCCATTTGGAAAATCTTTTCACCGTATCCAAGCATAAAACACATTGATCAAATATTTTAACATGCTTAGTATTAGGCATTGCTCGGGTCATTCCATACACTTCTTTAAGCGTATTAGGCATTGCTCGCTGGGAAAGGAAAATCACATGTTGCCTTTTGCTACGCTATCAGATGGGAGATCCACCTTAGCTAATAAAATAAACAACGCAAGAACGTCGAGTCTCATGGCAGTGTCCCGAATCTAAACCACAATATGTGTTCAAGTTGAGAGAGCCTATAATTGATAAGAAGATACTTTGTTCCACGGTAGACTAAGGTACTGAAGAACACGTTCTTCTGCAATCATGTGAGGGACCTGGAGATCAGCTACAAATTGATTAAGAACATTTACCACATATGTTAAATTGTCCTCACTTCCCCTTGTAGCTTAAGCGATTTAACATGTGTCTAGAGTCCAAAAGTAAATTAAAATAAAGTAAAAAAGTCCCCCGAAGGGTGGCCCCCAAAATAAATACCATAAATATATACGGTCATCCCAATACTATAATAGGGCATCCCCTACTAAATGTGTATAGTGTATGCATGCAACCATGACATGTAAATCACAAATAAAATGCCAATTACACCACATATGCATCCAGAAACATACATCATAATCGACTACCATGCATCGTCAGGCTGCCCTATCAAGGAAAGCCCCGGAATTACTGGAGTCACAAACCTCGCACCATCGAGCCACCTGAACCAGGACAACCCCGGAATTACCGGAATCACAAACCGTCTCCGTTGAGCTGCCACATATGGCAGGCTTCGGACCGGCATCCTCAGCACTAGGAAGACAAACATTAGGGACTCAACTCCATCATGCTCTATATGCATATTTGGCAAAAGTACAAACACAAAACATACATGGCAACCAAACATACAGCAAACACATAAAAGTACTTGAATAAAACAGTTACTACCTGGTGGGGTTTATACCGTCTTACAATTTTATTGGGCCCACTAGCTCCTTTAAGTGTGGTTTAGCCATAAACAACATCAAAAGGCCTTATTTTAGCATTTTCCAAAAATACCCTTACTTTTTTAGTTAAAATCGAGCCCTTTATAAATTTTCCAGAAAATCCAGTGAGTCTGGCCCAACTTCCATGATTTTTAATAAATTCCAAAAACATCATATTTACATGAAACCAGCGCCATCAGAACCATTAGTATGTCTATATTTCAGGAAAAATAATTCCAGAGATCAAAAGTACATATATTTTTGGTGTGTAGCCCATTTTCCACAACCTGGTCAGAATTATCCTGTTGTCTTCTGAACCAACTTTACCAATTTATATCTTTTAGTGGGAAAATCCAAATAATACAAAATTATACATCAAAGTGAACCTTAGGATTTTTAATTTATTCCTGTAAAATTTCAGCTCAATCCAAGTTCATTTACTATTCTTAAAACCCAGTTGAAAGTTCGATGTCCAGAAAACCCATAATTGGCAGCAATCTTGTTCTTAAGGTTTTTCGGTGTTCTTGAGTTCGGAAACTTAAACCATAGCTTAACCCCACACAAAATCATGTTTTGAACACTTTGATACCATCAAAAACACCAAAATCAGATTGCAACACCATGCCCTAACCCCTTGAACGAAAATCACAAGTTCAAATTTCAAAGGTTCGAGTTTTTCGGTGTTTACCTGAATCGGAAGTTTGGTTTGATGATCTAAGTGGTTGGTCACTTGTTCTTGGTTATGGAAACTTGGCTGGACCTCTCCCTCCTTTTGAAAATTTTGTGCTCCTTGGTTAAGAGAGAGAGAGAGAGAGCAAATGTCCTTTAATAAAGGTAAAAAGGTAACTCGCTGGAGTAAAATCATGTCCAAAATTAAAAATTCATCTCTCTTTGACTAAAATCCAGAAGTCTCTAGGGTCTGTAATTAGTAAAATTCATCGGCTTTTTGACTTAATTCCCAAGAAAATCCAGAAGTCTCTAGGGTCTAGACATGTGGCGCCTCCCCACCTTTCATTCCCAGACTTTTATTTTTCAAATGGAGAAAATTACCTACTTTGGGCAGGAATTTATGAAAATTAGCGGTTTTGGCCCGGAACTTCTTTATTATTTTTTTATTTTTCCCCCAAGATCTCTAGGTGTTTCCTAGGGCTAGGTGGCGCCATCTTGGGCCTACAAATAAGATTTCTTGATTTTTATTTTATTTTTCCCAATTTATCTGATTTATCCTTTTTTATCCAGAAACTGGGACCCACACTTTGACTTTTGGACTAATTTTGTTTTTCTTTTCCTCCAAGTAATTTTTTAATCATTTTAAGGGCTAGGTGGCATATAAGGGGCCCACCAAATCTGCCCTCATCCATTTTATCAGGCTTTTCCACTTTATTCACCCAATCTCCTTCTACCCGGTCCTTCACCCGGACCCCGCTAGTCAACAGGGTGCTTTCCTTTGTACTTTTCTTCAACTTTTCAGATATTTTCCCCTTATTACCTACTCATATGTGGCGCCATCTTGGCTTCCCAATATGGCCCCACATTTATCTCCTTCAGTTTAAAAGAAACCCTTAATTGGTCCCTATCGGTCCCCTTTCTACCGGTTAATCACCTGTGGGACTCACATTTTGTGTTTGGGCCTGAGTATGGATAAAATCATCTGATTTTTTCTTCTCTCTCCTAAGTAGACGAAATTGAATGCTTAAGGAGTAAGGATTTGACTATTTTTCCCCTGTAATCATTACTTACTTTTTGCTTTTTAATCCCGTAGTGACACGTGTCCTCAAGTAATTATTACAGCTGACTTTTCCTTCTTATCTCTTCAAAAAAAAACGCAGGAAATCCTTACTTGACCAGGAAATATCATGTACACACTTATTTTGGCACATTTTTGCTTAGCTAATCATCTCATACCTTAGGGCATAGCTAAATATCATTTTTACTAAATGATTAACACCGTATAAGTGTTTTTATGCCCTTTTGCACTGACACTTTAATTTCTATGACTCTTGAACTCTCAATCCAAATACTCATAGGAATCTCATATAATATTTCCAAATTTAATATCACACTTCCTAAATAAGGTCTAGTCGTCCACCTACTACAGGCTTAATCTCAAGTCTCTGGGCCCAAAATTCAGGATATTATACTAAGTACCATGCCTTTAAGAGACCAACGTCCGAGATCTTTAATGCTGAATTAATCATAAAGAAATTGATTTACACTATTGATATGAGAGTCGTTTGTACTCACAAGAATGACATCATCAACATAAATCAAGACCACGGCATAGGTGTCACCATGACGATAAGTGAATAGTGAGTAATCTGCCTGGGATTTCCTGAAACCTAAATCGATCACAAGTTTGTGAATTTTTCTTTCCAATTTCTTGCTTGGCGAAGCCCAGCATATAGGAATTTTCGTAGCCTACAAACCCTTGTTTCTCCCTTTCAAGTGAAGCCTTCAGGTAATTTCTTGTAAAGCTCCTCACGGAGGTCACCATGGAGAAATTCATTGTTGACGTCCAATTGATGAATTTTGAGTCCTCTTTTGACTGCAACAACCAACAGCAGTCAAATTGTACCAAGCTTTGCGATTGGGGCAAAGATTTCATGAAAATCAATCCCTTCTCACTGAGTACAGCCTTGTGCCTTGCGATAATGTAAATCTTCAGTTGGTCTAAACTTGGTTATATAAACCTACTTGGAGTCAATGAGATGTTTCCCTGGTGGAGGATGTTCAAATGTCCATATCCCATTTGTCTCAAGAGCATAAATTTCCTTTTGCAAGGTGTCATGCCAATGAGCATGTTTGCATGCCTGTTGAAAGATCTTGAGCTCATTAGGAATGAATTTACTTGCCGTATTCATCATGGGTGCATTGTCTCTTCCAAGATTAAGGAGTTGTCTTCCTTAATAAGATACGGCCTGTTGATCATACTGTTCAGGAGTGAGACTAGGAATGGGACTTTCATTGGAGCTTACCTGTATCGCTCTCAAACCTTTCCTCTGTTCTCCTCTGTCACGTCCTCCCTTCTTAAAGTCTGGTGGAATCTTGGTGACTCGTTGTTTATTCCTAAACTTATAAATAGTAATAAATCAACTAACTATAAATTTTATGTTTATATCTTTTATGCTTACACAACACTCTCTTTCTATTAGAAGTACCCCAACTGGCGCCACTCCTAGTAAATCCAACTCCAGTTGGTAATCTTGAGAAGAAAGTATAACGGATAATAAAACAATATTTCAAAATGTATACTTCAAAATATAATATAGATTAAATAGTACCCCTCCGACCCTAATTATAGGACATATTTACCTAACCTTGGAGAGATTAAGGGTAGTAGTTAAATTAGTTAATTATATTTGTTTTCCCAAAATGCCCTTATTTGAAATTTAAATTGACTCATTCATATATTCTTATATCCTTCCACTTCCACGATGAAAATCCATATGCTTCTTAATTAAATTAAGACATGTTATTCTAGGCATAGCAGATAAATTGTTCGATGTCTATGTATCTTGTTCTTTTGTTATCCTAAGTTGAAACATCTAAAGCTAGTGACTAATAACTAATATTGCAAAAACAAAACAAAAAATTTAAAAAAAAAAATCAAGAGCAAGATTTTCCAGGTTTGTAAATAAACCAGATTTAATGCATGAAAAAGACAATTTAATTAAAAAAAAATTAAACATTTTACTATGTTAATAGGAATTCTACGGTACAATCTATTAAAAAAAGTTATACTTGCATATAATGATAACCATAAAAGGAAGAGAGCCCAGAAGTTCGTATGGCCTCATTTTTGCATTATTAAATATATAAGCATTACTCACTTTATAAAATATATAGATGCATTATTAAATTATTATTGTGTTTAATTATTATTGAGAAAGTATCAATAGAGGTTTTTGGGAAGAACTTGACAAAAATTAAAACTTTGTCTTATAATTAGGATAAATGTCAACTCTTAAATGTTGTCTTATAATTAAGACCAGAGGGAGTATTATTTAACAGTAATGTTAATAAGAACTATTTTTTATAAAATTAAATCTTGATCATTAATAAAATAAACACAACTATAAACAGCTTTCAGGAATCTTACCTCGTCCGGACACATACATTATTGGCTCCTTTAATTTGGACAATACATTTTAGGCCGACGTACACTTAACGATAATGGGCCTGTTTGGATTCACTTTAATTTGAGCATTAAAGGCAAACAAATGCGATGTCAAACTAAAAGAAAGGAAAATATTATTTCTTAAGGAAAAAGCTTCTTTTTCCATAATGCGTTTTTTGATGTGGGCCCCACTTCACCATCAATCCAAACACAAACCATTATCTATAACCTTTTTTTTCCTACCGAGCTTTTTTTAACAAATAGTTTTTAAGCGCATATTATTTCTCTTCTCGTTGGCAGTTCAAGAAACATCGTTACGTAGCTAGCTAATGTCATTGACGGCAATACCAAACACCTCGTACGTAATTACCTAAGATGATAATAATTAAAATAGCAACCAAAAATTTAAAATTCTTCTATGAATGTAAAAGTGAACATATATATATAATGATTGAATATATATGTGGTACGTTCAACCTATAGCTATATTTGGCTTTGATTTGATTGAATTAAAGAGATGATGAGGCATTTTCTTCTTTCCTTCTTCGTCTTCTTAATCGTTTTCTGCAGCTCATCAACAACTCTGGTCACATCCCAAGACTCTTGTTCCTTAAATGTAGATCCTCAACACATTGATTTTAATACCTCTTCCCTTCACTGTGTTCCTGTTTGGCCACCTAATAATTTCATCCTTAGAGTAAGTGTTATATCTGTATATTTATGGACACACACACAAATATTTCTTAACAGTAGACTTCCTTATTATAATTATTTTTCTTGTTGATTATTTACAGGCTTCAAAAGATGTGAATTTAAGTTTAATATTATTAATATGAGAACATATATTATTGAACAGTATGCTCAGGTATCATCAAACTTGTGGAGTTTTGTGCTCTCATTTCCCACAAACATAAACTCTTATGGAGCGATAGGGTTCTCCGAAGACGGCGAGATGGTGGGTTCGAGCGCCATAGTCGGGTGGGACATACCAGCCGGTGGCGCCAGCGGAGTGAAACAGTACTATCTAGGTGGAACAACACCAGCAGAGGTGGTTGCCAATAAAGGAAGCCTTATATATACAAATGCGTCGGTTGTCTCAACTTCAAGCTCCATAGTATACGTAGCGTTTCAGTTGCAAACCAACCAACCATCCTCCCGTCTCATATTCGCACTTGGACCCATGAACTCTTACCCTACTGGTGCCTTGGCCCAACACATTGATATGATTTCCCTCCACGTGGATTATGATTCAGGTCTGTCAAGGTTTTTATTGGGACCTACATGTTTCATAATATAATATGTTACGTTTCTCCTCTTGTTTTTAATATAATATAAGAACTACTTAACTAATTATATTATATTGATGACCATGATTTTGTGTGTGTGTGTGTGTTATATAAACTTCAGGTGCAGTTGGTGTAGTCTCTAACCTAAATCTAAAAAGAAGGCATGGATGGCTAAATATTGGAGGATGGAGTCTAGCGATGATGATAGGAGCCATAATTGCTCGTCACTGCAAGCAGTGGGACCCACTTTGGTTTTACTTGCACGCTTTGATCCAAACACTTGGCTTCGGTGCAGGAGTAGCTGGATTCGTATTTGGTTTGTCTTTATCTAAGAAAGTTAGTTCCAACGTTACTCATCACAAAAATATAGGATTCCTCATCCTCGTCCTTGGCTGCCTCCAGGTTTGTTTATATATACTCCTACATATAACACTTCTTTCTATGATTTTTGTCGTAAAATATTTGTGATATTGATATGTGTTTGAATTAGTAAGGGATCCAAGCAAAAATCATTTTGCAGGTATCTATATTTTTCTAAAAATTTTAATTTGATACCTATACATTTTTCTCTCTTTATTAAATCATTTAACTTTGCTCTATTAGCATTGTTAGATCATATAACCTTGCTTTGTTAACACCATTGGGTTTTAGCTCCTCTTGTGCAAGGGCTAGCGATGCTAACAGAGTAAAATTATATTACTTCTAGATCTTAATACAAGATCCAGTTGATTAATTTGGAAATATTAAGGATGTTAAATAAATTACTTAATTATAATATATGTTGATTATATATCCATTTTTAAGTCAAGCAAACATACATTATTTTATTTAACTTCTTTAATCTCCCAAATTAATTAATTGGATCTTGTATTAAGAACTAATTAAGGTGGTAAGATTTAATTAAGAGATAAAAAAATATAGGCACTTGATTAAAAATTGAGAAAAAGTATATGTACCTACGGCAAAGTAGTTTTTCATATATCTTAGGTTCTTTTTTTATAATAAAAAAAAAAATCACTTCATTTGTCACTAAACAGCCCTATACTGAAGATCAGAGTGAACAGCTCTAATTTTTTAAAATGTTGATTATATTTGACAGGTATTAGCAATTTTATTGAGACCAGGAAAAGAATCAAAAATAAGAAAATACTGGAATTATTATCATCACAACTTGGGAAGGATGTTGATGATATTTGCTTTAGCAAACTCTTTCTATGGACTTCACTTGGGAGGCGAAGCATCAAAGTGGTTTGCTGGTTATGGAGCAAGTGTTGCCTTCTTGGTTCTTGTGGCTATCATTTTGGAAATCAAAATGTTGGTTAAACCTAAAACAAACACACTTGCCTGATTATTATGTTCAATTAGTTTTTCATTTCCCTTTTAAATTTTTTGATGTTGCAAATAAAAGTGTTTATACCAAATTTACTAGTGCGTTGTGACTGAGTTCTGACTATAGGTCCATGTGGATCGCACTTTTCATGCCTTGCAGTCACTGTCTTTTGATAGATCCATGAAATCGCACTTTTCAAGACTTTTAGTGGTCTTGTTGGGATTTAATTCATAATTACTTATATATTTGATTTGGTTAAAAATGATCCAAAAACACGCCTCTACACCCAAAAAAAAAAAAAAAAATTGGAACTAAAACGTTGATGATTTAACCATTTGAATCTCATTTAATTTTTAGTTATGGTAAAGAGAGAGAAACGGGCGAATTAGAGGAGCAGAAGAGACAAACGGGGGAGAGAAACTGCTATGACATTCTCAGTAGGCAATGATCCACAAGACTGATTACAGTAGGCTAAGTATATTTATAGCGTTGACTCCCATTAACCACTGCCTTTCACTAATTCTAACGACTAACTAAAGCTAATCTTTCACTAATTCTTACAGTAACTAAGTTTTAACCCAATATTATATTGGGTAAAGGATTTCTCCAGTCACTGGAAATAAGTTATCTCCAATGACCCCCAAAACTACATCGTTTTGGATTAATAAAGGGTGTTTCCGTAATTTTGTTTACTTTTTTATCATATAAATTTTACCGAAACACCCTTCATTAATTCATCTAAAATTACAAACATACCCTTCATTAATTCAAAACGACGTAGTTTTAGGGTCACTGGAGATAAACTTATCTCCAGTAACTAGAGAAATATTTTTCCCATATTATATTGGGTTAAAACTTAGTTACTGTACGAGTTATTAGGGATTAAAAGGATTCTTGAAGATAAAAAGAAACAATCTTGGGAGGAGTGGACAAATATTGGTGATCTCTTGCTTCGTTTTCCATCGTATTCTTCTTGTTCAGTAGATCGTTGGTGATTTCTTGATGTCGACTTGGGTTGGTGACAGCTAGCCGAATTTCCTCCACCGAATTGGCTAGCGTATGACATTGGGATGCAATTCCGTCAATCGTTTCTTGAAGGTGGGCAAATGTTCTTGGAAGATCACGGGCTGTAGCCAACTGAGCTTCAAATTCTTGGAAACGGCCCTCCATGTTTTTGTTGCTACTTGAACACGTAAGTAACCATAAGAGGTAAGGGAAAGGTAGTGGGTGTGGCCAAGGAACATAAGCTCAAGGTTTTGAAGCCGGACTGGACAGGACCGGTCCGACCAGCACCTGTTCCCTTTTGCAGCTCATTTCGCACGCTTAGGTGTGTTTGGTTTGAGGGGATGGAGTGGGAGGGGAAGAAACCCTAGGAAGGATATTGACCAAATTACTATTAATAAGAAGAATTTTCCTTTTTGTTTAGAGTGTATTTTTATAATATTAAAAAAATTTCATGAGCTATTTAATAAAAATGAGAAGAAGAAAAAAGTATCTCCTCCTTCCCTCCTCTCAAACCAAACACACTAACTGTCGAGGGGTTGATCTGTTTTGAGCCGCTCAGAACCAGCGATTAAGCCAGAACCCAGAGCGTATTTAAGAAAACCGGAGGGATCTGAAAATTTCTGGATCTAAAAAAATTCTTCCGCTTGCCACTATACCAGCCATATTCTTTAGCTTCTTTTGTCCCTAGTTGATACTCCCGGTCTTGGCGTTTGAGAGGTTTCAGAATCACAGGTAAGAAGAAATGTTGCAGAGTTCTAACGAGAAGATTAAAAAGAGTTGAGAGGAAAGATGTTTCTACCAGCAAAGAAAAGTCTTTTATTCACTCTCTTTTTTTGTCCAACATTCTGAAATCTGACTCATTGGAAAGGATGAAGTAGCATTTAATTTTGGGAAAATTACATGCAGGTCTCAAGGAATAAAAATAATTACAAAAAATCTTTTAAAATCATCAAATTACACAGAAGTCCCAAGGAACTTTTTTGATATTATTTATATTAACAACAGAAAAAGCATAGATTTACAACAGGAAATGCTATATTTACAACAAAATTTAAAATCGACCATTTACAACGAAAAAACCATATTTACAATAAAAGCCATATTTACAATAACATTTAAATACCTGGATTTTGAACGTAGAAAGGTCATTTACAACATAAAAATGCTATATTTACAACAAAAAATGCTATATTTACAACAAAATTTAAAATATAGCTATTTACAACAGAAAAAATCATATTTACAACAGAAAAAACCATATTTACAACAACATTTAAACACCTGGATTTTGAACGTAGAAAGGTCATTTACAACAGAAAAATGCAATATTTACAACAGGAAATGCTATATTTACAACAAAATTTAAAATCTGGCCATTTACAACAGAAAAAATCATATTTACAACAACAACAACAACCTGAATTTTTTTTCCATACAAATAATATCAAAAAAGTCCTTTGGGACTTCTGTGTAATTTGGTGATTTCAAGGGACTTTTTTGTAATTATTTTTGTTCCTTGGGACCTACATGTAATTTTCCCTTAAATTTTTTACTTTTGATCCTTGTAAGACGTGAAGGCTAATAAGTTAAAAGACTTCTAATCTTTTGGTAAAATCTTAATAAAATATCCTTTAAATTTTAACATTTTAAATAGGTGATTTCTCAACAAAACGAGTTGTCAATGCTTTATTATTCTTGTTAATCTCGTTACTATTGTTGTTAATAAGATTTTGAAGTTCAAATGGTATTTTTCTTCTTTTTTCCTAATATTTTCTTTCATTTTTTTCAATTAGTTATCTTTTATATTTTTAATTTTATTGTCATATTCCATCAATTTAATATCTTTTATATAAAATGATATATATCGGTGATCTCACACAACACTTGATATGGTACAATTTGATCAAGAAAGATAATTTGAAGTATTTCCGACAACCTTGATACAAAGGACGATTGCTCTCATCCAAGAGGCTAAAAAATTCTCAAGTTGCATCATTCCTAAAGAAAACAGGCTCTGCTTCCCCGAACTTCGTAGTGAAGTTGTCATCTTGAAAACCAAAAGCATCACGAAAGCGAACTTCATTAACCGGATCATCTTGATCTAATTGATTCCCTACTTGTGAGCTTCAAGGAAGATGATCCCCATATCTCATACCAAGTTTCTCACCACGAACTCCCTAGGATCTATATTAGGTTTGGCTATGGTCCACTCCTCTTACCATCCTCTTCACATCCTCTTCTTCATCTCAGTCATTGGATTGAAATCTCAATGGGTCGATCTAACGATTTATAAAAATATTATTTAAAAAAATTAATAATTTAATATTTCATTAATATTTTTATAAATCATTAGATCTGAACCATTGAGATTTCAATCTAACAAATTTGAAATGAAGAAGAGGATGGTAAGGGAGGTGGACCATAGCCCAACCCATGTATATTAATTCTTCCGAGAAAGGCTTCAGAAGCAGATGTTCCTTAGCAACTTCTCGTGTATGCCACTTCTTAAACTTGTATCGACAACACGGACACACGATCTTGCCATTACAGCTAACGTGAGAGAAAGCAAAATCTAAGAAAGTGTTCAATCCCCCCAAATATGCGGGAGAATTGTGCGGCAACTTGATCCATGACTTATCCATATGAAGTAAATAAAGTTAGGATAGAATATAGATGAAGAGAGAATGTTTAATTATCTTTATAATATCTAATCCTTATATGCATTATTGGCTAATTTGTAGTGGTTCAAAAACACTACACTAACTACTACAACCTTAAAATAAGTTTTGTAGCGGTTTTAAAGTCGCTACACTAACCGTTACAAAATGTAGGTCATTGCACATTTGTAGTGGCACTACTACAAAAAAGGGTTATGGCGTCCTATTTTTGGCACTTTTAACGTCCTTATTCCTCGAGACACCTATTTGGGAGGCGTAGTAAGGGGAACTGCTTACGGCGTCCTAAAAAAAACTAGAACGCCATAAGTTATCTTACGGCATCCTAAACAATTTAGGACGACGTAACGTCAACGCCGTCTCCTCAGTCCTCACATCCCCCTTCAGAAGAACATTCCTCTAACAAACCCAGATCAAACTAACAAACAATCGAAGTCAAAGAACAAAAGGGAGCATCAAAATAAAGAGAAGTAAGAAGTTCTCACCAAAAACCAGGTCAAACTAACAAACAATCGAAAGGATTTCAAATGTAACAAATCACCAAAAACCAAATCAATAATCAATTCAGCAATATAATCCATCAACAAACTCTAATCAAATTGTATAGAAAAAGAAAAAGAAAAGAATAAGAAAGAATAAGCCAACAATCAACCCAAATCTCCAACGAAGGAAAAAAGATGAAATGAATAAGCAAAGATCAGACATCCTTCTCATCGATGACAATCTCATCGAAGTAGAGAGAACAATCAACTCAAAACGGAGTTGTAGAAGACGATCTCATCGATGACGTTGCCGTCCTTCTCTTCCCGGTTTGATCTAGCATTTCAGAGTATGGTCGTCGATTAGCAGAGATCTTCCATCGTAGGTGATGTCGGAAGCTTCGACAACGCCAACTATCATCACCAAAGCCAACAAACACCACGGCGCCACCACTTGTCGATCTCCATGGCTCTGTGTGGCGAGTCGACAACTCAAACACAAAAAAGGCTCATAGATCGAAAACCATTCTAAAAGCAAATCGAAACAAAAGCAGGTCTATGGAAATTGAACCTGTATCTTTAGATCGCCGTCAGTGGTGGATTTTGATCGAACCTATGGAAAAGGGAACGAGTTTCGGAGCTTCGACATTGGTAGACGGAGGGCGATGGGGATCAAACGCAGTGGGAGGATGGAGGTCCGACGGTGGGAGAGGGAAGGAATTTCATAGGAGGGAAGACAGAGTGAGGAGGCGAAATGACTCTGGCTACAAATGCTTATGGGCGACAAATGAAAAGTTGGTCGGAAAAATGACTGCTTTTGGTGTCTAAGTTTTTAATTTAGACGCCAAAAGTGATGCTTTTAGCGTCTAATTATTTAATTTAGACACCAAAAAGAAGGGGAATTTGGCAACATGGGCGGCAAATGAAAAGTTGGGTGGTAAACACGACTGCTTTTGGCGTCTAAGTTTTTAATTCAAACGCCAAAAGGGATGCTTTTGGCATCTAAGTTTTTAATTTAGACGCCAAAAGTCAACTTTTCTCACATATAATTACAAAAATGTCACTGTCTTTATTTTTTACTTCCTTTTTTTAGAAAGGACGTCTTTTAGGGAAGTAAAAACCCTTTTTTTTGTAGTAGTGCAGTTTAGGATCGTAACAGCTACAAAACTCTAGCAGGATTTTATTCAATTTGAATTTCAAATTTGTACCGTTTAAAAAAGTGGCGGTTTTAGGGTTTTGAATTTGAAATGTCATACTTTAGTAGCGGTTTATATATGTAAACTGCTACAAAAGTTGACAATATATATTTTATTTAACTCTCTAAATTTATTCCATTATTATGTGTATCATAAATATTATATAGGGACAAGGGTCTTATTTGCCCTGGAAGTTTTCGCTCTGGAGCACTAAGCATCCAAAAGTTTCTTTTAGAGCAAAATTGCCCTGGAAGTTAACAAAATGGAGCAATTTTGTTAACAGCCAGGTTATATGCTCAAATAAAGAGAAGATATGGGTATGACGATACTATAACCAACCATCAAGCCTCAGGGTTTGACCAAATATGATCCGGGTCATGGAAGGATACCTGTCCTCTTTCATACAGGAATACATTTACAGAGAGTACAAGGCTCTCAGACCTTCCTCCTTCAGACCACATTCAAGACAAACCTTCGTTTCCTCTTTGGAGGAGTAGCTAAAACTTGATTTTATGATTTTTTATATGATCATAACCAAACCTTAGCCTTATTTGAGCAAATAACCATGTGTGTCTTACTGGATCATAACTAATAAATTGCTGATAATATTACTCCCTAATTTGACCCCCTTAGAAAGTTAAAAGCTCATACCTTAAATTTGTTCCACAGATATTTGAAGTATGCTTCAAAGAAAGAAATAATTAAACTGCTGGAATTTTATTTCTCAAGACAAGTGTGTACAAGAGAATATGAGAGTAGTGAGTGATATTTCAAACTCAATCGATTGGTGTGTTACAATGCAGAATTACAATGCCTTATATAGACAGTCGGCATCCCAACTGCTTCCTAATCTATTTTGATACAAGACCTTACACGTAATGGAATAATTCTAAGACATAATTACAAGACATATTGATTATAGCTATGACAACCTATGAAAGCCTTATGACATAAAGTAAAGACCTAAGATTTTAAAGTTGACAAGCTTGTAATATGCATGTGGGAGATGAAATAGCAAAAGCAAGATGCCTTTTGCTTTTTCGTCTTTTTGTGCTTTTGTATTTTTGTGCTTTTTTTTTACAATTTTGTACAATGTCGTCAATACTTCCACCGAACACGTTGCACCTTCATTCTTTTCATTTATTTGCTTTTCAAATTCCAAATTAGCCTGTCAGCACTTTGCCGGTGTCGGCAAGCTTCCTTCCTTGTCTTCTTGCATTTGTCTTCGAATTTTCAAAGGACACTGAGATCTGTCTCCGGATCTTCAATATCTTGCATAGCTCTTTCTCTTTCTTCACAATTCTTGCACCTGTGATTAGAGTGCTCTGCCAAGAGATTACATATCTTCTTCTTTGTTTTTTCCGAATTTTCCATTTTGTTATTTCTCAGCCGGTCATACCATTGTACGAATAAAGGATGATCATGTGAAGTTTTTCCAAGTGCTACAATTATTGTTGTTAATCCACAATAATATACCCATTGCTTCTCAGTATTAATGGCTTTGGTCATTTCTTGAAAAATAATATGATAATTTTGAGCTCTAATATTAGACATCTTGTTCTGAAATTCCTCATCATCTTCAATGTCGTCTTTAATTTATGCATCTGTCTCTATGGGTTTCTTTGTTCTTCCAAACTTGATTAAAGTAATCAGAGGATAAAACTTCTCTGCTGTGATTTTGCAACTACTGAATAAAATCTAATATATATTGTTACACCCTTACCGGCCTCGCCCTTTCGGGTGGCGGGTTAGAGGGATCCTCTTCACTTAATACCTTTCCTTTGTTAATTAATCCCTTTAAATTTATATCAGAGTGTGCGTGGCAGAGCATAAGATCGGTTTGGACAATTTACAATATATTGGTAGAGATACAAACAAATACATAAAGTAATCCCCGTAGGGTTGAGGATACAATAGTCCAGCGTAAGTACTGGGCAATAAGTAAGTTCATACAGTCATTCAAATTTACAAAATGAGATAAGGAATTCAATACGTCTCAATCTTCACAACCACAATGACGTACTGTCGAGCTGCCTTACTAAGGCAAGCCCCGGACGCCCACGTACCGTCGAGCTACCTTAACAAGGTAAGCCCCGAACACCCGCGTACCGTTGAGTCGCCCCACAAGGCAAACCCCGGACACCTCGCGTACCGTCGAGTCGTCACTCAAGACAAACCCCGGATGCCCTACGTACCGTCGAGTCATAAATGGTGAGGGTAGTCATATTTAAAAACAAAATATATCACAAACGAGCAAAATTTTCCACAAAAAGACGCACAGACAATTACCCGCACCAAAAATCATCAATTTATCAATCCCTAAATAACCATAATTCTGATAGAATCGATTGTAGATCAACAAGGATAAATACATGTAATACTTGAGAAAACTTACATGTTGAAATTAGAGTGAGAGCTTTCCAAATATACGAGAGTATAAAATCTGCATATACTAATTATTGAAAAATTTTGAGGAGATAAAAATACCAAACCAAATGTTGAAAATAGGAATTCTGGAGGAACGAAATTCTGGAGGAAGAGGAAGAAGGAGCAGTAAATTCTGGGAATAGAGTTTTAGTGTTTAAATTCATAGAAATTTATGCTTTGATCTTTTAAATGCCCAGAAGCAATTTTTCATACCTAAAAAGTTTTTAATTAAAATTATGATTTTTTCGAAAGAGACCCCAACAGAAAATCTGAAAGCTGCACTCAAGACTAACCCCGGACGCACACATCCTCAGCGCTAGGATCAACACAAGGCTAGGGAGTTTAAACCCAACTACCCCGAATGCATCTCGGGATGTTACACTCGGTAGCAACCTAAGGACACACAGTCCACTAGGCCCTACAGCCTCACATCCGCAATCATGGAAAACAAACATGCAACAACAACATAGAATACGTGAGTTAACAGTTACTACCTGGTACTTCTTGAAAGCAGTAAACTCTTCCTTTCAAGTCAGAGATATGTCCCGCATGCCTTAATACCCTAGATACAGCCATACACCATGTTTTCAGTCACACATTCAAACTTTACTTCAAGTTTCCTAAAATCCGCATAGCACCAGAATTTCCAGTATTTATGTTCCAACTTTACCGATTTTTAATAAATTCTAGAAAACTCGTATAGACATGAAATTAGTGGCCATGTAACCCTTAGAATTTCTAGTTTATCATATAAATAATTACAAAAGTCATATGGGTTTTAGGACATCTCAAATTCCCCAAACTTAGCCACTGGTCCGAAACAGAATTAATGTTTTTAGGTCATTTTTGGCCTTATATAAATCTTGGTTAGGAAATCCAAATGACAATAAATTTTAGTCTAAAATCATCCTTAGGATGTTTAATATATCCATGAAAAATTTCAGAGCAATCAGACTTCATTTACTATTTTAAAACATCCTATTTGTCTTTGCTGCCTAGAAATACAAGAATCGGCAGATTTGTGTAACTTAAAGACTTAGGGCTTTTCGGTTCCGGAAAAAGGTGATCCTACTTATCCCCACTCAAAATCACGTTTTGGACTCATTTAAAGCCTTAAAAATACCAAATTCCTACTGCAACTCCACAAAAATCACCATAGGGCAGAAGCAAGAACTTCTAGGTTGTCGGTGAGATGCTTACCTTGGAATTTCGATTGCGTATCACCTCCGCTCCTTCTTGAACCAAGACTTCAGCTGAGCTCTCCCTCTTCTCCATCCCTTGAGCACGTCCTAGGGCAGCCAAAAATGGGGAGGAGGTGTCCTTATATAGCCTCCAGGGTTAAAGAAGTTAACCAATGGTTAAATGACACCTCACAGGGTAAAATTGTCATTTTTGCTGACTTTTTCCCCAAGATATTCCAGAATATTTTTTTCCAGGGTATTCTAGAGTATTCTGGCCCAGGACATGTGGCGCCATCTTATCCCTAAAACTTTAGATTCCAAGATTGCCCTTGATGTGACTTTAGGGGTAGGTTTTAGGTCCAGGGGTAAAACGGTCATTTTACACTGAACTTCTTCCAACCAGTGGGACCCACAAAATCTGCCCTTGGATTGCACCATTAATGACCTTAAAGTGTCATAATTACATGTCCTTCACCTTGTCACATCAGATTCAAATATGTGGTCCAGATTAATCCGAATTATTTTATCTTTCTCTCTCTTCATTATGACTTGATGTGACCTTTTTTTCTTTTTCTCCAAGACACTTTCTCTCTCCTTTGGGCCCACCAATTTCATCCTCCCTCTATGTCCAGGGGTCTGGGCCGTCTCCGGAACACCCTAACCGATCCCGCTTAGCTACCTTTTGCTGGTTACACCTTTCCTCGTAACTCGTGCCACTCTGTGGGACTTGTGTGGGCCCGGATCAACTGTTCCTTTCCCCTGATGAGGTTGCACGTTTTTCTATGTTCTTGGGGAGCGAGAAATGTATATTTTAATGTCTCATAATTACCTCGTACTTTACGGTGCCAAAAAGTCAAACATCCAACCCCACAATGCCACGTGTCCGACTAGCATCATTACTCTTTGTCTTTTGTAATCATGAAGGGACACGTGTCATCGTTCTATTTGGTCAACACAAAAGTATGTCATCATTAGTCATCGTGACATTACTTTATTAAAATTAATTTATCGGTACCTGCCCGGGTTTTACTCGGGTTTTCTTCACGAATACCGATGGCTTACCAAAAACGCAAGGCATACCCAACTGCCTTGAAAATGCCATGTACTTACTTATACCGGCATATATTCACTCAACTAATTGTCCTATACCTCAGGACATAGTTGGGTGGCATCCTTTCCACCGGGTTTACGTCGTATAGACCTTTTGTGTCCCATCTTCATTGGCACCTTAATTCCATGGCTTATGCATACAAGGTCCACTGACACGTATGGTCGAGTTTCTTAATCCCAGAAGGGCATCCTAACTCTCGACATTCTTGGAACTCTTCCTGAACTGGGCTTAGTCGTCCACCTACTTTAGGCTTATTCTCCATTCTCAAGGTCCGAAATTCGGGGTGTTACATATACGCTGTGTTGTGTTACAACCCCAACATATATCTTGACTACTTCTTGCAAGGCTTGTGGCAATTCTTTAACTTCTTTGGGATCAATATTATTGGGCAGATAAATAGCATGTAACATTTCATATTGGTATAAAATTCTTATCAGTTTTGGTGAAGTTCCTGGGTACGCTACAACTTTGTTAAAAGCAAAGTGAGAGGCGTATTTAACATGTGGGTCTGAAAGTTCCATGTTTCCAGTTTTCTTGACAAGTTTTCTGAAAAATTGATATTTAGAGTAGGTATCAAATGAATCTCTTCGGGTAATTCGGGGTTGTGAGGTTGAGACTTCTATGGCTTTTCCTTTTTCTTTTCTTATGGCTTCTTCTTGCATTTGGGCTTTTATAATTTCATTGAAAGGGATTATAGGTTGAGGTGTTTGGGCTTGGGTTTGAGTTTGAGTTCGAGTTTGAGTTTGGACTTGGGCAGTAGGCCCACTAACATTTTCTTGGGTAGATGACCCTCTAACATTTTCTTGGGTAGATGACTCATTCCTATTTTCCTAGGTTTGGGTGGATGACCCAATTTGAGTATATGACTCATTTAATTCCATCTCAGTTTGTGTTGGTGATTCAGGTGTACTTACATTTCTTTTTCCATTTCCTTCCAACTTCTCTACTCTTTTGAATAGAGTATCGACCTGTTGGGTTAGATGAGCAATATTACTTAGAAGATTTTGTATAGTTGAACTACACTGACTGTTTAACAGACTAACATTCATTTTTAGAATGTTTAAATCTACTAAAGTTGTCTGGCATCCATTACAAGTTTGATTAGAATTCATTCCTGAGCTGGATCCTGCGTTAGATTCCATCTGCTCATAAAATCTGCAATAAGATTATTCTTTCCTGGCACATACTCAATAACATAATCATAATAAGCCAAATCTCCTTGCCATTTAAATAACATTTTATTTGCTAATTTTTCTCTCCTCTTTATTCCTTTATCAAGCCAAGATTTTACTTGTGTATTGTCGGTCTAATAATAAATTGTGTATTTACTATAGATAATTCAAATTTCTCTACTTCTTTTACTATTGTTAATAACTCTTTCCAATTAAATGATATTTTCATTGTGCTTCTAAGAATTTTTCACTCGCATATCTAGTTATAATTTCTTCTCCTTTTTCATTTTCATGATATAATGCTGCACCCCAATACTGATCAGAGGCATCAGTATAAATTATCCATCTTACATTTTTTTGTAAAGGTATTGTTAACTTTGGTAAATTTTGACAAATTTTCTTTAGTTGTTCAATAATTTTAATTGTCTCACAATTCCATTTCCACTCAGTTTTTTCTCCTACTAATTTAGAAATTTTTGATGTTAATTTTGCTAAATTCGGAACATAATTTCTTACTTGATTAATGAGTCCTAAAAATGCTTGTAAATCTTTTTTATTTGTTATTATACCAAATTCTAAAACTTTTTTACTTATATGATCTTGTAATTCTATTCCATTTGTGGTTATTAAATGGCCTAGAAAAGGTATTTCTTGTTTTCTTAATATAGATTTCTTGGGTGATATATTTAAACATTTTTCTTCAATTAAATCTACAAACTGATTTAAATGTTTTTCATGTTCTTCCTCATTGTCTGAAAATATTAATATGTCGTCTATATATATTACAGCAAAATCTCTTATAGGTAATAATAATTTCGATACAAATTCTTGAAATATCTTTGGGACTATTATGATATCCCATAGGTAATACATTCCATTCATACAAACCTTCGGATGTACTAAAAGTCTGTATATTTTTTACTATCTTCTTCTAATTTTACTTGAAAAAATCCTAATTTCCAATCAAATTTACTAAATATCATGTTTCCTCTTATAAGGTTAAATAATAATTCCATTTTGTGTATTGGATATCTGTTTTTAATAGCTATACTATTCAACTTTTTATAATTTATAACCATTCTACTTTTTCCTCTTCTTTATTCACTAAGTTTTCTAACAATCATTGCTAGTGATGAATATTCAGATCTACTTTCTCTTATTAAATTATATTTTTTCATTTCATTTATATGCATTACAAATTCTTCTTTATCCTCAGCTGTCCAAGGATAAGGTTTACAATTTATCTCTTTACTATAATCTTTTAGTTCTATTTTTTTCCATTGGTTTAGATTTTTCCCAATGTATTAAAGGGTTTTCACTAAAATTTTCTAATATTCTTTGTTCTATAGATTTTTCTTCTCTTATAGTTAACGTTGCTAACATATGTTCTATTTTTACTAGTTCATTATTCTGTAAAAATTGTACTTCTTCCTTATGTTTCTTCTTTTGAAATTTTTCATCTTTTCTTTTATATGGGCTTGTTATTCTTACTCCTATAGCTTGATGTTTACAAAGTGTTGTTAATACTAAAGCTTTTTCTATAAAAGTAAAAGGATAATATTTTTCTAAAAAGTCTAATCCTAATATTATATCACATTGAGGTTCATTGTATTGATTTAATTCTTGAATTTTTAACTCATAATTTCCTATTTGTACCATTACATTTTTTGCTTCTAATTCTAACATATGTATTTCTCTTCCTGCTGATTCCATTCTAATAATTCTACTTTTTCTTTTCCACATTTCTGGCAATAAAACGTTATATTTTGCTACTGTTAAATTTGCTCCTGTATCTACTAAAGCATGATATTTTCTAGCTCTATATTTCTCATAATTAAATTTTATCAGTATATAATATAATGGTCTTTCACTCATATTCTAGATAATATTTCCAATTTCTTTTTAAGATTGCTTTTACACATTTCTCTATGATGCATTCCTATTCTAATATTATCTATTACTAGATGATGAAGTCCTGGGTATCTAATATACAAATCTGGATATCCCATTCCTTTTATAAAACTTCTTCTTTCTTCATTTGCTTTATTTACTTCCTTAATTATATATCTCATCATTGTTTTATCTGTTCCTAAAACTTTAGTTAAATTATTATTATATCTATAATATGTTTTCCATTTCATTACTTGATTTGGTGGTCTTCCAACCATTCTTCTTTCTTGTATAATACTCGTAATTTTCTTCATATCTTATTTATCAAATAGATTTCCTATTAAACTCTAGATAACAATTCTAATCTTCGTTTAAATATATTCATTGCTAAAATTCTTTGTTGCCAAAATTCATAAGCTTATTGTATCTCTTCTTTGCTTGGTTTGCTACTATTGGATTGTTTTGTTCTTGTGCTTCCTCATATCTCGTTATCTCTTTGCTAAAATTCTTGCATATTCTAGTCTATCAACTTCTCTTATAAGTTTTATCATTAATCTGTATAGACTTTTATCTGCTGCTGGTACTTTTGTTTTATAGTTTCTTGAAACATATGTAAGTGTTGGGTTTTGATTCATATCCTAGATAGTAATTCTAATTTCTCTTTCAAGTGCAATTTTATAGTCTTACATGAATTCAATCTTCTCATATTTTGGTTAAAATACATTGGATGATTAATAAAATTTTCAGTTGTTAACCTTGATTTATATATTTTGATTTTTGATTTTAGTTTCTTCACCAGTATTCTTATTAAATTTACATCTGCATCTGGTACTAATGTGGTTTCATCTATTTCTCTTTCTATATCCTGTCTTCTATATATAAATACAATTTTATTTCTATTTTCATCCCATTCAATACTTATGTCTTTGTAAATCATGATAATTTTGGTATTATAATTGTTTGATGATTTAAGTTTATCATTATTCTTGTATCTTGGATTCTATATGGTTTTACTAATTCTAAAAAATCTTTTCCTAATATTATCTTATAGTTAAATGCTAATTCCTCTTTTACTAATAGGTTTAAATTAATTGTATCTCTATTATTAAATCTTAATACTACATTAGATTTTGTTTGGTTTCCTTCGAATATTAGATTATCTTCTGTAAATCCTATATCTATTTCACTTTGTTCTACATGTTCATATACTTTTGCTATAATTTATTTCCATGATGTATTTGATTTTACTTCTAATTTTATAAAATCTTCATTTTTTGGTCTAATCTCTTTTAAACTTGAGCTTATTGGTCTTTCTCGCTAACAAATTTCTTCTATTAAAATTATCCATAACTTCCCGTGTTGAATCTATTGTTCTAAGACTTAGAGTTCTATGAATTCCTTTACTAGATGATGGTCTATTATATTCTATGCTTCTCCTTGGATTTATATTTATGTTTAATGTTGGATTTTCTGATGTATTTATTCTTAAAGATCTTTGTCCTAAAATATTATTAGTTATCATTCTCCTAGGATTATTTTCATAATAACTTCTAGTATTATCTAATTCTAATTGTAACATTTCGGGTATAGTAATTTGTTTTGGATCAATTCTAATTTCTTTTATTATTAGCATAAAATATTTATCTATTGTTATTTTTCCTTTATTTTTGTTATAAATTTTATGTTCATTTGTAAATATTAATCTCTATCATTGTTGTTATACTTATTGTAATACCCGACATTTCTTTGTCTGGAAATCATGTTGAGATAAATAAATTACTACTTCTTATAGGTGAATATGTAGTCTCAAATAATAAGTTATAATTATCTTATTTTCTAAGGTAATTTCGTGGAAATTTGAAAAGATAAAGAGCTAAAATCCCTAAAAAGAGTATTTTTGAGGCATAAAATGGCCTAAAATATTATGATAAATACTAAGAGGCAAGAAAATATTTGTTAAAAATTAGAAAGTATGTTGTCTCTAATTTTAGGAATTTTTAGAACTATTTTTCTTGGAAAATAATAAGGCAAAAATTAAATATAATTTTGGGAGCATAAATTGCCCCATGATTTTTAATATTTTACATGGGATATAAAATACCAATGTTAGTAAAATAGTTGTGATATAATAATTAATCATAATTAAAAAAATTGTCAATAATTAGTAAAAGGCTAATTAAGGAATTAATGGCAAATTATTTTTTAATAAAGGAATCTTAAAAAAAACGAAATAAAAAAAAAGAAAGAAAAAAAAAATAAATAAATAAAATAAAATAATAATAAAGGTAAATTGAATAATGGTTTGAAATCCGGTAAATGCAGTAAAAACTTAAAATCTGTACAAATTGGAATAGTTGTGAAGATGTGGAAATCCTGGAGAAAATATAAGGACTTATCTGGAACCCACATAATTTAAACTCGAAAGTACGACCAGTGAAGGTTATTTTTGCAAACACGGAAGAATAAGTTCAGTCCGACCAGGAGAGTCTAATTAGACCATAAATCTCGGTATCCTGCTACCAACCAAAAAGTATACTCAAAATTTAAGGATGTTAGTGATCGATCTAGCAACCTAGGAAATGAATTTCGTTAAAGTAGAACTTAAGATAAAAAGATATTTTGTGAAAAGGCATATAAGAGAAGTGTGAACCAATGGAAAATAAATCATAACTTGAAATCCTTGAACTAAGTAGAAAACAACTGGACATATTATGGATCGTGAATTTTTGTCCGAGAAGATGGCGTTAGCGAAGTAATTTCAGAATCGGCGTTTGTCCGAAAATGTTTGGCGGACAACGGAATACCCTTAATGGGATCAAAAATTTAGTTAACTTAGACATTTCCAAAGAGGAAGAATAGACCTTCAAGGCTGTAATACCCGCATATTTATTTATCGGAAATATTACATTTTGGTAAATAAATTAGGCTATTTCTGATAAGTGAAATTATTGTTGCAAGACTTGTGTTATTATAGTCTATTTTTCTAGGATGAGTTCTGTAGGAAATTAGAGAATTTAAGGGCCAAAGTGCCAAATGACCAAAATACCCATGATATGCGAAATGACTTAGGAAAATTGTGAAAAATCCTAAAAGGCAATGAAATAATTATTTGAGTTAGGAGAGTATATTATCTCTAATTGTGATAATTTGATAAATTATGAGCATGGAGAAATTGAATAAGAATGCTCAAAAAGTATTATAATGACCATAATACCCTCTCAAATTCTAGAATAATGCGAAAAACATGAAAACAGAAATGTCGGTGCTAGAATTATGAGGTAATGAGGCATTTTAATTAAGAAAATTATCAACTAGTGATAATAAAGTAGTTAAGTAATTTACGGCTAATTACTTAAGAATAAGTAAAGGAAATTCATAAGTAATTTTGTAAAACCCTAAAATTAGTGGTTTTTGGCTTAAAATTAGTAAGAACATATTTAGTAATTAATTGGAGAATTTTGTGAAAAATAAGTGAGTTTAGGTATTTTTAAGCCTAAATACAAGAATGGACCAATTAGGTAATTTAGTGAAATTTTTGGAAAATTGGAATAAATAAATAATTAAATAAATAATTAAAAAAAAAAAAGGGCCTAGCCGAAAATTGGAAGAGAAAAATAGAGAAAGGAATAAATTTAAAAAAAAAATCATGATATTTTATTATTATATAATATAATTAAAGTTAGTGAATAGTAAATGAATAAATAGGAAACGGATCCTATCTAGAGAACCAGGAATAGGAATTCCAAAGTCAAGGTAAAATATTGATCAGTGAGTTTTTACCTTCAAGTGACCTCTTCCGGAAGTTAATTAGAGGTCGGTAGCGCATTTACCTAATAAGACGAAATAGGGAAAAATGCGAGATAGTCACATTTTGGATCTGAAGAAAATAAATTATAACTCAACATCCGGAGATGAGTTTATGATTATATGGACATATTTGGAATCGGTGAATTTTTGTCCGGAGGTTGATGATTCCGAAAACGATTTTCGTGAATCGGACGCGCTTTAGGACACGTTTTTCGAGAAAACTTCAACTGGATCGTTGGAACCACAGCGTAAGGGACTGGAATCTAAGTTAAATTAGATATTATTGATGAGGAAGAGAAGATCTTCAAAGTTATGAATTCAGAATTTAGAGACTACGCGAAACGGACACCGATCGGGGAAATTCTATCGGGCCCGGGCATAAAGTAAGCTTAAGTCACCATTCTTGGACCAATGGTTTGATGCCACATCACCCCCCTATATGTCGACCAAGAAGCCCATGGACAAGGATTTACCACCATTTCAACTTTGATTTTACATGGTGATAAGTTAAGGAAAAATTACAAAACTTGGAAAGTGAAAATTACCAAAGTAGCCCAATTTTTGCCTATATAAAGGCATGAACTCTTCATTCATTCTTCACACCTCCTCTTCTCTCTACCTTGGCCAAAACTTAGAGTGAGAAACTCTGCAAAAGTTTTGCCCTAGCTCCGAGTAAGTTCTTCGTCCTTAGCTTTTAGTTTTAGTAGTTCTTTCGGTAGTTATAGTAGAACTGTTGTTTTGATCTAGGAAGTTTCAGAATATATTCCTATACTTGTTTTTAAGCCTCATTGCATTGAAAGATGCCTGACGAGGTAAAAACCTAGTAGGGATAATTTTGAAATGGAATAAGGTCAAAGTAACGAAGTTACGCGAAATTCGCCGATAGGTCCAACTAGGGGCAAAATGGTAATTTGTACCTAAAATGCCCGTTATAATGCTAAATACTAATAAATACGATAAAAAATCCTTATAGGATATCTGTTGTCATACCGCTGTTTTTACCATTTACGGGCCAAAATTGCCGTTTTTCGTAAAACGTACCGAAAGGACCCTCAACGAAGGTACGTTCGCGACGTACTGTAACACTGACTCTTATGATTGTGTTATGCTTGTATATGCTTGCTGTGTTCCTGTACAGAGACTCTGTCTCACTATTTTAATGATATACACGGGTTATGGTTTTGATAACACCGATTAAAGTTTTCCTAGCGCTGAGGACACGACTGTACATCGTGGCACGGGTAGAATGTGCAGACCGGGATAACAAACAGGCTACAGGGGGGCTGTGTGTTATTATTGCCTTGTATACATCATTATGTTTTTCCTACATCTGTTATGGGCTTTTGTAGGGATCTTTCTGAAAATGTCATGAATACCTGTCATACATATATTGCTTGCATAAGCATGAGGTTAACCGTTACCTGAGGTCCGATGGGCATTGGACCTCAGTCTGCATGAATAGACAGGAAAGAGTCATGAACCAGAGGAGACACTAGGGGATGGAGCCGTAGATAGACGCCATGAGACGAAGATGTGAGAAGGCACCCCAAATAAAATGCGGGAAGAAAGTCAACCAAACTCGCCATATAGCATGAATCTAATAAGGTTACTTCATATCATTTGGTGCTTAAAACGAAAGGGTCGTCTTGTGGATCAGCCAATCAACACCCTAGTACGGTGAGGCTCCCACTAGACCTACCCGCCCGGCCAAATGGAATGATTTAACCGAGTTAGGTTCTATGCCCCAAGTCTACTCAAGGCTTGGATGAAGAGGGTATAGTTACATCGTAATTATAAAGTTTTGTATTCTTGTATCACATGAATTATTCCTTCGGAAATCTTATAATATATATCGGTATACGTCAGGCATCATCATATGTCTGAGTATTTCATTTCAGTTACTCAGTGTTATTCTCGTTGTTCAAATTTTTAGTACATGCTCTCCGTTTCCGCAAAACGCTAAGTTGTAGCACCTCAAACTCTAGTGAATTTTATAAAACCACGTGTCACCGGCACGATTTTTGCTACGAAACTTGGGGTGTTACAAAGGCTACGCTCCCGGATTTTTGAGATTCCGCAAGATTACGCGTTTAGGACACCGAACCGGGAACTTTATCGGTACCAGCTCATAAAGTAAGAAGATGACATCATGGATGATGTCATCTTTTGTCAAAAAAAGAGGAGGGGAGGTCGGCTAGCATGGATGGAGGGCCAAGATGTGATCTTCAAATTTACCCTAGATCTGATGGTTCGTAATTAGGAAGACTGAAGTTCGAGTTATTTACCGAAATGCCATACGGTTTTTCTATAAATAGCTCTTCACCCCTTCATTCATTCTTCACAATTCCTAGAGATTTTTATAGAGAGATTTTAGAGAGAAGGAGGAGCCGGTGGAATTAGCAAAGTGTCGGGTAAGTTCTTCGGTCCCTAGTCTTAAGCTTTAGTAGTTCTTTCAGTAGCTATAGTAGAAATGCTATGCATATCTTTAATTTGCCAAGATAGTTTAGATATCATGTTTTAGGGATAAATATGATATTTATTTCAAAAATATATTGGAGGAAGAGATATGGCAAAATTTTGGAAAATTAGAGTCAAAGTAGCGAAGCTCTGGCGAAATTTCGCCAAATAGTCAAACTAGGGGCAAAATGGTAATTTGTACCTAAAATGCCTGTTATGATGCTAAATATTGATAAATGTGATATTATCCTTATAGGATATCTTTGATCACGAACCGCTTTCGTACCGCTGTCTAACATAAGTGCCGTTTTTCTGTCAAACGTACCGAAGTACCGTCAACGAAGGTACAGACGCATACTGTAACCCTAACTCTGTGCTGCTCATATACATATATGCGATAGATACGTTCATAGACTGAGGCTCTGTTTAGGGTCATTAATTACACATACAGTTTACACGGGTTGTAGTATTGGTAATACCGTTTGAGTTTTCCTAGCGCTGAGGACACGTGTTGTGATCGTGGCACAAGGTATGTGCAGACATGTTGTGGGACTTTACATATTTTTTTGTGCTTATGTTCTGTCATTGTATTGATCATACATCTGCTCTGTGCTTATGTGTTGATATCTTTCGTTGTATTGTTATGAATATCTCTTTCGATATACTTTTTTTATTTGAGCATAAGGTTAACTGCTACTCCGAGATCTAAATTGGAATTGGATCTCGGTTTGTAGTTTCGTGGTCCGGAGGACCGAGGGTTGGAGACAAAAGGGGGCAAGCGGCTGAGTAGGATTCAAGACGGAGATTTAATTACCGTCAATGTATTTACTTTTGAACACTAGGATGACTGTATCAATACTATTACACTATGGTTAATGTTTTCTTATGGTTCAATTACTCATTCGCTCCAATGCTCTACTCTGATTTTAAAAAAAAAAAAATCCACTGTAAAAATTGGGATGTTACACTTATACTTCTAGATCCTGGTTGTAATCTTACATTATGTAAATTATGATATACTAAAATTGATTTATCCCTGTTTTCTTCTACTCTACTAATTGCAAAATTTGTATTTAAAGTAAATTTTAATTTTTGATATATTAAATTTCCGCTATCATTCGTAAAATACTATCTTCTACATTACTTGATTATTCTTCCATCTGTTATTAATAATTCTAATGGTGAATCTATTCCACTTTGAAAATAAGCTTTTACCATAACTTGCACTCCTGCAATATATATTTCAAATATTTCATCTTTAAAAGGTATTTTTGATCTTTCATGTTCTATTAAAGCTTTGCTTATTAAAGGTATTCTTAATACTCCTTCATACATTAAGGTTGATTCTATTGGATACTTCTTTTCTAATACTACACATTGCGATTTCTCTTTTTTCTTATTTTTTTTAATATTTTACTTACTTTATCTAAGAATTTTTCATCTTTTAAGCTATTAACTGTCATATCTAAGTGTTTTTCTTTTATTTTATCATATTGTTCCTTATTAAATGTTATTCTTCTTTCCATTGAACTTTCTTCTATATTTATATATTCTTCATATTCTTGAAATTCTTGGTTACTAATAATTTCGTTGTTTTCTATTTCTTCTGCATTCATCATATTTATATAATTTTTCCTTTGATCTATATATTCTTTTTCTATTTCTTCTTCTTTTTCTAAACTTTTTGATTCTTCTTCTATTTCTTCTTCTGATTTTCCGTTTCATATTCATATGTTAATTTATATATTTCTAATTCATTTTCTATAGGTTCTTTGAATTCCATTAAATCTATATCTAAGGGTTCTAATTCTAATTCTTCTGCTTTTTCTAAGCTATTCATTTTCTTTTTTGATTTCGGTTTATCACGTTTGTTGCTATATGTCCTAAATCTCTACAATTATAACATCTACATTTATATGGTTTCTTACTCTTATTTTTATTGTTCTTTCTTCTTTTAAAATATTTATGTGGCTTAAACTTTCTTTTATTTTTAGGATTATATTTTCTAAAAAAAACTTCTTTTTTGGATATTTTTAAAATTTATATATCTTTCTTTTCTTCCTATTCTTCGACAACCATTTATGTTGATTACATCCCCATTTATGTGGTTTTTCTAATTCTGAACAATTTACCATTAATTTATTTAATTTATAATATTTAATATTTCTCCATGCTTCTTTACATCTTTCTGATAAATATTTTCTTAAATATTCTTCTCTTCTTCCCATTGTATCTATTACTCTTACAAAATTTGGATCATCTTGGTTTTTTATTGCTTGTGTATATTCTTCTACTAAATTTTCTCGAGATTAATCTAGGTAATTTTCTATAAAACATATCTAAATAAAATTTTTGTTTTTCGGGTTCTACTATTTTTGCTTCATAATAATATTTTTTATATTCACAAACATATTGATTTGTATGTGTTGGTTCTAAACTACAAATTTTCATTTCATGTAAGTATCTTATTGCTCTTAAAACATGTGTATATTCCACGCTTGCTACATTTGTTCCTACGAATTCATTTTTTAATACATTTTCATATTTTCCTAATATTGCTTTGCATATAAGACTTCTCTTCTTTCATATGATGTTTCATCTAATCTTCTAACTTCCCTTCTAAAATCTAATGTTCTTCCTTTCCACCAATGTAGTACATTTCCTATAAAACTTACTTCAATTATCATATTTACAGCTTCTGGTTCTATTTTTCTATTTATTAATGCTATTAATTGAGATTTTCTCCATTCTTCTATTCTTCTTTCATTATCTAAATTACAATATAAATCTAGCCATATTCCAGAATTTGGGATTTGTCTAGTTTCATATTGTTCTAGTGGCGGTGGTATAAATTTTTTTCCATACATTTTAGGTTTTTTATAACTAATATCAAAAACTACTTTTGAAATATTACTTAAATCTTCTCTTGCTAAACTTATTTGTCTTCTTATTTCTTGTTCTCTTGCTCTTCTTTGTATTTCTGGTGGATCTATATGATTTCTAAATAATGTTTCTTGTTCTTGTTTTTGTTGTACTTGATTGGGCTTATTGCATATTAATTTGATTTTCATCTATTATTCTTAAATTTTGTAATTCTTGCATTATTTCTTCTATGTTTGTTTCATTTTGACTCATAAATTTCTCTATTTCATCTTCTAAATCTGAATCTCTATTTCTACTTTTCATCATATTTAATTTTCTAGTTTCAAATAAGTATTAAATAAACTTAATAATTCTCCAAATTTATCTCTTGTTTCTACATTTTTTTAATAATTTATCTCTTAATTCAACATTTTGTATTACATTACTATTTTTATATTCCATTTTATATTCAGTTTCTATTCCTTTGTTTTTATAAAATTGTTCTAATTTTCTTAATCCATCTACAATATCTATTTTATTATTGTTCATAGTTTCGTAAATTGTAAATAAATTATTATTAATTACATTTTGACCTTTTTTAATTTATCTGTTATTATTCTAGTTTGTTCTACATTTACATTTAGATTTTGGTTTGTTATATTATGTATTGTAGTGTCTGAATTTTCCCATTCATATAAAGATCTCATCATATTTATTTGAGGATTATTAGTTATTGGTTCTAATTTTTCACATATTCCTAAAGCCTTTTTTATTCCTTTAAGATCATTTTTTAATTCCTTTAAATCTTTTGTATTTTGTTTTATCTCTGTTTTTATTTCATATATTTTTTGTTCTAATGGTTTTGCTAATTCTCTTAATCTATCTTTTTTATTTTTAATATCTTCTTTTCCTTAAATTTCTTTAGTTTCTTCGGTAATTGCCTTATTATTTCCTCTAAATTAAATACCTGCAATAAATCTTCTATATTTAAATTTATATAACTTCCTAATTGTTTCATTAAATACATATTATTCCAATTCATCGATTACATGCGTATTCCCCTTGACCTCCTAATATAAAAGGTGTAAAATTACAAGTTTCTATTTCTTTTTCATGCAATAAATAAGAACTATCGGGTAACTTATCATATTCTATTTCATACATTCTAGGTTCTAACTTTTTAATTGTATTCATTTTACAACTAAATATTAACACTATAGCTTGTACAAATATTAAACACACAATAAGATTAAAATTAAACTAAACACACAATAAGATTTCTCTTTCTCGTGAAGCAAATCAGTTATTACTGCAACTTCAGAGGATACTTGAGATAATCTTCAAACAACAATATATATAATGCAATAAAATAAGCAAAATAAGGTAAACTTTAACAATATCAACAGAAAAGGGATCAAACTTCGGTTTCATATTATCATTAATCCATAGCTCTGATACCATATAAGCGAACAACCAGGTTGTTAGATATGATTAGTTTTGATGATGTCTTATATACATGTCATTATTAAAAGCAAAAAAGTTTGAGTAACATAAGTTATCTCCTACATTGACTAACTATTGTATTTAATGTAGATTAATCCAAGATGAATTATAGAGATTAATCAAAAAGGAGATATTGAAGTTACAGAGAATAAAGAGTCCAAGTTAAATTATGAAGAATGATTAAGAGAAGAAAAGAAAGAAAGAGTTGAGTTATAGAGATTCATCAAGAAGAAGATAAGAGTTCACAAAAAAAAGAATCTGTTAAGTTGTCAAAGGATTTTTGGGAATAATCAAGAAGAAGAGGAGGTTGAAGAAGGAAGAACTTGCTAAATGGAATGAGAATATCATTATACAAGTTCCAAGATTGATTCTAGAAGTCTCCACGATCAAATGGAAGTTGGAATGACTCAATTCGGAGTTAAAACAAGCAAAAATATGATTCAGGATGAGTTAACTCGAGTTGGGGACTAAATAACTTGAGTTAATAAGTTGCTACAGTGTTTTCCCTCTTCTGGAGTGAGTTAACTCGAATTATATATGAGTAACTCGAGTTGTGTAACTCGAGTTATCACTCATAACTCGAGTTAAGGTGTATTTCAGCAACTATGTTCACCTCTGTTTCACGTTTCAGCTGAGCAAGCTCTGGTATTTTGATGATATCTCCCAAACCAGAGATCGGATTGAGGTGAAACCAGTGGCATATGAAACTAGACTCCCAATGCGTAATTGTGATATAAAATCCAAGCCCAAAGGAGTTCAGATCAAGGATATATGAATTGTGGAAGTTGACACTACAATTCACGCCACAGTACAGACATAGCTTTGGTGTTTTGAGAGTATCTCACAAACTACAAATCGGATTGAGTTGAAATTGGTGGCATATGAAAGTAGACTCAAAGGGATTTCCATCAATATTTGAACCAACTAAAAAGGAGTTCAGACCATGGAGATATGGCCTTCGAAAGTTACAATCAGTTCAAGATGGTTCAAGAACGCTCAACATACAATGAGTTTGGAATGAGTTGTTAACTAGGCTTTGATAACTCAAGTTAGGAATGGAAACTTGAGTCAACATCAATCAGAGAGGAAGGCATAGAAGAATGAATATTGAGAAGAGTTTTTAACTCGAATTAACAAAGTGGCAGAGCAATGTTCACAACGTCTCTGAGAATTCTGAAATTAATGTTATCAATTGATTACTACTTGTTATACTCTTCAATGTTATTAATAATCTTTGTGAAGAAGTTTCAGATGATCAAAAGCTCGGATTGAGGATCAATGCCAATGCTAGCAAACACATGTGAGCCACTGTCATATGAATGGGTAACTCGAGTCATCATGATTAACTCGAGTCATTCGAAGACAGAAAGCAATCAGAACTTTGGAGCACCTTGGCAACTCGAGTCACAACTCGAGTTACGACAACTCGAGTCACATACGACAACTCGAGTCGAATCCAAAAACAAAATGCATAACGGCACTTAAAACAACTCGAGTTTTATGGAATAACTCGAGTTAACATATCTTTGCATCGATTTCAAAAAATCTCAAAATCATTGTTTGTTTTCATTACATCTTTATCATCACTCATTACTATTCCTAACTATCTTTAATCGAATCACCGTGTCCAAGAAATCTCAAAATCATTGTTTGTGATTTCATTAATCTTTATCATCACTCATTACTATTCCTAACTATCTTTAATCAGTTTGTTAATGAGTTTTTAGTAATTAATTGGATAATTTTGTGAAAAATAAGTGAGTTTAGGTATTTTTAAGCCTAAATGCAAGAATGGACCAATTAGGTGATTTTGTGGAATTTTTTGGAAAAATTGGAATAAATAAATTAAATATAAAATTAAATAAAAAATAAATATAAAATAAAAATAATAAGGTGCCATCCAAAAATTTGAAAGAAAAAGGAGAGAGAAACAAATTTTAATGTTATGGTAAAAATTGTATTATTATATTAATATAATTGAATATAGTGAATAGTAATGTAATAAATAGGAACGGATCCTATCTAGAGAACCAGGAATAGGAATTCCAAAGTCAAGGTAAAATATTGATCAGTGATTTTTATGATTATGTGAAGGATTAACATTGGATTTTGCCTTAGCTCAAGTAAGTTCTTCGTCCTTAGCATCTAGGAAGTTTCTAATGATTATGTCATCGAGCTCCACGTTTTTCCGTAAAAAGTCGGTAATATTTTCCAATGGTCATATACGCTTACAACGATCATATTCTAAACTGGAGGAATTGCTCAACGGTCATAAATTGCAACTAACTATAAAAGGAGAAGTATTCAAGATAAAGGCGGTTGGAGACACGAGATTACCGTTTCATTATCAAAATGCCAATACTCTGACATCTATATCACTTACTCTCCGATTATCTCTATGATCATATAGTTTACCTTAGAGAGTGAGATTATGTGTATTGTTCCTCAGTGTTTATTCATTTACTCTTTTAGAGAGAACATTTCTGAGTATTAAATCATTGTAAGAATCTCGAGTCGTGGAACTTGGAGATTGGGTTATCAGTTTACAACTTGTAAGGGGGAGTGTATCCTAGTGAGAGGATAACTTCGAGTACAGAGTGGGTAATTGATTGAAAGAAGTATCTCGGTGAGAGTTTTGGCTTCACAAGTGCCTGGTTGAACTTGTGGGATTGTAAAGGCTTCTCTTGTGCCCGGATTAAACAAGAGTATAGTGGATTGAAAATCTCAAGTGGAGCTTGGGGACTAGACGTAGGTCAAGGATTGGCTGAACCAGTATAAATCTCAGTTTGCATATTTTCTTCCCTTATCTCTTATATTTCCAGTATATGTTTATTTGAATATCTAATTGTTGATTTAGAAGTTGCGAAAAGATTTTCAAAGTTTTTAAAGTTTTATCAGACACCCAATTCACCCCCCCCCCTCTTGGGTGATAGCCAGGTCTTACACAGGTTATATGCTCAAATATAGAGAAGATATGGGTATGACGATACTATAACCAACCATCAAGCCTCAGGGTTTGACCAAATATGATCCAAGTCATGGAAGGATACATGTCCTCTTTCATACAGGAATACATTTACAGAGAGTACAAGGCTCTCAAACCTTCCTCCTTCAGACCACATTCAACACAGCCTTCCTTCGTTTCCTATTGGAGGCGTAGCTAAAACTTGATTTTATGGTTTTTTATATGATCATAACCAAACCTTAGCCTTATTTGAGAAAATAACCATGTGTATCTTACTGGATCATAACTAATAAATTGCCGATAATATTACTCCCTAATTTGACCATATATATATATATATATATATATCTAAAATGTATGTATGTATGTATTTATGTATGTATGTATGTATCTATCTATCATATACATGTATCACAATAAGGTATAGTTTATTTGGTGTTAGTATTTATTAAACTTCTAACTTAAAGTGTTAGAATAGCCTTTGAGAGTTTAAATTAATTATAGAAAAATAATAATAATTAATAATATAATAGTAAATTGGCAAAAATTCGGCCTAAGAGTAAAAATGACAAATAAAACCCAAAATATATATTTTGGCCTTCAAAAATTAAAATGGACCTTGGAGGGTTGTTATAGGCCCAATAGCCTTACATTAAGCCTAGTGTCATGACATTGGAGATTGTGAAGAGTTTGGAAATAATAACCCGCCGTCTGCAAATGTATATTTATAAGACGCAATAATTGCCGAGACAATTAAACGAAAGTGAAATCAGTTGAAGATTTTGAAGCAGTCAGGTAGTAACCTTAATCCTCATATACTTTGTATGCCTTATGTATGTTTTACCATATATATGACATACATTTGGTTATCATTTATTTCCAAGCGCTATGGAACCGAAACATGTTGTGTCCATAAAGGGCTTTGTTGTGTGATGTGCCCGATGGTCTATGCTGTGTGCTATTAGGACCACTGCAGTCTGTGCTGTGTGCTATTAGGACTGCTAGTTCTGAATTTGGCTGTGTGTCTTGATACTAAATGTTATGTGGTATTTGTTTAATTATGGTTTTTCTTACATGCATTATTTATACATTTTATATGAGATTAACGATTACTCCCCATTTAAGCCTTCAAGCATTTCATCTAGGTCTGAGCCAGGAGACTGAGGTAAGACAGCGGAGCAGGGTTAAGGTTTTACGATGGTGGTTGCCAGAGACTTGCTTTTGGATACATTGGTGTCCCGGATGACTATATTATAATTATTTTTGGGTCTCAATATTCGGGATAACTGTATACATGATCCCTCCTGGGAAATTTACCTTTCCGTATTATATCTTACCAGTATATTGTTGTCCAAACCGGTGTAAGCTCTACTGCTAATACTCTGATAAATGACTTAAAAAGTAAAGGATCACACTACCCGCCACCCAAAAGGGCGAGGCCGAGTAAATGTGTAACACTGGGTAAAACTTATCAAAACTAGTCATAATTACACCATTGCGTAAATATAATCGAGATATCAAAATACATAATGGTCCGTTGCAGGATTACATCAAGCAAACGAGCTAAAATATGAGGGCCAATAATAGTAATTATGGGGAGTCTTAGGAGGAAGATTCAATATTTTCAGTTCCTGTTCCGCTTGCTGTTGCATGGATTTTCTCATCAGTTCTTGCTCCGCTTGATGCTGCATAACTTTTCTCATTAGTTCCTGCTCCGCTTGCTGTTGTATAACTTGCATAACGTGTGCGAGTTCTTTGTGGCGTTTTCCTCTCTTTTGCCATTTCATCCACCATTTCTTCACGATAGGGTCTTGACGATCAATCTCTTTTATGATAACTTCAGCCTGCAAAATAATGAATTCAAATAAACATTTATGATTTCTTTTTTAAAAAAAACAGAAGATAATCGTGCTTTTGAACATAAGAGAAATAAACCTCAGATTGCATGTATTGAATTATACACTCCAAGTCCGCTCTATCTTTCTTTAGTTTCTCCTCAAACTCAGCATTAGATTCCTTTACATGTTGCTCAAACTCCCAAGAAAGCTCGTCACGGATTGGTGGAAATCTGGCCTAAAAATATAGACGGGTAAAACTTATAAAAAATAGTCATAATTACACCATTGCGTAAATATAATCGAGATATCAAAATATATAATGGTTCGTTGCAGGATTACATGACAGCAAACGAGCTAAAATATATGAGGGCCAATAATAGTAATTATGGGAACTATTAGGAGGAAGATTCAATTTTCCCAGTTCCTGTTCCGCTTGCTGTTGCATAGCTTTTCTCATCAGTTCTTGCTCTGCTTGATGCTGCATAACTTTTCTCATCAGTTCCTGCTCCGCTTGCTGCTGTATAACTTGCATAACTTGTGCTAGTTCTTTGTGGCGTTTTCCTCTCTTTTGCCATTTCATCCACCATCTCTTCACGATAGGGTCTTGACGATCAATCTCTTTTATGAGAGCTTCAGCCTACAAAATAATGAATTCAAATAAACATTTATATTTTCTAAAACAACAGAAGATAACTGTGCTTTTTGACAGAAGAGAAACAAACCTCAGATTCCATGTATTGAATCATACACTCCAAGTCAGCTCTATCTTTCTTTAGTTTTTCTTCAAACTTATGCTGCTCAAACTCCCAAGAAAGCTCGTCACGGGTCGGTGGCATTTTCAACTTATCCTCAAACTCAGAGATAGATTTCTTTAGTTGCTGCTTAAACTCCCAAGAAAGCTCGCATTTCTTCATTTTCTTACCAGACACACGACGAAGAACTGCAAGAGAGAAGTCGGAGAGATAATAGAAAATCTCAAACTGTTAGGATGATTTTCAATTCATGAAGTAGCCTCTATATATATAGATGTGGCGGGGAATATTTTAATATTAAAATATCCAAAAATATATCCATTTAATTTTCTGAGTTTAAATTTAGTCAAATCTCTATCATGCTTTTACAATATCAAATACTTGGATTTAAATTCTGATTTAAATGATAAATACGATTAAAATTTAAAAATATTGAATTAAATCATGTTCATCCAATATTTAGATTATTCCAATGATTTAAATTTTAGTTCTTATTTAATTCATATTATATTTGATTAGGTGAATGAGCTTATTTTTAAATTCAAATAAGCATATCTATTTTCTCCAAACTCCAAAATGAACCATAACAGCAAGTTACTAGTTTATTTCAAAATGTAGTATTTTAATTTAAAATTTAAACATTTATATTATTTTATAGGCTATAAAAAATATTATATATATACACTGCACATGAAGTTTAACTGCATGATTTTTACACTCGTGTGTGTGGTTTTCTAATGGAAATTGTGAAATAAAAAAGAACAAAATAAATATCCCTCAAACGTGGATGCTCCCTTTCAGCTCTACTCTACTTAAGGATATGGTTAATTTTTCTTTATGTTCTAGTATAACTAATGCTTTATAATGTTTTTATTTTATTATTAATATTGTCTTGCCTTATTATTTAAAAATATTATATTGGATTACATATTACTTATATTTAAATCATTATATATTTATATAATATTATTTTGATTTAATTATTACGTCACCAGCCCGACCAATCTGACCCTTTGAACAATGACTCGTTGATATTTCCAACTTGACATTCGGTTTGACTTTTAAAACAATGATTTAAATAGTGAGATGTTAACTATTATATTTAAATATAAAAATTACATTCCTTATTAATTGAAAATTGCCTTCAAAAGTCTTGCCTTTAGCAGAGACTAAGTAAGACTTTTAGCAGCGACACAAAAAGTCACCACTAAAAGTATCACCTTTAGCAGTGACTCAAAAATGTTGCAACTAAAAGCATGACTTTTAGAGGCGACAGAGAAAGTTGTCACGAAAGTTCAACTTTCAGCCGCGACAAAAAATGTCGCCATTGAAAGTCTCACTTTTAGTGGCCACTTTGTAGTGTCGCCCATGAAAGTTGAACTTTCAAGACTTTCAGCGGCGACTTTGTGGGTTTCTCGCTTAAAAACATACTTTCAGTGGTGACTTTTTTAGTCAAAGTACTTGTTTTTGTAATGTTATCTCTAAAGATTTTCTAAAAAGTTAAAATAAACAAACATAAATTTACTGAAGGTTTCACATTTCTTGTGTCATTAATTTACTTTAGTTTTCATGTTATTATTTTGGCTTTTTCTTTGCGCTTGGGAAGCACAAAAAAAGTATTTTTTTTTTAAGTATTGCATATTATTAGTTGTATGTAAGCTAGTTTGTTGTAATCTCTTGTGGATTGCTTTATAGTGGATCTTATTTTTCATTGAACAAAATTAGATGCGTCAAATTATTCTTTCTCCTTGTAAATTATCCAACATAGATTAAATTATTCAAAGTTCGGAATTTGCTAAAAACGTGTTGTCCCAACTTTTTTCCACGTATTTTTTCATTTATGTGAGGCATTGACCATCCGACACAACTTTCAAATTTAACCGTTCATTCATAAAAATGCAGCAATTTATAACGCCATGCAGCTTAATTACGCAGAATACCATTAAAAGGTGGAAATCTGGCCTAAAAATATAGACAGGTAAAACTTATATAAAAAAAGTCATAATTACACCCTTGCGTAAATGTAATCGAGATGATATCAAAGTACATAATGGTCCGTTGCAGCATTACATCAAAGCAAACGAGCTAAAATATGAGGGCCAATAATAGTAATTATGGGGACTATTACGAGGAAGATTAAACTTTCCCAGTTCCTGTTCCGCTAGCTGTTGCATAACTTTTCTCATCAGTTCCTGCTCCGCTTGCTGCTGTATAACTTGCATAACTTGTGCTAGTTCTTTGTGGCGTTTTCCTCTCTTTTGCCATTTCATCCACCATTTCTTCATGATAGGGTCTTGACAATCAATCTCTTTTATGAGAGCTTCAGCCTACAAAATAATGAATTCAAATAAACATTTATATTTTCTAAAACAACAGAAGATAACCGTGCTTTTTGACAGAAGAGAAACAAACCTCAGATTTCATGTATTGAATCATACACTCCAAGTCAGCTCTATCTCTCTTTAGTTTCTCCTCAAACTCAGCATTAGATTCCTTTACATGTTGCTCAAAATCCCTAGAAAGCTTGTCACGGTCTCACGGATAGGTGGGATCTTTAGCTTCTCCTCAAACTCACAGATAGATTTCTTTAGTTTCTGCTTAAACTCCGAAGAGACGATTTTGCGCATCAAGTCAGCTCTATCTTTCTTTAGTTTCTCCTCAAACTCATCATTAGATTTCTTTCCCTGCTGCTCAAACTCCCAAGAAAGCTCGTCACAGGTCGGTGGCGTTTTCAACTTCTCCTCAAACTCAGAGATAGATTTCTTGAGTTGCTGCTTAAACTCCCAAGAAAGCACGCATTTCTTCATTTTCTTACCAGACACACGACGAAGAACTGCATGAGAGAAGTCGGAGAGATAATAAAAAATCTCAAACTGTTGGGATGATTTTCAATTCATGAAGTAGCCTCTATATATAGATGTGGCGGGGAATATTTTAATATTAAAATATCCAAAAATATATCCATTTAATTTTCTGAGTTTAAATTTATTCAAATCTCTATCATGCTTTTACAATATCAAATACTTGGATTTAAATTCTGATTTAAATGATAAATATGATTAAAATTTAAAAATACTGAATTAAATCATGTACGTCCAATATTTAGATTATTCCAATGATTTAAATTAAATTTCTTATTTAATTCATATTATATTTGATTAGGTGAATGAGCTTATTTATAAATTCAAATAAGCATATCTATTTTCTCCGAACACCAATGAGCCATGACAGCCAGTTACTAGTTTATTTCAAAATGTTGTATTTTAATTTAAAATTTAAACACATATATTATTTTATAGGCTTTAAAACATATCATATATATATATATATATAGACACACACGAAGTTTAACAGCATGATTTTGACACTCGTGTGTGTGGTTTTCTAATGGAAATTGTGAAATAATCCAACAAAATAAATATCCCTCAAACGTGGTGGATGCTCCCTTTCATCTCTACTCTTTACCTACTTATTTTTCTTGGCCAAACTTTACCTGCTTGATATTTTTAATTAATTTTAATGTACGTATTTATTTATTAAATTTAGTTATTGATATCTTGCAAAAAGAATTAGGTGAAGTACTAATTATTTAATTTGTTATCATAAAGTATATTAATTATACAAGGAAGTAGATATGGGTTTAAACTTATTTAAATCTCTATCATATAGTATTTACAATATTAAATACTTAGATTTAAATCATTAATATGATTACAATTTAAACATAATATTAACTTTTCCCCCTTCCCCACCCATGCGCAATATACAATTCACACCCCATCCCTAGGGCTCAGCATCCTCATTAGAATGTTCACTTGAACCTGACTTTGATACTATATATGTAACATGTAATATCCCGGATATTTATTTAATTTAAATATTATAAAATAGGTGAATATGTTGTTTCAAATATTGAGCATAAATTATCTTATTTTCTAAGATAAATTCTGTCGAAATTAAAAGAGATAAGGTGCCAAAAGGGCCAAAAATACATTTTTAAGGCATAAAATGGACTGAAAATATTATGATAAATCTTAAAAGGCAGTAAAATAATTATTGAAAATTAGGGAAAATATTGTCCCTAATTATAGCAATTTAATAAATTATTCCCTTGGAAATAATAGGGGAAAATTTAATATTAATATAAAAACCCTAAATTAGGCCCCAAGATTTTTAATATAATGCGTGGGATATAAAATACCAAAGTCAACAAATAGTTGTGAGATAATAATTTATCCTAATTAAGAAAATTATCAACAATTAGTAAGTGGCTAATCTGGTATTTAATGTGATAATATAAGATGATTAAGATATTAAGTAAATTAATAATTAAATAAATAATTAAAGGGGGGGGACGAAATTCAAAATAAAAATAAATCAAAATATTAAATATATGTGTGAAAAGGGTTGTGGTTATTTCAAATAATATCTAGATATTTGGAATTTAATAATAATATATTTGGTAAAGAAAAATAGGAGAAATGAGAACCTAGGTAGAAGTAAAATCCTACCTCAAAATATATGAACTAAGTCTTTAACATCCTGACTTTTTATAAACCAAGGTAGAATTTTATCCGGGAGTGGACTATCTCCAAAGTCATTTAAAACCAACATAGTCATTAAGAGACGGGATAAATAAGAAATATGGCGAGATAGTAGAAATGAGAACCAATATAAAACAAGACCGTTGTGACAAACTAGGGAACTAAGTTTCTTAGGTCGGGACATATTATAAACCAGCGAATTTTTGTCCAGAAGCTGGTACTTCCGAAAGTTATTTCCGTATCCTATGGCGTCTGTCTGAAAATGTTCAACGGGCAACGGAATACCCTTAATGGGATCAAAAATTTAGTTAACCTAAGTAGTTTTAAAGAAGATAAATAGATCTTCAACGTTGTGCTGCCGGATTTTTGAGATTCGCTAAGATTACGCGATTGGAACACCGAACAGGGAACTTTATCGGTACAGTCACATAAAACAACAAGATGACATCATGCATGACATCATTTTGTTGACTTTAGTGGCAAGTGAGGTCAGCACACACACATGGATGGCCAAGATTGAGCTACGTGTCAAAGTGCGATCCAACGGCTGAAATCCAGTCTGATAAAGCATGAATAGTAACCTCCTCTTTGCCTATAAATAGAAGCCAACCCTCTTCTCATTTCTCACACCATAACCGTGTTCTAGAGAGAGGTTAGAGAGAAGGAGGAGTCCGAAGAAAATCTAGCGGAGCTCTGGGTAAGTTCTTCGGTCCCTAGTCTTAAGCTTTGGTAGTTCTTTCGGTAGATATAGTAGAAATGCTAGATTTATCTTTAAATTTCCCAGATAGTTTAAATATCATGTTTAGGGGTAAATATGGTATTTATTTCAAAAATATATTTGGAAAAGAGATATGTCAAAATTATGGAGAGATAGGGTCAAAGTAGCGAAGCTCTGGCGAAATTTCGCCGATTAGTCAAACTAGGGGCAAAATGGTAATTTGTACCTAAAATGCCTATTATGCTGCTAGATATTGATAAATATTATCCTTATAGGATATATGAGATAATCGCATCGCTGTCGTACCGCTGGTGTGTTGCTGTTTGCACCATTGTCAAAATTACCGTTTTTAAGTAAAACGTCTTAGAAAATACCGTCAACGAAGGTACGTTCGCGTACCGTAACACTAGCTCTAATGCTTATTGTATGATCATATATGATTGTTGTGTTCACCGACTAAGACTTACATATGTGGTTATGTCGCATACGAGGTTATGCTCTAATTATTGCTGTAGCATACGTGGTTATGTTACATACGTGGTTATTATCTTACATATGTGGTTATGTATTTCTAATCAAACATCTGTTATGGGCTGTTGTATTGATTGTTGCTGTCATGAATATCTGTGATGCATATATTGTTTACATAAGCATGAGGTTAACCGTTACCTGAGGTCCGATGGGCATTGGACCTCAGTCTTAATTAATAGACAGGGAAGAAATGAACTAGAGAGGGCACCAGTAGATGGAGCCGTAAAAAGAAACCAATAGACGGAGCCGTGAGAAGGCACCGATCAAAGAAAATGTGGAAAGAAGGTCAACAGAACCTACCTTACAGCATGAATCTAATAAAGTTACTTCATATCATTTGGTGCTTAAACTAGAAAGGGTCGTCTATGTGGTTCAGTCAATCAGTCGCCGTAAATACTCGGTGAGACTTCCACTAGACCTTACCCAGCCTGACCAAATGGGATGATTTAACTGAGTTAGGTTCTATGCCCCCAAGTCTACTCAAGGCTTGGTTGAAGAGGGTATAGTTACATGTAAAAATTGTGATTATAAAGTTTTGTATTCTTGTATCACATGAACAATCCTTCGGGAAATTTATAATATATCGGTATACGTCGAGCATCGCATATGTCCGAGTATTTTCATATCGATTACTCGATGTTATACATTGTTCAAATTTTTAGTACATGCTCTTCGTTTCCGCATTACGCTAATTAAGTTGTAGCACCTCAAAACTCTGACAGATTTTATAAAACCACGTGTCACCAGCACGATTTATGCTACGGAATTTGGGGTGTTACATAACATTATAGTGCCTCTATCTTGAAATTAACCGCTTTGGCGCATATTACCTCTCTTGCCTTAAAAGAAGCAAAATGGATGTTAAATGTGTGTATAGGAAATCAAACATATGCCTCATACTAATCTACTCCTTACTTATAAATAATAATAAATCAACTTACTATAAATTTTATGTTTATTTTAATATTGTTATAAATATTGTCATATTTACGTGGATATCTATAGCCTTTCAAGAGTGTGTTTTGAAGTTCTCCAATTAAATCAATATAACCTACAAATGAATGGTCTCTTGGAAGTTTCTTACAATCAATAGACATACCCTCCCAATGTAACATATTTCACAATTATGTAGAGAAAGGCCAGACACAACTTTCAAATCTAACCGTTCATTCATAAAAATGTAGCAATTTATAACGCAATATAATGCAGCGTAAATACGCAGAATATCATTAAAAGGTGGAAATCTGGCCTAAAAATATAGACAGGTAAAACTTATCAAAAATAGTCATAATTACACCATTGCGTAAATACATAATGGTCCGTTGCAGGATTACATGACAGCAAACGAGCTAAAATATGAGGGCCAGTAATAGTAATTATGGGGACTATTAGGAGGAAGATTCAATTTTCTCAGTTCCTGTTCCGCTTGCTGTTGCATAGCTTTTCTCATCAGTTCTTGCTCTGCTTGATGCTCCATAACTTTTCTCATCAGTTCCTGCTCCGCTTGCTGCTGTATAACTTGCATAACTTGTGCTAGTTCTTTGTGGCGTTTTCCTCTCTTTTGCAATTTCATCCACCATTTCTTCATGATAGGGTCTTGACGATCAATCTCTTTTATGAGAGCTTCAGCCTACAAAATAATGAATTCAAATAAACATTTATATTTTCTAAAACAACAGAAGATAACCGTGCTTTTTGACAGAAGAGAAACAAACCTCAGATTTCATGTATTGAATCATACACTCCAAGTCAGCTCTATATTTCTTTAGTTTCTCCTCAAACTCAGCATTAGATTCCTTTACATGTTGCTCAAACTCCCAAGAAAGCTCGTCACGGATAGGTGGGGTCTTTAGCTTCTCCTCAAACTCAGAGATAGATTTCTTTAGTTGCTGCTTAAACTCCGAAAAGATGATTTGGCGCCTCAAGTGAGCTCTATCTTTCTTTAGTTTCTCCTCAAACTCAGCATTAGATTTCTTTCCCTGTTGCTCAAACTCCCAAGAAAGCTCGTCACAGGTCGGTGGCGTTTTCAACTTCTCCTCAAACTCAGAGATAGATTTCTTGAGTTGCTGCTTAAACTCCCAAGAAAGCACGCATTTCTTCATTTTCTTACAAGACACACGACGAAGAACTGCAAGAGAGAAGTCGGAGAGATAATAGAAAATCTCAAACTGTTAGGATGATTTTCAATTCATGTAGTAGCCTCTATATATATAGATGTGGCGGGGAATATTTTAATATTAAAATATCCAAAAATATATCCATTTAATTTTCTGAGTTTAAATTTATTCAAATCTCTATCATGCTTTTACAATATCAAATACTTGGATTTAAATTCTGATTTAAATGATAAATATGATTAAAATTTAAAAATATTGAATTAAATCATGTTTATCCAATATTTAGATTATTCCAATGATTTAAATTTTATTTCTCATTTAATCCATATTATATTTGATTAGGTGAATGAGCTTATTTATAAATTCAAATAAGCATATCTGTTTTCTCCAAACTCCAATGAAGTATATAACAGCTAGTTACTAGTTTATTTCAAAATGTAGTATTTTAATTTAAAATTTAAATATTTATATTATTTTATAGGCTTTAAAACATATCATATATATATATACACACACACAAGCACACATGAAGTTTAACTGCATGATTTTGACACTCGTGTGTGTGGTTTTCTAATGGAAATTGTGAAATAAAAAACAAAATTAATATCCCTCAAACGTGGATGCTCCCTTTCACCTCTACCCTTTACCTAATTGATATTTTTAATTAATTTCAATGTACGTATTTATTTATATAATTTAGTTATTTATATCTTGCAAAAATGATTAGGTGAATTACTAATTATTTAATTTGTTACCATAAAGTATATTAATTATACAATGAAGTAGCTTCAAATAGAACCAAGAGGGGTTTACACTTATTTAAATCTCTATTTATTTATTATATTAAATACTTATATTTAAATCATAAATATGATTACAACTAGGGGTGGAGAGAGGGGGGCTAGGGTGGGCCCCACCCCCTAATTTTATTTTATTTTTTTAAGAAAAAATATAACACACACGCATAAGTTTCAAATAGAACCAAGAAGATATAGTCTCATGGGTCACCTATTTCTCCAAAAGTATTATTATCCGGTACATTATTTTTAAAAATATTATATAATTATTATAATAATAATATTTGATAATAATAACAAATTTATTTTTTTTCCCTCTTGAAAACCTCCAATTCTTATTATTCTTTTTATTTCCTAAAATTAATAAAAAAAACTTATAATTTAAGTGGAAATCCCACAATGATACACCCAAATTAATATCTTTTAAAATCCTAATAAAATCTATCTAATTTAGTATTGATGATTTCCTAAATATGTCAAAATATATCTCAAATCTATTAAAATTAGAAAGTCACCAAAGGTCTATTTGTCTCTCGCATCAATGCAAATGAAAAAGAAATTGTTTTAAGTTTTAGCACAGATTCAATTATAGATGAGTTTAACAATATGAAAACACGTAGGATAAGAGTCAAGTGAAGTTATCTTAATTGATGTGATAGATTTCTTTCAATTTTTTGTATATTTGGTCTGTATTGTATTTCAAATATTTTTCTTTTTTATATAATATTTTTAATTCTCGCCCCGTCACTAAAATACCTGGCTCCGCCACTAATTACAACTTAAACATAATATTAACTCCCCCACCCATTTGCAACATTGTGGTTCACACCCCACCCCTAGAGCCCAACATCGTCACTAGAATGTTGACTCAAAACTGACTTTGATACCACATGTAATATCACAGCGCCTCGATCTCGAAATTAACCACTTTGGCGCCTATTACCCCTCTTACCTTAAAAAAAGCAAAATGGATGTTACATGTGTATAGGAAATCAAGCATATGGCTCATACTAATCTATCTTCTTTACTTATAAATAATAATAAATCAACATACTATAAATTTTATGTTTATTTTAATCTTTTTATAGATATTGTCATATTTGGGTGGATGTCCATAGCCTTCTAAAGGTATCTTTTCAGATGCTCCAATTAAATCAATATAACCTATAAATGAATAGTATCTTGAGAGATTTTTATGATTATAACCTCCCAATGTAACATATTTCACAACTATGTAGACTATAAATGAATAGTATCTTGAGAGATTTTTATGATTATAACCTCCCAATGTAACATATTTCACAACTATGTAGACTTATTCCCTTGTGTAACTCTTGAAATGTAATTTAAAGAGTTGTGGCCTATAAATAGTGGATTTGTATCAAGTAATTGTAAGTATCTAAATGAATAAAATATGTGAAAATTAAAATAAATGACCTAAAGAAAATAATATTTATTATAAAGGACCATTAAAATAGTAATTACTTAGAAGGACCAAAAATCATAATGTAAATTTAAAATCACTAAATTGTCCCTAATCAAACTCAAATATTATCTCTTGTATTTATAATTTAAAAAATAATTAATATTAAAACTAAAACCACACATCATGATATATAATCGGTTATTTTTTATTTATTTATATATTTTCAATATATTATTTAATTAACAATCGTTAAACTCATATTTTTTTGAATTTTTATTTTTAATCAATCTATATCATTAAGTTGCCTGCTTTATATTATCAACATTGGATCAATTAAGCTCTTTGTATAAAAACTAAACTTATTTCATATTTTTCAGGATATTAGATTTTTTATATTTTTTAATTTTATTAGCATTAAATAAATTTTTAACCCACATAAATTTCTTCTAAAACAAAAATAAATGATAAAAACTTTCTTGGTTTGACATATATGACAAATTATAAAATACCTTGAGTTTTATTAAAATTATATAATTCTATCTTTACTCAAAATTTTGTTGATTTAAAAAATATAACTTTTATAAAATTGAAGAATGTATAATTTTTTTTCAATAGATATCTCATACCTATCCAAGTTTTGAAAAATGAAAAAAAATCAAAAAGCTCTTCTTTAATTTAGTGAAACTTAGAATTATATACTAGTTTTAAAAATAGAATGAGGAAGAGAATTTAGGAGGAAATGTAGATAATTTTATTAGGGTTATTTTAGTATTTTTAATTTTATATATTAATATTTGGTCCTTCTAAATAATTACAATTTTTATGGTCCTTCTCCATAAATATCTTTTCCTACGGGTCCTTCATTCTAATTTTCCCATAAAATATTGCTCCATCTCTTTCTCTCCAATTCTCTCTTATCTCTCTTCAACTATATCATCTCAATATCTTATACTTTTCTTATTTTCATAACACATTATCAGCATGAATTTGCTCTGAAGATTTGAGGTATAAGCTTATTATATATTAATGTGTTTTTGTTGTATATAATGATATTCTGTATTAGTTTTCCCTTATCCAGTTATTCTTCTCACCAAATTAGTATGTGCAATTTTAATTTTCCATACATTTCCTATATGTTTATTGTTCTATTTTTCCTTTCTCAATGATGTATTATTCTTCTATTTTTCCTTTCTCTATTTTCCATACAATTCTTTTTCCCATGAGTTGTACTTTTCATGACTTTTGCTTGTTGGGATTGAATTTATAATTACTTGTATATGACAAAATTTTGATTTTATTAAAAAATATCCAAACACGCCACTTGATGCTAAAATTTATTTTTAATTAAATAAAACATTGATTTAACCATAAGGATAAAGTATAAATTTGGACTTTTAAATTTGCATCAAGTTTCAATTTAGTCTCTTAAATTCATGCTTAATATTAACATTGTTATTTTCATTAACAGAAAATAATGGCCTAAAGAATTTAAATTTAAGGGATTAAATTTAAAATAAATGATTGAAATTTAAGCATATTTTATCACTATTTAAATTTACTCGGTTATCACTTTTTCTTTTTCTTTTTTTTGTTAATGAGTGCATTAAGATTATAAGTAAGGGATTGATAGGAAAAAAAATCTCTGCAGACATAATTGCTTAGCGAAGGAAGCCCTAGCAGTGGGAATGGGTCTACAGATTATGTCTGCAGAGTCGACTACGACCTTCTTCCGGAACTGAGGCATCACTTAGAAGTTACTAGTCTCTTGTGTTTGTTTTATTTATAGTTTTTTTTTTCTCACTTTGGTTGAATTTCCAATATATATAAGGGAAAAATATTTCTCCAGTTATTAGAGATAAGTTTATCTCCAAAATTATTTTTAAAACTACGTCGTTTTAAATTAATGAATAGTGTGTTTGTAATTTTAGGTGAATTAATGAAGGGTGTTTCGGTAAAATTTATATGATAAAAAAATAAACAAAATTACATAAACACCCTTCATTAATCTAAAACGACGTAGTTTTGGGGTCACTGGAGATAAATTTATCTCCATATATATATATATATATATCTCTCTAGATAAGTTTATCACCTTTAAAACTAGTGTTTTGAATTAATGGAGTATGTGTTTGTAATTTTAGGTGAATTAATAAAAGATGTTTCGGTAAAATTTACTCCCTCTGGTCCTTATTATAAAACACCAACTAACTTTTCTCACAAACCAATAAAAGTAATTAAAGTCAATAAAGTTGTCCTAGAATCTAAGTAATTTTCAATATTACCCCTACTGATTGCAGTAAACTCTAATATTATATTAATTATTACTTTCACCAACCACCTTTATTAATTAGGGGCAGCAAACATGGAAAAAATAATCATTGCTAATTGGGAAAGCAGTCGCTATAAAAAGGGCCAAAATAAATTTGTTAGTTGATGCGCTTATAATAAGAATGACCAGGAGGAGTATATGATAAAACAAAACAAAAAAACAAAATTACGGAAACACCCTTCATTAATTCAAAACGACGGAGTTTTGTAATTAAGTCTCCTTCTTAGCAGTGGCGGACCCAGGAATTTTAGTGACGGGGGGCGAGATAGTTGGGTGACAGTGAGACCACGAGATGAGTTCCCCGAACACATAAACGACACTGCAAGCTGGGTGAGAACGAGAAAGTGAGGGTAGTGAGGGTCAGAGGATGGATAAAGGGTTACATAGAGCCTAATTACCTACCAAGTTCTTTATATATATAAAACCCAACAATAAAAATAGTATTTGATCCGATGTCTCACAATTTACGAATGAATTTCAACAGTTTATGTTCAATCCCAATAACATTCCTGGATCGAACAAATATAATTAAGCTCCTAAAAATCTCAATCAAGCCACACAAAAAAAAAAAAAAAAATCATTCAGGAAGCCGTACATGGCACATGGTATAACTAAATCAAACAGCTGTGATGAATCATTTTAAGCTAACTAACATTTCAATTATCTGAGAAACGATTAGCGATGATCATGACGATGACGTAGAGATTCTCCAAATCCTGATTGGTCTTCAAGAGAAAAATGGAGGGATCATGGTGCTTCCAACAACGCACAATCGTTGATGTGAGTCATCACGGCGGAGGCGGCTACGTCCATCCCAAAGTAGTCGCCATTCTCCAGCATTTGCTTAGTATTCTTCACGCCATTCATGGTGTCTGTCTGAATAAGCACAAGGACCGAACAATGTGGCCTCTTCATGTCGCCACCTCCTTCACAATGTCGCCTCACCTCCTTCACAATGTCGCCTCCTATACTTTTTTTTTAGAAAAAAAAAAGATTAGGGGGGCGGGGGCCACCCCTAGCCCCCCCTTTAGGTCCGCCCCTGCTTCTTAGGACCAACCAGAAAGCAATTCCCCCAAAAATTATAAATAATTTGTTTGATTTATTATTTATTCCTAATAAAAGAAAACTTGGACCCACATCAACGCGGACCACTATGGCCACTGACCGCTATTGGGCCCAAAGCCCCAAACCAGAAGCGGGAAGGCATTTGTCTGTGTGCTATTGGGAAGAGTCCCATATGGCAGGAAGGGGATGACGTGGGACGCATCCGTCCGTCCGATGTCAGTGAGAAAGTTTAATTTAACTAATTTTTTCTGATTATAAATATAAAATATAATTAACTCTTTTTAGAAGAAAACTAAATACATCCTTAAATTAAATTATATATCCATCAATTTTGTGGCAAAAATAATAATCCTGAACGACCCACACTACAGCAATCTGTTCTTCTTCATTTGCCTTTTTTTTACCTCGTCTGCTCTGTGTTTGCTTATTGATAATACTCATAATATCATCGATTATGAGTAATTCGATAATTTCATAATCATTTTCTTAACTTTTTCATTATTGCCATTTTCATACATTGTTGTGGATTGTGAAATTGGTGAAGTGGATAAAATATAATGATTTTCATGGTATAAGTGGTTTCTGCTGCAGAGAGTGAGAGAGTGAGAGAGTGAGCGAGTGAGTGAGCAAGCGAGCCCGAGAAAGAGAGAGAGAGAGAGATGGAAGTAGGTTTTCTAGGTCTGGGGATAATGGGAAAGGCTATGTCCTTGAATCTGCTTCGCCATGGCTTCAAGGTCACTGTTTGGAACAGAACCCTCTCCAAGGTACGTCTTTATGCAACTGTTTCTGCTAATTGCAGTAATGTTTACACTGGCTCGCGTATTATTGGTTTGTTTTTTCGCTCTCAAGTTTCAATCTGATTTGTGTGTGGATTAGATGACTCGGTTTAGCATCGGCGTGGGGAACAATCGGTAATTCGATGTTCATGCATAATATATGGTGATTTCTGTATAATTAACTTAAAACTTATTGGCTGATTGTGGCTTTTCTATACCAGTGCTGGCTTTTGATTGCTCGTTTTTATTTACTTTTGGCTGATTCAGTGGTTAGTTTTGTAGCTAAATGACATTAGAGTTTTAAAAATTAGGATCAAACAAGAGGTGATTTGAAATTTTTGTGATAAAAAATTGTTATGCTTGGATTTAATGAGGTGGAGACGGAAGGAGTTTTCTAATCCGAATGTCACCTTCATGCCCAAACTTTGTAAAGAAGGCTCAAAAAATAAAATCTGGATTCTGTAAGAAAGATAACTTTTTGTACCTTGTTCAAATTTAAGATTATGTAACGCTTTTGGAATTTTTTTTTTCCTAATATTTGATTTTTGTGCCCAAATCATGAATAACAGCAAAGCTAAAATCACTAATTAAAAGAAGGATTAAACGCATAAGAAAATATTTTTATATGAGAACACCGTCAAACGTAATGCCTTTTAGTTTCTTTTTTTATTATTATTTTGGTATGATCTTATGGAAATAAATCTTACATTGAGTAATTTAACCTAGTGTGATGAACTCGTTCAACATGGAGCTTCTATTGGAGAAACCCCCGCTGCAGTAGTTAAGAAATGCAAGTATACAATTGCAATATTATCCGATCCTCCAGCAGCTCTATCGGTGAGTAATTACGGTCCTTATTTGGATTTTAAGTTCTCTTATGTGTAACTTATCTTGCTCACTTGAATTGCTTCCTATGGTGGTTTATTAGGTGGTCTTTGACAAAGATGGTATTCTAGAGCAAATTAACAATGAAAAGTGTTACATTGACATGTCAACAGTTGATGCTGATACTTCTTCCAAAATATCCGAGGTTAGCATTGCTTGATGTGGCTAAAATTTGTTTACCAGTCATTTAAAATTCTTTCAAATATGAAATAGCTATGATCTGTTTCTAAATCAACTTTCGGTTACTGCAATATATCTATGTCTCAAGTTGAGCTGCATGGAATTTTCTATTTCTCACTTGTGAAGACAGACTTATAAATAAAAAAGAAACTGTTGTCTCTCTTGTTGCAGGGCATCTTTGTTTATATGTTTAAAGGTGTTTCTGTTAAAAATTAAGAAATTTCTGTCATTTAGATCACTCCATCCCCAATCCTCCAGTATTCTGGATTGTAATGAACGCATGGCAGAGAATGTAGCAAATCCTCCCTCCTTTTTTCTTATCTCTCTTATCCCCTAACTTGGATTTGAAAAAATAATCTTAGAATGTTATTGGTAATCATACGTGTCCTTTTATTTGGTCATGTTATATGGGGTGTTTATTTAACACAAGCAATGAAGGGCATATTTTTTAGCCTAGAAGTATGCATTATTGAGTGATGGAAGGGTTATGATAGCCTAAAAGTATGTGAGGGCAAAAATATGCAATTAACACAAGCGCTGATGAAGTGTTAGCATTCATGATAGAAGTGACCATCAAGTTCTTGGCCACTTTGTTCTCTAGGAGAATCTTGTGTCTAAATCAGAAGATCTGGTGATGCATTCTTGAGTTGCCAGAGTGCAAAATAGTATCCTTCTCTTGCCCTCCTTTCAGATTACAAATTTTTTGGGTACAGTAATAACATATGTACAACTGGGTTATCTCTGCCAAGGAGAATGTGTAAAAGAATAAAGGAGAAGATGTTAGCCTACAGTTGAATATCTTTGAAGATGCATCTCAAATGCACTAACAATGCTACGATGATGAGCTTTGAATATCGGAGTTGTTGCTATTAACCAGTCATGTGATTGAAGAATGAGAATACAAAAGAAGTTCAGAAGGAAGAAAGTTGGTTTTATTGGACACTATTCTTCCTTCTCTCCTTCAACTATTTTTGCGGGATTTACGTAGAGTTCTCAATGTTAAACATTCTACTGTTGTGAATCATATCTAAGATTGTCCATGCTATATTCAAAATCTGGTGGTTTGCATGCAGTTGTTTTTTAAGATGAAACTAAAAAAATCGTTCAAGAGATTTTGACATCAACATGATTTCTATAGGCCATTACTTCAAGAAGAGGTCGCTTCCTTGAAGCTCCAGTTTCAGGGAGCAAGAAGCCTGCAGAAGATGGCCAACTTGTAATACTTGCTGCTGGGGACAAGGTAAAGTAACACAATACTCGGAAAATGTGGAAATATGTTCAACTCTTGCTTGCGATTCTGCTGTCCTTTTAAATATGAGGTATATGAATTGTTAGTAGTTCTTTCTTCCCCATTACTTTATATCATGGTGTCTAATTAGAAATTATCAGACACAGTGGTGATCCATAATTATATTACATCCTTCCAATAATTTTTTTGTTTACCATTGACACTTCCTCATTTGTCATGCTGATATGCCTGGACAAAATACATATATTTGAGCCATACATTTAGTAGGAGATATTGTAGTCAAATGACAATAAGCTATGCATGTATATTCCTTGTTACCAGGATGAGCTACTCAAGATTCCACAGCTTTGTTGGTGACCCTGAATAATCATGGAAAATTGCAAATGCAGTGATAATCTTTCTGTTCAAAACATAACCAACAGCCATATTTTTATGCAATAGACAGATAAATAACTCATGTAGATCGTAATAACTTAGTTGGAAGGGAGGAAGAAAAGGAGGCAGAACGTATTTAACAAGTTAAGGATTTGTTGAAATTCTTAGTTATTTACCTGATAACTTTCGGGGTGGAGTACTAAGTTTGTAAAATGCTGGTGTCCTTAGGTGATGAATTTGAAATATTTTAGGAAAACTAAAGGAAAATCTCTCTCCGCTTCTTGCAAAACAAAGTTGAAGTGTTTGCAGCTCAGAATTGGCAAACCAAATGTTTCTGTTTTTACTCTTTATACAAAGCCTTGTCTTCACCTTTTAACTTTTTCAGGAATCGTATCTCAAGCACAGAGATTTAATTTAACATAGACAAATAGGACTTTGTATCTTTGCTATATATGGTATTAGTAAATCCTTTCTTCCGGATTCATTATTACTCCTCACTGCGTATGTAGGCATTGTATGATGAAGTACTTCCAGCATTTGATGTATTGGGAAAGAAGTCTTTCTTCCTAGGTCAGGTTGGAAATGGTGCAAAAATGAAACTTGTCGTTAACATGACAATGGGCAGGTAATCTTTTTCTTTCCCTGTTACGATGTTTTTCATGTTTTTTCCTCTTGGGAGCATGGCAAGACTTCAGTTCCCAGGTTGTTCTCGTAATAATTAAATTCGAGCTGTTATCCACTCATCTTTTGCCTTATGCAAATTGTTTGTTCTGTTGTCACCCTTACAGCATGATGAATGCTTTCGCCGAGGGAATCATGCTAGCCGGAAAAAGTGGTTTGAACCCTCAAAATCTTCTTGATGTGCTTGTAAGAATTTTTTACCTGGAAAATAATTGCAGGCACCTGATTATAACATTACTAAGCATGATTGAGATATTTTGTGCAGGATCTTGGTGCCATGAGCAACCCTATGTTTAAGTTGAAAGGGCCAACAATACTCCAGAAAAATTACACCCCTGCTTTTCCGCTGAAACATCAGCAGAAAGACATGAGATTGGCTCTTGCCCTTGGAGATGAAAATGCTGTCCCAATGCCTGTTGCCGCTGCCGCAAATGAGGTTTATACTATTCTCATCACATTTTTGGGCTCACATCTTGTGGAAAGTGAACTTTCTAGCCTAATTATAGTAAGAAAATCTGCTAATTAACCACAGTCACAGGAGTGAAGTCTCTAGATTCATAAAACTCAACAACAGAGGCAGGCATAACCTAATCATAAAGCATTTATTTTGGCTTATCTGCTAAAACTTGATTGTTGAGTTTCTCTGCATAAACTGCAGAAGGATGCTTGACCAGCTCTCTCCTATCTAAATTAGGGAGCACTGATGAAATAGATATAGAATAAAGTAGTAGCAGGAAGGTGAAAAAGAATACAGAACACAGTTAGAAATAGGGTGAGGAGTAAGAATGCTTAGTCTTATGGAAATGAAATGAAAGATGGTAGAGAAATGGAACAAAAACAGTAAATACACATTGACACTATAGGTTTTAAGCATACTGGGTTTCTCAACTGGTACCATATTTGTATTTCCCTCTAGATCATCTGTATGTAACCATTTCTAGCAACCAGCAATTTTGTTATGTCTTCAACGTTTCATGAACACTAATTCTAATATTAAAATCCTTGGCAAATGCATCCACTAGCTGATCCACATTTTGTGGGGTAATCTTTAATTCAGATTCTCATTGAGACATTGGATAGCATGTCGTTCTTGCTGTCTAATCAGAACTTATATCATTGGCGACCACTTTTGATTAAATAATGGAAGATGAGCAAGAAGAACCATTAGCAATTTAATGTAAATATTTCATTATTATTGAACAATTATGAATTCATAAATAAATAATTTTAGGATTTAGTTAAGAGTTTAATAAAGAAATATGAACCTGAATGTTATTCCTTTGTATCATAACAGGACAACCATAATTTTGTTTATCATTGATAAATAAATCCTTTTTGACTTTGATATATTTGTGATTTTTCGTTTATTTCATTTCCTCTCATACATCATTAAACCTTTTGAAATTAATAAATTGCAAATAGGTTGGAGTTGGACTCATTTACTTAGTTTCATGAAGACACAACCTTCCAATTCTGTGCGTTGTTTGTTTTGTAGGCTTTCAAGAAAGCAAGAAGCTTGGGGTTGGGAGACCTTGACTTTTCAGCCGTCTTTGAGACTCTGAAACCTATTGGACCTTCATCATCTTGATGTACAATCCTCGTCCATTGCTAATGCATGTTCAATAAACTGTGAAAGATTGAACCCCAGTTGTGAAGCAACAAGAATAGAGTGGTTGGTTATATATGAGAAAAACATAATGCATTTTAGCTGAGACAATTATTAGGGTTTTTATTTGTAGACTCGAAGCATCATTCTTAATGAGCCTGGCTTCTCACTCTCTCTGATCTCAAATCTATAAAGGTGATTTTGGTTTTAGTGATATTAGTGAATGAACAACTTGTTAGCTGGTCTTCACAGTTTTCTGAGTTTATTTCAAAAGACTGAAACGCCTGCAAATGATGGTTTCTTTCCCTGTTCTAGGTTTTTTTTTTTTTTTTTTTTTTTTTCCTTTTGTTTATGCCATAAAGTTTATGTGAATTGTGTCTCGTCCCACCAAAGTTCTCGTCGTGTTTTCTTTGCTTCAATTTTGTTGGTAAATTTGGATTCTTGGGTATGAAGTGTGAACAGGAGAGGTAGGTCAATAATGCTAGACGTTGTTAGCTAGATGCTCTTATATATGGCAAAGAGGACTCAATCATAATATTTATAGTAACTTGAAAAAGTATCATTGAACTTAACACTAAATAGACTAAAAAGTAGAGTTCACGAAGTATAGCAAGAGGAAATTATACAATCGGAAGTGTCAAAATTATTTTGAAGAAATAATTCTTGTTTATTTTGAATAAAATGTTAAATAATTTTGTATAAATATAATGGACATACAAAAAGGGATGACATAGTATTACATACTCGGTCTTTTACATAATTACTTAATTTGATTAGATTTATGAAGTTATTTTAGTTAATATCACGTATATTTTCTATACACCCTAGTTATCTTAATTCCATCATTATTTCTTTTCCTTGACTACTGTTGAGGGAGCATCATTATTAAGGTTAAAAAAAAAAAAATGACCAATATGAAAATATTGTATATTTAAAACAAAGATCAATTCCCTAATATTATCTTATACTATTAAAGATCGGAGGGAGTATTGTTTTTGTATTTTCTTTTCTTTTGCTAATTAACATTGTCATTATATCAAAAAAAAAAAAAAAAATTTACATTGTCATTGATAGGACCCAAGCCATCATGAGAACTGGAACGTGACCAAGCTAATTAACAAACAATTTCAAGGTACCAGTAATTTTTTTCAGTCTTTGGCTTGTCTGCAACTGGGGCTGACTTTTTAAAATGTTACGACTACAACACTCTGTTACTGACTGAAATGGAATGTTAAACTAGTCATGGTTAAAAAGTGTCATAACATGGTCATGCAACTTGGTTTGGAGACCCGATATGGTGTAAGTTCTCATCTCAACAAACACTCCAAATAATTTTGACCCCCAAAAACAAAAACCAAACACTTCAAATGACAAGGGGAATTGGCTGGAGACAACAAATAAAAGTAAACACGTTCCTTTTCCTTGTTCGACATAAACATGGTCACGTTCACTGCATGGAGTTAATCGTACAAAGTCTCATCAATTTCATAGCCTAATCACGATTTTGATTTGTTAAGGACAGTTATTTCATAAAATGGGGTTCTTTGTCAAAGTTTCAACGATGAGAAACTTAGTTATAATTGTCGTTAAAATATATGCCAAACCATATCGAAAAACGAGATCAAATTGATCCCCAAGATACACTAAGGAACAATTTTAAAACAATCTTACGGTAATGCAATTATCTTGCATATAACGTTATAGCTCAAGACAAGGCGCAAGCACCAGGCTAAGTCGAAAAGTATCCCAAAATTGTCACCTAGAAAATAAACAGCACAAACAAACAAAACTTTCCCGGAGATAATTCTGAAACTGTAAATTAAATAAGTTCTAGATGTGAGGAGCCACGTCTACAAAGCATTTTCATTCATCGTCTTCCTCATCATCATCGTCATCAGCACCAGCAGCTGAGTTGAGTGCCTGCAACCTTGCAACCAACCTAGCCTTCCTCTCTTCATAAGTCAGCTTTTTCAAGTTGAACCTGAAAAGGCACAAAAAATAATTATGCTTAGCAAATCCTTTCTACAAGATCAAAAGACTAATTCATGGAAAATCATGTTTACTGATGCATAAGATTCAGTAACAGCGGGACAGCGGGTCAGCAGAATGAGCTAGACTTATGGTTAATTGGATGGATTAATAATCACCTATTCAAGATGAAATATGAGAATTTAATGATTTTATTCTTGTTACCTCTTGTGTTCCTTGGGCTGTTCCTTCTCTGATTTCTTCACTGTTGGGTCTGCTCGAATAGCAGCATGGACCTTCTTGTACATCTCCTCAAGACCATCAGGCTCTAATTCTCGCTTGATATATTCACTGAAATGTGACTGGTATTTCTCGGGTTCATCTTCGATCAGGGTCTGAAAAATTATTGCAAGCAATGTCAAAATATTATCTTAAATCTCCCCAACAATAGGCATAAAAGAAAAGCCCAATAAAAGTTCATCAGGTCCTGGCACTTGCCTTCATATAGGTAGCAACATGGCCACCAAAGATGTATCTACGGTGAACATCAGCATCAAGCTCCTTCTTGTCTTTGTTGAAACCAGCAAACCTTTTATCACTGTGAGGAATATCCAGACCCCCATCCAGTGCCCCCTGAAACCCAACATCATATTAATCAACTCCATAACAACTATAGTAAAAGCCCACTCAAAGGAGAAGGGGGAAAAAGTAAAATCCAACTAGACCCAATAGAAAGAATTAACTAAAGAAATAGAAGTGGCACCATAATCCTAGAAATGTTAAATTAGTACCTTAAGGGCACCAAATACTCGGTTGCCAGTGGTGGTCCTTAGAAGACCAACATCAAGGAGAGCACGGAAGGGCCTCCTGGTTTCAGCAGGTTCAACTGAATAGTCCTCCCCAGTTGCCTGATATAGTAATAACACAAACAATCAGCATATATATATGGTTATAAATATAGAGTATTTGCAAAATAAATCCATCGACGAATACCTCAACATTGCCCTCATACTCCTTCTCCATTTCAAGCATCTTAAGGACACGACGGGCCAAGAGCAGTCCAGTGCAGTAAGCTAGTCATTATTAAAAATTAAAAAATATTCATTAAAAGCCAAGAAGCTGACAGTGGTGACAAGGAGTTGCTTGAATAATTTGTACCTGCAGCATAGTTTGTGAGACCTACTTCAAGGCCATAGCGTGGCAGCTCACGTGCATAAGCTGCAGCAAGAACAATATCACCAGCAATGCTAGCATATGTTATCTGAGCAATGATATCCTTGTTTGTCTATTGCAGGATTAAGGTTCACCAGGGGAAAAACATCAATCGCATACATTTATGCAAGATAATTTCATATAACATGGCAACTAGTAAGAAGTGATTTACAGAAATTAAAGCATATGAAACTGTAAAACAATGTCCACTACGAAGAAGGCAGAAATAATATATATATACACACACATGTGTGTGCGTGTATACATGTGTGAGTATTTATATATACACACACATATACACATGTATAAAATACACATGTATATACATGTATACATATATACATGTGTGTGTACACATATGTGTGTTTGTACATGTGTGTATTCACTAATCTATTGGTAAGCCATTTATCAGCATCATTGTTCAGAAGGATACAAATCGAACCACAAAGCGGTACTTTGGGGTGTTATACTTGTTCTTATCCTGGTTAATCAACCGAATCCTGGCTCTGTAGTCAGTTTTACCCTCTGCATATTTTTCAGTGGGAAAAAAAAAAGGTAAACACACAAGAAATACACGAAAATCATTGAGAAAACTAAACTGAAACTTAATATATTGCAAAATTACCTCTTCTTCTCTTAAACTTAACTTGATACCTCTTGAAGTAGGCCTTTGATTTCTGAGACTTGACGAAAGCCTTTATTATAAAAGAAATTACTATTAGAGCACTTGTTCAAAAAAGTACAGGACGGCTAAAAACACAAGGCATATAAAAACCAGTATAAATATTCAACAGTTCACAAATCTTCAATTAAGATCTACCAAAATCCCAAAAGGAAATGTGAATTTCAAACAGTAAGTTCGAGCGTGGCGGGTTAACACAGAAAGCAAAAGTCCCGAAACGTGAATATAAACTTATAACTCAAGAACGAGTAAGGGGTTAGAGATGGAAGCACAAAACTCAGAATACTCAGCTAAATTATACTAGCAATAAAATAAACCAAACAAAACGCCATTTCAGCTCTTCCCTGGGCAAAAGTTTCTTTCAGAAATTGAGAACGCAGGAGACCAAATTTATATATTTTGAAACAAACTATGATTTCTTTCACATAAAAACCCACATTAGCTCAGAGTCTCATAGCTTCGAATCTCAAACAAAACCAAACATCCAAGCAAATTCAAGCTTCGGAAGAAATGAGAATGCATTCAAACGATGTACGTACCATTGAGCGGCGATCTGCTCCAACAGGAGATAGGAGAGAGGAACACAGCGGCAGCAACCTAGGTTTAAACTCTGGTGCGATAGTTAGGTTTTTAAGGAGAGTTATAGGGAATATGAGGTTTATTGGGCTGGGTTGTCGTGTCTTTCGGCCAGCTGGGTTATCGGGTTAATGGATTGACTTTTCTAAACCGGATCCTAACAGGCCCATTAGGTTTTTTTGTATATAAATTCATGAAACAATGTTTTGTTTTCCGTGAATAATGACATACTTAATGAATGTTTATAACAAATAAACAAATTCTTATTAAAAATAAAATAATGCAAGAATACTATTGTATTATAATAATACTTTTATATAATTATTTTGCATTCAGTGTTGTTTAAATAAGAGTAAAATATTATTAGTAAGAAAAGAGAAAATGATGAAAATTAGGTAAAATTTTGGATTGGATGCTGGAACTGATCTCCATGAAGATATTTGAACTTGTTTGATTGTTCTTTTAAAAAAAAAACTTCTTTGATTTTTTGATGGCATGGAAATAAGGTAATTTTTTTTTTTTTTTTTGGTAAAAATGGAAATAAGGTAATTGAAGGTGAACTAAAACAGCTTTGGTTGCCAAATCTTTTGGCCACGTCCAAAAAAGACTTTCAATATGTTTGGGGAAACCTTCAAAAGCCCATTTTCTCTCGACATTCTAAAATTATTTTGGAAAGTATTAAATTAAATTTGATCTAGAGGTTAAAATGGGAAGGGGAAAGGGGAAAAAAAAAAGAAAAAAAGAAGCCAAGTCCATTTTTTTTAATTAAGAAAATATGGGAAAATAACACCAAGGTCCAAATAAATGAAAATAATATCAGAAAAGTCTCATAACTCTTCATTTTTTTACTTGTCAATGGTTGCTCTTTCACTTGTTATTGACAAATTATGAGACTTTTCTGATATTATTTTCTTTAATTGAGACCTTGATGTCATTTTTCTAAAAAATATACACTAACGAGTAGAAGTTATAACTTATATCAAATATACTCATCAAACATTTTCTTACCCACTGATTTATCATCATTCATCTCTATGGGAAGCAAGCCCGACGGCCAACCCAAAGAAATAATCGAAGCGGCAAAAATAAGTAGATTCATGATAAGTTCCTCACACCAAAAATAAAGATATAGCTAATGATACAATCAACCAACAAATTATGACTTAATTATTCCATCATTAAGATTTATCTAGTGGAAGTAATTAAGAATTCCGAATTGAAAAAAAAAATTATATAAAAAATATATATATATATATATATATATATTGAACTATAATAAGATTTATCGAACTATCAAAAAGACTTCGATATTTCTTTTTAAATTTCTATCAACATAGCTTTTGTGAATCCCTACAACTTTTGTTCTTATCTTACTTTACATTTCCAAACCATTCTTTTTCTTGATTTAATCTCTTTAGTCATTCAAGATTCAATTGACTTCTCTTTTTGAATCCCTACCTAAATTTACAGGACAAATTTAGATATATATTTAGTTAATATATAACTAGTTAATATCTAATATCACATATACATGTGTTTTTTACACATCGCAAACCGATTATTCTTGTTGTAGATTCAATCATATTCGAGAATTTTTTTAAAAAACATCCACAAAACAAAGAGCTATCTTATAACGATTAGATTCTATACACCTAGTTTGACCCCTTTTTTGAAACATCCACAAAACAAAGAGCTATTTTATAACGATTAGATTCTATACACCTAGTTTGACCCCTCCACTCCTATCCTATTATTTTTAATCTTGTTTTTTTAAAGCCTTCTCTTCTTTTTATTTATCATGAGCCCATATGAATAAAATCAATCTAAATCAATTGTAGACCGAACTATTGCTAGTACATAGAAATATCAGTATTTGAGTTATCTAAGTTCATATAATTTTATTTTATTATTTATTCCAATTTGGTCAATCGTTGAATTGAATGACGGAATGAAAGGAGAATCTGTTCTATACAACATCTTTTTAATCACATGTCGTAAATGTAGAGATATCATACAAATTCTTTTTCAATTTATTTCAAATTTTGGATCCTAATACTAATATTATTAATTTTATATATATATATATATATTCTAAATTTAATTATAATTAATTAATTAATATTTTAGAATTCATACTAATATTTATTAAAAAAAATATAATATTAATTTTTTATATAATCTAATCTAAATCTAATAATCTAAATAATCTAATATTCAATTTAATAGGGTTAAGGAGAAAATTTACCAATAAACTATTGGCTCAGGAGCACCCAACACAATAAACTCTTATCTGGACCTTAAATACCAACCAACTTTTTAAAATGTTAACTGAGCACAATGAAACTAACGTCTGTCATCTCTCTCCCTCTCATTCATTCCCTCTCTCATTCAGAAAAGGAGACTGAGTATCGGTCTTCTAACCAGCTGCCCTCTTTGATACGGCCTTTCGAGATTCTATCATCTCCTTTAACCGTTTGGTAGCCACAGAAGCTTCTTTTGTCTTGCGTTGCAATACCTAACAACCCAAGGGAAGTGGAAACTATGAGAATACTAATACATACCAGCTATAATGACTGGAGAGGGAAAATTTTGAGAAGCTGAAATACCAACCATTTTAAGTCTCAGATTTGAAGCCAACAACTTCTGAACCTCATAATCACTCTTTCTTTTCTCTTTCTTAAGCTAATGATGCAGGGGGGATGTTTTCATTAGCGTCTTGCAGTTTTCCAAAAAAAAAAAAAAAATCTTTACCTACGTGATCATTACCTGAAGAACTTCTTTTTCCAGTGAGGCCTTACATAATCTAGATTGCACGGACTCTAGCTTCATCTTACATTGTATTTGAACCTATATGAACTCAAACGTCAATACTCAGAGCAAAAGAGAGAGATAGAGAAAAACTAAAGTAACTCCTATCAACATATGTAGGTCTACATAAACATGGCACCTTCTGAGCCTTTAAACACTGAATCTCAAATTGGGACTGCTTTGTTGCGTCATCAACTCTTTTTCTTTGGGTTGAGAATTGGGACTGAGAGTTCAGTTTCTTTTTCAATTCTGCAGCCTGTAATAGCGCACACAGTAACAAAACTTACCAGATCTGCCCTTCACCCGCGCGAGTGGACCAAAACCAGAGGAAAGAGAAGTCGATCTTTCGGCCATCTCGTGTTCGAGTTTCATCGGAGCAGATCGAGCTTCACCAGTGCTTCAACGGCGCTCCACCGTTGTTCGGGCGTCACGTTTTCATCAGATCCGCAGACTCAAGACAGATCGGAGGAGAGAAGATGAAGAAGAAGGTGTTTCCGGTGAAGAGGAAGGAGGATCCGGTGAAGAAAAGGAAGAAGATGGATGAAGAAGACGAAAGTGAATGAATAAGAGAGGGAATGAATGAGAGGGAGAGAGATGACAGACGTTAGTTTCATTGTGCTCAATTAACATTTTAAAAAGTTGGTTGGTATTTAAGGTCCAAATAAGAGTTTATTGTGTTGGGTGCTCCTGGGCTAATAGTTTATTGGTAAATTTGCTCCTTAACCCAATTTAATATTCTAATTGAATCAATAAAACAAAATACAACAAAACAATCCAAATCCAAAACAATAAAAAAGAATATTCATTGGAGGGAAGTATAAATTGGTCAAAAAAAGATTCTTTTTTGAAAAAATAGGAAAAAGATCTTTTTGATAGGTCTCTTTCCTTTTTTTTTTTTAACAATTCCATGGTAATCTTTTTTACTTTTAGACAAAATCGTATACTTATTTTATTTAGACCTTATTTGCATCTTTCTTATTTTATTTGGGATAACCTTTTTTATAAATTTCTTTCTATATTTATGTTCCGTTCGCTTAAGTAGATTATTTGAAACCGCACATACATTGCGGTGGGCTAAGCTAAAAAAAAGGACTATTTCGAAAACTAGTCAATGATGGCCTTCCATGGATTCACCTATATAAGCCGCAGCTAAAGTTGCAAAAATAAGAGCTTGAATACCGCTTGTAAATAATCCAAGGAACATGACAGGTATAGGAACCACTAAAGGTACCAAAGAAACAACAACTACTAATTCATCAACTAATATATTTCCAAAAAGTCGAAAACTAATTGATATGAAAAGTTCTTAATGTTAGTTGAGTACCCGGTTCTCCAATAGATTGACCCGCAATAATACCTACAGCTTCTCCTAGTTCCACCAGGTCGCCATGAGTAGGACTCTGGCCATAACACAATCGGCAGATCCAAGATGACTCCTACAAGTAAAGGGTGTTCGAATAAATATTGGTTGCCTTTGAAAGATTATGAATCGATTGACAAGTGTTGGCTCACGGAGTTTTGATGATAACAAGACTTCATTATTTAAACCTTTTGTTAAAAGGGATTTGTGTTTTTGAATCAGTAAATGTTAAGTTAATTACTCAAGTGTTCTTGGTTATTCAAGTAATTGTCTTGTATAAATTGACACCTTTCGAAAGTTTGTTGAAAAACTATCCCAGATTACTTTTCGGACGTTACTCAAGTAATGAGCACTCCTTTTGCAAGTAATTTAATTACTTTCTATGGTTACTTGAGTAAGGTTCTTTAGTTTCAAGTAATTATTTTATTCAACATTACTTTAAAGTTACTCGAGTAATACCTTTTGATTTGCAAGTAACATAGACTTAATCATGTTTTGCTCAAAAATTACTTTCCAAATTACTCAAGTAAGCTATTTCCTTTCCACAAGTAATCTCATTACTCTCGACCTTACTTGAGTAAGACACATCTGTTTCCGCAAGTAATCAAGTAATAGACGCCTCTTTTCAAAGCCTCACAATATTACTTTCGAAAGCTACTTGAGTGATACTTTCAAACTTCGCAAGTAATGTTGTTCTTCTCTCAGAGTCTTATTATCTTTGATATTACTTTCGAAATTACTTGAGTAAGCTTTGCAAGTAATTTCATGAAAATGATTCTAACGCCTGCTTTTTCTTGAACAACTGGATATTACTCAAGTAAATCCTTTAAGCTACCCGAGTAAGTTCTTGCAAATTCCGAAAACCATCGGTATGTACTTAAACTCTGCTCTAATCATTATGGGTAATATTTTAAATACTCTTAATCACTCTCAAACTTATATCTAAACATCTTTTTTGAGTAGATTTCAGTTGATTAACCTTTGTTTAATGTGAGATTAGCCAAAAGCATTTCAACATGTCAAAAGTATTTATTGCGCTGAAAAAGCGTAACACGCAAACGAAATTAAAGCGTGTAGCATTCGAAGATATTCCACTAATTATTCGCACAAGTAGGCGAAGACATTTAATGAAGCAACGATCGAAGTCTCTCAACGGCTATCACATTCAAATCGCCAACTACCCATCTACCGAAGCTTTGTGCAATTAATTCGACTCAAACGGTCATCAAGCTTCAACTGGTATAAATAGGCGAAGAGAGCTGAATTCATCGGTACGAATAACACGACATGAGTATTCAAAGTGATCAAATTCTATTCTGTTTATATCTTCAAATATCATTGAGCTTCGATTTATTATTCATCTACTCTGTGAGAGAGATTTATCATTTCTTTTATATTTGTTCAAATCTCAAGATAGAGGTATCTTGAGTGTGGGTGTACGATTACAACTTGTAAGGGGAGTGAGTCCTAAGGAGAAAGGATCATCCCGAGTAACAGTGTGTAATTGTATTGGTGAGTTAGTGAAAATCCCGAGTGTCGGGACCGGACGTAGGTCAAGGAGTTAGACCGAACCAAGATAAGTCCTCTCGTGTCATTTCTCTTTACTTCTTTTACTGCTTTCATCGTTGATCCAACGAAAGAGTTTTTGAGATCACCTATTCACCCCCCCTCTAGGTGATATTCCACCTTCATTTGGTATCAGAGCCTGGTTTCTCAGTTGGGCTTAACATCCCGAGATAGATCATGGAAGGAATATTACCTGACGGTGCTTCAATCAATCGTCCTCCTGGCTTCAACGGAGAACATTACTCCTTTTGGAAAGCCAAATTTAGAGTCTTTGTTATGGCTACTGAATTTGGTTTATGGGATGTATTCGAGGAAGGTGATTATAAACCATTTTTCACCAAAGATGGAGTTCAAACTCCTAAGCAAAAGAAAGATTACGATGAGAATGACAGGAGACTTGCCACTCTCAATAGCAAAGCCATTCTAATGCTTCAAAGTGCTCTTAGTCATCAAGAGTTTTTCCGAATTAGCAATCTGACAAATGCAAAGGACATGTGGAAAGCCTTGGAGATTGCATATGAAGGAACCTCTGGAATTAAGGAGAATCGCATCAACACGCCGATAACCGAGTATGATCTCCTACGTATGAAGACCGGAGAATCCATAGGAGAATTTCAACTTCGCTTTACTCATCGATAAATCAATTGTCGCTTTGGGTAAAACATACGAGCAAAATTCTCAAGTCGAAAAAAATCCTCAACGTCTTGACCAAAGATTGGGAAGCCAAGGTCACGAATCGAAGAAGCCGTGGAGAATCAATGCGATCGATTCTTTTTATTCGGAAGCCTATCTCGAATATGAAAGCAAACGAAATTCAAGAAGGGCTTGGATGAAATTAACAACGGTAGAAACAAAGGTGTTGCTCGAATGTCGTGAAGGAGAAGGAACCCAATGAGGAAGATGAGGATGATGATGAAATGGCTATGTTCGTTCGGAGATTCAAAAAGTTCTACAAGAGAAATCAAGGGTTCGAAATAGATTCCGAAAGGAACCTCTAGCAACCGACAAGACTTCAAAGACAAAGAACAAATCATTTGCTACGAGTGTGAGAAGCCGGGCACATCAAATCTGAATGTCCTCAACTCAAGGATAAAGAAAAGGATAAGAAGAAAAGATTCAATCAATTCAAGAAGAAAGCCTACGTATTCGCCATATGGGGAGATAGCTCTTCGAGATGAGGAAAGTGATGAGGAAGAAGTAGCAAATGTCTCTGTCTAGTTGCTAAAGAACAGTCAAGATGACAACGAGGTAAGTGACTCGAACCTACATATGATGAACTACTTTTTGAATATAATGAATTGTATACGGAGTTTAGAAAAATTACTAGAGAACTTATTTCCTCAAGGAAGAAAATCAAATTACTTGAAGAACAAGTTGAAAATGCTTCTCCATCTTGCGAAAAACCTCCTTGTGAAAAATGCCCGATCTTGAAAAGAAAAACATCAAACTTACGAAAACTCTTGAAAAATTCACAAAAGGAAGTGAAATGCTCAATGTGATTTTAAAAGCACAAAGATTTACAAACGATCGTTCGGGTATTGGTTACAATCCTATCTTTGATAAAAAGAAAGGGAAAAAGAAAACTGGGAAAAATCTTACTTGAAATATTTTCAAAAGTCTCTTCATTCTTCAAATCCTTTTGCTCATTGTAACTATCAGAACCGAAAGGGACATAGTGCTTCATCTTGTTTTCATAAGAAAGAAAGACGAGATAAACCCGTTGGTAATTATCAATGGGTACCTAAGGGAACCTATGTTCCTAAGGCCCGAACTAACCTCAAAGGACCCAAGAAAAGATGGGTACCTAAAACTTAATCTCTTCGATTTGTAGGTTTGTCTCGAGAGCATCAAGAACCAACAAGTGGTATATTGACAAAGTGGGTGCTCCGAGACACATGACGGGGATCAAACCAAATTCGTTGCAATAAGATCAAAAGATGGTGGTAAAGTTACCTTTGGAGGAAACCAATCTGGAAAGATCTCTGGAATTGGAGAGATTGGTGCAAAGGATGAACCTCAGATCAAAGATGTATATCTTGTGGAAGGACTCTGTCATAACCTCCTGAGCGTAAGTCAAAGTGCTGACAAGAACAACTGGATTATCTTTGATTCGAAAGAATGTCTCATTGTCAACAAAAATGATCTCCCAATCGATAAAGGTAAACTTAAGGTATTATTCAAAGCTCCTCGTGAAGGAAATTGTTATACTTTAGATTTACCTAAAATTGATTCTGAAAAATGCTTTGTTAGCAACGTAGACGAGAGTTGGGCATGTGGCATAAGCGTCGGGTCATGTAAACATGTTACAACTAGATAAGTTGTTGAGAAAAGATTTAGTTCTTGGTTTACCTAAATTACGTTTTAAAAATAACATGATTTGTGATGCTTGTCAAAAAGGTAAACAAACTAAATCATCTTTCAAAAATAAGTTTGAAATCTCGACTAGTAGACCTCTTCAACTACTTCACATGGACCTAGTTGGACCTGCAAGAGTCAAGAGTCTCGGTGGCAATCTTTATACTCTAGTAATTGTCGATGATTTCTCTCGTTTTACATGGACTATTTTTCTATCTTCCAAGGATGAGACATTTGATCTATTTGTCGTGTTTGCCAAGAAAGTGCAAAACGAGAAAGGTGTTTGCATTTCAGGTATACGGACGATCATGGAGGAGAATTTGAGAATCATGCTTTCGGAGAATTTTGCGATGCTCATGGTATTGACCACAACTTCTCTCGCTCCGAGGACGCCACAACAAAATGGTGTGGTTGAAAGGAAGAATCGAGTGCTCACCGAAATGGCCCGTGCAATGCTTGAACGAAAACAAGACTTCACAAGTCTTCGGGCGATGCAATGAGCACGGCCTGCTATATCTCAAACCGAGCCTATCTCCGAAAGAAGCTCAACAAGACTCCATACGAACCGTATAAAGGAAGGAAACCGAATCTGGCTCACTTACACATCTTTGGCTGCAAATGCTTCGTCCACAACAATGGTAAGGATAACTTGGGAAAATTTGATTCCAAGTCCGATGAAGGTATATTTCTTGGATACTCTAATAGGAGTAAGGCCTATAGAATTTTTAATAAACGCACTTAGTTAGTAGAAGAGTCAATCCATGTTGTGTTTTGTGAATCCAAGTTTGACGAACCTCTGGATAATGATGAGGAACCTATTTATAAAAATCAATTCTTTTCAAAAACTACTCCCGCCTCTCTTGAAAAATCAAGATGTTTTTAAAAGTGACTCTCAAAACTCTTGCGAAAATCCCGATCAATCTCAACCTAAAGCTTGGAAGTTCATTAGGAATCATCCTTTGGACCAAGTAATAGGGGATATAAATCAAGGTGTAAGGACCGCACGAGTACCTTGAATGAGGTTACATTTTCTGCCTTCATATCTGAGATTGAGCCCTCTAAAATTGACGAAGCCCTATCAGACAATGATTGGTGATAGCAATGCAAGAAGAACTACATCAATTTGATAGAAATCAAGTTTGAGATTTGGTACCTAGGCCTAAAGACCATCCGGTCATTGGCACTAAATGGGTATTCAAGAACAAACGTGATGAATCCGCAATCATAGTCCGTAACAAGGCTAGATTGGTTGCCAAAGGCTATAATCAGGAAGAAGGAATTGATTATGAGGAAACGTATGCTCCAGTAGCTAGATTGGAAGCAATACGTGTACTCTTAGCCTTTGCGTGTATCAAAGGATTTAAACTTTATCAAATGGATGTTAAAAGTGCTTTTCTAAATAGTTTTATTCAGGAAGAAGTTTACGTTGAACAACCTCCTGGTTTTGAAAATGATCATTATCCAGATCATGTTTACCGTCTTAAAAAGGCTTTATATGGTCTTAAACAAGCTCCTAGAGCTTGGTATGAGAGGTTAAACAAATTTCTTCTTGATCAAGGTTTTGTCGGAGGAAAAAGGAGACAACCCCTCTTCATAAAAAGTAATAAACTTAATGAGATTTTAATTGTGCAAATTTATGTTGATGACATAATATTCGGTGCTACTAATGATTCTCTCTCGTGAGGAATTTTCCAAGAAAATGCGGGTGAATTCGAGATGTCTATGATGGGCGAATTGAACTACTTCCTCGGCTTGCAAATCAAACAATGGAAGGATGGTATTTTCATCTCTCAAACAAAGTATCTCCGCGATTTACTTAAGAAGTTTGGAATGGAACATTGCAATGGAGCCGACACTCTCAATGAGCTCAACTTTTCTCGGATGCGGATGAAGAAAAAGGCAAGGACTTCAACATAACCAAGTATAGAGGGATGATTGGATCATTGCTGTACTTGACCGCAAGTAGACACGATATTCAATTTAGTGTGGGAATATGTGCGAGATTCCAATCGGCTCCTAAAGAATCACATGCCGAGCATGTTAAGAGAATCTTTCGGTATCTCTCTGACACAAAGGAGCTTGGACTTTGGTTCCCAAAAGGCCAACAAGAATTTTTGGTAGCATACTCAGACTCAGATCATGCTGGATACAAAACTGACAGAAAAAGCACTAGTGGACAATGTGAGTTTCTTGGAGGTTCACTCGTATCGTGGTTCAAACGAAAAACAAACCACCGTGGCCGTATCCTCCACCTGCTGAATATGTTGCTGCCTCTAGTTGTTGTGCCCAAGTCCTTTGGCTAAAGCAACAATTATCGACTTGGGAGTCCATCTGAAAGAAATTCCAATCCTTTGTGACAACACAAGCACAATCGGCTTGCGAAAAATCCGGTTCAACATACAAGAACCAAGCACATTGATGTGAGACATCATTTTATCGAGAGATCATGTGCAAAAGAAAGATATTAAAGTGATGTTCATACCTACACATTTGCAACTTGCGGATATTTTCACGAAGCCCTTAGCCAAAGAACAATTCATGTTTATCGAAGAGAATTGGGAATGGTCAATCCCATGAGTTGTAAGTAATTCTTCTTACTTGTGATTTATAAGATTTAATTTAATTATGATCACTAACTTAAGCATCAGAGTTTCTAGATTTAGTGTTTGCAGGATGCTCTGTTCGTGCTTCCAAAAAAAATAGAGGTTAACATAGGCATATCTTGGCATATCTTACTTGAGTAAAAACATGTGTTACCCGAGCAGCTTTCATACTTTGTGGCGGTAATCATTTCTCTTCTCATACTTTGCTTTCGAAACGCCGAGTAACAAATTATTGATGTGTTTTATATTCATTGATTGCTCACGTGTGCATCACCGATTTAAAAGTCTAACATTGCATAATTTATTTAATCAATAACGTGGGTCCCGATTTTTTTAATTAATATTTCATTCTATTATTTCCTTTTGCAATCAATATGTGTTTTTCATTTGCTTCACATCCGAGCAACTTCGTAGGCCCTAGGATATTAAATAAAAGTTGTTTCTTTTGTCAATAAATGTTTTGTATCTTGTGTAATTGCATTTTTTTTTTTCAAAAAAAAAAAAACTGCACTATTTTCTTTAACTTTTTTTTTAATAAACATAAATATTTTTTTAAAATATATATATATATATATATATATATATATATATATATATATATATATATATATATATATATATTTAAGTGCATTTAATGATCTTAAAAAAAGGAATGAAGCAAGACGCCAATTCACATGTGATGCTTTTCAATGTAATGAATATTAAATAAAAAAAAAACATTATTGATTGATAAACATTAAACAAAAAAAAGGGCATATAGAAGTCAAAAAAAAAAAAAAAAAAAGTGACTACGAAGATGTGAATTCCATAGGAGAAATGTTGAAGCAAGTAGTAGCAAATGATGATAAAATAATGTGTGCGTTGTTGATAAGTCAATAAAGACTATTGAAATGTATTGTCTTTTTCCGATTCTTATCTTCATTCAATGCATAATTTGAAAAAGGCATCGTTTCCTCTCAATTTTTTTATTTGATATGCCCCCATTAATTTGATCCAATATATTAAAATAAAAAATTTCAATCAATGATCTAATTGATTTCATTGTGCAGCACTTTTATTGCTATTTTATTGTGCTCTTGTGAGATTTTTTTTGGGAGACAAATTATTGTTTTGTATGGATCCTTGCTTTATAAGTCAAACTTTGCATCCTTTATTCAATAATGTGGGTCATGGTTGTTTTTAATTGATGCTTCATCCTACTATTTCGTTTTGCAATAAATCAATTCATGATCTCAGTGTGCGTCATTTCCTTTCAAAAGCATTGGTTTATTTTATTATTATTTTCTTCTTTGAATCAATGTTTTGTCTTGCATTTAAATACTTGTATGAGTAAACCGAAAAATCATCATTCATCTCTCCGTGCGTTATTTCGTAATTTATTTCCGAAAGCTACTCGAGCAATTAATTGTTTTACCCGAGTACTTGTCGGTTTCATTCATTTGAAAAGGGTTGTACACGTCGCTATTTTAAATTCAACAAGCTTTTGCGTTATCATGTGTTGACTTGAAAAGCCTTGTTTTAGCCGAAATTTTACTATGTTTTATCTTCCATTAATTGCTCATTGACGCCTGGTTTATTAATTGGAAAGCATCATCTTCGTTTTCACACTATTCCTCCTCCTCCTCTTTGAGTGATGACAAAGGGGAGAGAAAGTAATCTGGTATCGTTAGTACTAAAACTTGTCTTTTGTATTGAAGTTATATACTGTACTAACGCTTTAGCTATGAATGCAAACATGTTATTATCTGACTCATATTTCTTTGCATTCTCGCTATATTCAATTTATCGGATTCAGCAACTTTTCAAAAATTGTTTCAAATTTATCAAGTGTTGTCATCATCAAAAAGGGGGAGAATGTTGGCTCACGGAGTTTTGATGATAACAAGACTTCATTATTTAAACCTTTTGTTAAAAGGGATTTGTGTTTTTGAATCAGTAAATGTTAAGTTAATTACTCAAGTGTTCTTGGTTATTCAAGTAATTGTCTTGTATAAATTGACACCTTTCGAAAGTTTGTTGAAAAACTATCCGGTATTACTTTTGGACGTTACTCAAGTAATGAGCACTCCTTTTGCAAGTAATTTAATTACTTTCTATGGTTACTTGAGTAAGGTTCTTTAGTTTCGCAAGTAATTATTTTATTCAACATTACTTTCTCGAAGTTACTCGAGTAATACCTTTTGATTTGCAAGTAACATAGACTTAATCATGTTTTGCTCAAAAATTACTTTCCAAATTACTCAAGTAAGCTATTTCCTTTCCGCAAGTAATCTCATTACTCTCGACCTTACTTGAGTAAGACACATCTGTTACGCAAGTAATCAAGTAATAGACGCCTCTTTTCAAAGCCTCACAATATTACTTTCGAAAGCTACTTGAGTGATACTTTCAAACTTCGCAAGTAATGTTGTTCTTCTCTGCAGAGTCTTATTATCTTTGATATTACTTTCAAATTACTTGAATAAGCTTTGCAAGTAATTTCATGAAAATGATTCTAACGCCTCTGTTTCTTGAACAACTGGATATTACTCAAGTAAATCCTTTAAGCTACCTAAGTAAGTTCTTGCAAATTCCAGAAATCATCGGTATGTACTTAAACTCTGCTCTAATCATTATGGGTAATCTTTTAACTACTCTTAATCACTCTCAAACTTATATCTAAACATCTTTTTGAGTAGATTTCAGTTGATTAACCTTTGTTTAATGTGAGATTAGCCAAAAGCATTTCAACATGTCAAAAGTATTTATTGCTTTGAAAAAGCGAACACGCAAACGAAATTAAAGCGTGTAGCATTCGAAGATATTCCAAATGCTATTCCGCACAAGTAGGCGAAGACATTTAATGAAGCAACGGTCGAAGTCTCTCAACGGCTATCACATTCAAATCGCCAACTACCCATCTACCGAAGCTTTGTGCAATTAATTCGACTCAAACGGTCATCAAGCTTCAACTGGGTATAAATAGGCGAAGAGCTGAATTCATCAAGACGAATAACACGACGAGTATTCAAAGTGATCAAATTCTATTCTCGTTTTATATCTTCAAATATCATTGAGCTTCGTATTTATTATTCATCTACTCGTGAGAGAGATTTATCATTTCTTTTATATTTGTTCAAATCTCAAGATAGAGGTATCTTGAGTGTGGGTGTACGATTACAACTTGTAAGGGGAGTGAGTCCTAAGGAGAAAGGATCATCCCGAGTAACGAGTGTGTAATTGTATTGGTGAGTTAGTGAAAATCCCGAGTGTCCGGGACCTGGACGTAGGTCAAGGAGTTAGACCGAACCAAGATAAGTCCTGTCGTGTCATTTCTCTTTACTTCTTTTACTTTGCTTTCATCGTTTATCCGAAAAAGAATTTTTGAGATCACCTATTCACCCCCCCTCTAGGTGATATTCCACCTTCAACAAGTCCAATCTCGGTATCTTGATTTCAAAAGGCAATGTATCGTGAACCTATATATATATATATATATATATATCGTCGGCTAATACACGCCCAATTAATGTTTGTATCAAAATTCTTTCGGGCATCATCTCATTTCGAGGACTCACAGAAATCCCTCGAATGGTGCCACAATATGTTCTACGTACAACAATATGTTGAACCACTTCAACAAATCTGCGTGTAAGATATTCAGCATCTGATGTTCGTACAACAGTATCCACAAGACCACAACTCCTTTGTGGACTCTGTAGCAAGAAATAACATATTCTGTTAAAGACAATCCTTCAAGTAAATTGCTTTGAATGGGTAAATCAATCATTTGTCCTTGTGGATCCGACATTAATCCTCTCATACCTACTAATTGATGTACTTGAGATGCATTTCCTCTAGCTCCCGAAAAAGACATTATATGGACTGGATTAAAAGGGTTTCACTTCACCTCTTGTCGGTCAAATTCTTTATGGATAGCCTGCTTTGTGAACATCGGCCTCTCAGTAAAAGAAATAACTCCATCTCAAAATACCAGCTTATTAGAGAGGAAGTGTTCTTTAAACTTATAAACTATACGTTACTTCCCACATAACATATTCCAACTTGTGTTTTCACGGAATTTCATAGGTTTGATGATTTATTGCTTCGTTTTGATATTGATTGGGGGATGATCTTATTTTCGTGCTAATAGAAGGCAACATTAATTAGGTTCCCCCCAAAAGCCATGACTTTTTCTACTTACTTTGTTTCTTCACTGGCTTATTTCATCGTTGAAAAAAAATGGCTTATTTCATCTACTATGACAATGAATAATTATAGGCAGATTATTGGGGTTGAAACTTGAAACTCTTGATTTTTGCTCCGAATTAAAAAAAAAAATCAACATTAATTAAAGATTATATTTCGGTTATAAAAGATTTCTTCAAAATAATTAGTTTTGAACATTTGGAAAATAAAGAATACCATAACATTTTGAATCAACGCGCATTGACAAGTCTATATTTTTTTTAGTATTTAACAAGATTTTTTCTGCGCGATAATAGTTTTAGCGAATTCCTTTGTATTTCACAATAAATTGAAATGCAATCTTGATTTGATTTCCAAAGTGTTTGGCTTTTTTATACAATGTAAATAAACAAGACAAACCACAATATTGGATTCATAAACCCTTTAAACTTTTTCTTTCTAAATTAAAAGACAAGTATTGACGCCATGATTTTCCAAGGCAAAAGAGCCCCTGACCAATTAGAAACAAAAATAAATAGAAACATAGTTCCAATAAAGGGAACCCACGGACCATATTCTTCTCCAATCTGAGTTTTGCTCACGTCTCGAATGAATTCAAGGACATACTCAAAGAAATTCTAACCGTCAGTAGGAATGGTTTGTGGATTTGACGGCCTGAGATTACAAGCGAGATCAAATCCAAGACCCCCCATTTAAAGAGGAGCTCTCATATCACTAAGGTACAAGGCCTTTAGCACAAACCCTTTAAACTATCACCTATGGTAGCATGCGGATCTGATGCCCCATAGTTTCCCAACTAGATGATCTCTCCAATGTAAGTTTAACTAACAAGTCAGCTTGCTCATTTTGCCCTCTATCAAAAGTCTAGAAGATCACAATTTCCAATCTCAACTACCCATTTCTTAAATTTCCCTTATTAGCTTCCATTGTTCATGAATCTCAGTTACGTTAGATTGTAATAGTTGCATGGCTTTTGTGGAATCACTTTTGAAAATGATATCCCGAAAAGTATTATATTAAGCCCACTTAAGCCTCAACTATAGCTTTCGCCCATGCAAAGATAGTAGTGAATTTGTTAGTGTTGCACCTTACACCGTCCAGATTATAGCGGTAGCACCTGCGAAAACATAAGAAATGTATAGTTCAAGTCACTCCTAATAAATTAGAAAGTGGTACTCTACGGGATAAAACGAATCATTCTTGGAAAAAGTAGGGTGATAAAATAACAGAAAAATAATAGTGGAGAGGTGAGAGGAGGTATAACATCACAAACTTTGGGATTTTAAAGTTTGAATAATATATAGAGATTAATTATGAAATTTGGCCAAGAATAGTTATAATGTTAATAGTTGGAAATTAAGGCCTATTTTTCCCTTAATTAATTTATTTTGGGAAAAAGCATAAATTCAAGTAAGGAATAACTTAGACCTAAAAATTATGGAATTAATATTTTATGGTCTAGAGGAATTAAGGATTTATTTATTTTCCATAATTGTAGATAAATGAGTAATGGCCCATGAATAAAGATAAGACTCAACTCATTATCTCATGTATTCAACTACTCAAACCATTTGATTGCTCCAGCCCACGTAAACCAGACGGCCCATAAACCTATTTGAACACCCAACCTATTATCCTCTAATATTCAATATAATTCAAACACGTTAAACAGTCGTGAGAGAGAAAAGCTAACAACAAAACCCATTAGCCTTACTTCTCCAAATAAGTGATTATCTCACTCTCTACACACGCAAGATCAGCGGCGACATGCTTCTCCAGACCCCTCACCTTACATTTTGAACTCAACGCCATTTACCTCTAAATATTTCCAGTTAGATCGAACCTTAGGTCTTTATATAAGTGTTGTTCTTGGAATTTCATTCATTCACTTTGCTCAGCTCAAGTGAAACCAAGAGCAAGAGGGAAACTGAGAGTGAGAACCGAAAGAGAGAGTGTGTGCAAGCATTTGTTGCCCTGTTCTTACTTTGGAAAACAGAGATTGGTGTGGCGTTGAGAAGCAGCAAACCTTGGCATATTTGAAAGACTAACGAGGTAAGCCATTAAGCTAGATATATCTTCTGCTACTTGTAGATATATATATATATATATATATATATTGATGTATGTATGAAAACAAAGGAGAGGAAAAGTCATTGTATCGATATATATATATATATATATGTGTGTGCATTGCTGCATTGGGGAAAAAGGAATGAGAAAGTTGTTGTCATAAGCTTATATATAGATATATCACTGCTCTGTATAAGAAAGAGTAAGAACTTGACTGTCATGAATATGTTGATATTGTTGTGATCATGGAAGGAAAAAGAATGAGGGAATTGTTGTTATATGATATGTAAATATATTCGCTATTATTCCTTGTACCTCGACCTCAACAATATCCCCTAACCCTAACCCAACCATCTCTCACTCTCATCTACACCGTATCTCGAACCTGGCAAGCTTTTAAGCAGTCACCACCTTAACCCAACCATCTCCCACTCTCATTTGCACTATATCCCAAACCCGGCAAACCTTAACCCAACCATCTCCCACTCTCATTTACACCATATCCCGAACCCGGTAAACCTTAACCTAACCATCTCCCACTCTCATCTACACCATATCTCAATCCTGGCAACTCATTACCTTAACTCATACACTCAATCTCAATCCTGACAACCACTCTTAACTCATCACCTCAGCCCATACATTTTATCACGATCCCGGAAATCTCCCTTAAACCGTCACCTCCTTAGCCCATACACCATATCTCGAACCCGGCATCCTCTATGGATTCGATCAACGTCTTTATGTAGGTATGAACGACCTTATAAAAAGGGTATTATTATTAAGGAAATTGTAGGGATTAATAACCACTTTTAATTCTCTAAAATTAATTCGTGTAGTTAGTTATTTTGCGACGTAAGAAGTGACTAATGACAATGATAAACGTTTATAGGCATACCTTGACACCTCTACTGATCCCAACACCTTTGGACAAAGTTAAGGATTCAAGCTTGATGTGGGTAACTGTTATCTTATTAGCTTGTATGTATGTATTCATGTATGACTAACCATGTTTGCTAGATAATTTGCATATGTGTATCCTAGCTATGGATTGGGGCTGCGTGTCCTAAAGGGTCATGTCCTTGGCCTAAGAATCGCTATTGATTACGGTTTGACTTGTCTACTGTGAATTATTCTATGCTTAACATGTGATATGTTGTCATTTATATTTCATACTTGCATATAAGATTAATTGTTACCCCTGGGGTTCATTCATTTGAACTCCAGATCACATGAAAGAGACAGGTAGTGGATCGAGATTAAGAGGGAAGAGACAGCTGTAAGGGTTACAACAGAAGGGACTTTTGTGATAGTATAAGTAGTTGGATTGTACTAATTTGGTTATCATTTGCCTATTTGTGGATTATTGTATTAAGATTCCCCTATACGATAGATATCACTCGCGAAAAATTTATCTTCATGATTAGCACTGCCTCAAACATGAATACCAAGATGTCACCACAGGAACTTAAGAAAATGCTAGACATGGTTTCCTCGTACCAGGGTTACAACCCATTTTTAAGAGGTTCCCCCTGATTGTATCAACTCTGGATCAATTCCTCCAAATGTGACTCCTGACATGTTTAAAACGACTTCTAATATGATAAGTAAAATGCCGCTAGAGGATCTTCAGAAGATGTTTGAAAGGCCTTCCTCAATCAAAACATGAGCCCATAAATGATGGCAAACATGGGAGAACAATTTGGTGTAAAGCTTTCAAAAGAAGATGCTCCTGGCTTCATTGACTTTGTTCAGATAGATAATACAATTTTATTTTTTTTCCTTTCATTTTTAATTGTGGAGCCCCCAAAATTCAAAGAACAAACAAGAGTGACCATGAAGAATCAGAACAAACTAACTATATTAGAAATTCAAAACAACAATGTGAGTTCAAAGCCTAGTCTCTTATATCACTCGAAGTGCAGATGAATGATTGAAACAGAAACTTTGGGAGTGATCCTCTATTAGGATCGGTGACGGACGAGCCTTAGAATGAGAGGTTCATACTTCTCTTTCTGTATCTCACACTCCTTCCCTTCAATCTCCGTGTTGATCTTTGGATTCTTTGATTGGGATCACTTTAACGGAATTTGATCAGAAAATGATAGCAAATAAGAAAAGTTCAAGAATATGTTGGTTTTGATTAGTTTTGATGATGTCTTATATAGATGCCATTATTAAAAGCAAAAAGATTGAGTAATATAGATATCTCCTACATTGACTAATTGATGTATCTTTGATACATAGAGCTTCAGTGTTTATCAATATCTACTCTTGGAGAGAGTTCATTTTCGTGTATATCATTCACCGTAAGAATCTCAAGTCGTGGGACTTGGAGATTGGGATAATCAGAGTACAACTTGTAAGGGGGAGTGTATCCTAGGGAGAGGATAACTTTCGAGTACAGAGTGTGTATCTGATTGTATACAATTACAGCTTGTAAGGGGGAGTGAGTCCTAGGGAGAAAGGATCATCCTGAGTACAGAGTGTGTAATTGTATTTGAGTGATAGTGAAAAATCCCAGAGTGTCTGGGTACTGGACGTAGGTCAAGGAGTTGGACCGAACCAGTATAATTCCTTGTGTCTTGCTATTCTTCTCTACTCCATAGTCTACTATGTTTTAGTCTTCGAAAAACAAAGCTTTTCTGGAAGAATTTTTTTGAAATACCCAATTCACCCCCCTCTTGGTGATTTCCTTCACTTTCAGAATATAGCTTCAAAATTTCCAATGAAATGGCACCGGCAAGAAATGATTCGGATTCAGATGAAGCAGAGACAATCTTGAGGAGAAATCTTGTAGTGGACCACTAAGAGATTAAGAACCCGATTACGATGAAGTATAAAACTCATTTGTAATTATCCATCAAAGAATAGGACCAGAAATTGACTTAAGAAGATCAATTTGTCACTGAAAACAACATTCTTGTGAACCCCATCTTCGATCCTAAAGAACTTTTGAATCCTCTTCTTTTCTCGTGCCTATCTCCTTCCGGTCATCATCATCCTCATAATTTCTTTATCATGTCCGTTCAATCAATCCAAAGGGTCATAATACTACTTTGATTTTTTTCTCGTGGCCCAGATGAACTGATGAGAGATAATGAAAAAAAAAAGTTAAGGAGAGGATCAGCTTCCCTTCCACCTCCATTTTTTCTTCCTCTCTCGCTTATCCTCACCAAATCGAGGGAACAAGATCGAGAAATATGGAGACGATGAAGAGGGTGCTCTGCCACCGACCAACAATGACGCTTGGTCTTGTCTTCGAATTTGGCATCAACTGCGGCGAGTGCAGCCTTGCTCGATGGTGCTCTTCAACTGGGTTTAGCTCGACAACATGGTGCATACAAGATTGAACGAAGACCAAAATACGGCAAGACTTAGGGCTTGTTTTGTTTAAGGGGAGGGAGTGGGAGGGAAGGGAGTGGGAAGGAGGATATTGACCAAATTGTCATTAATAAAAAGAATATTTTTTTTGTTGAGAGTATATTTTTGGAATATTAAAAAGTTTCTATGTGCTATTTAGTATAGAGGAGAGAAAAAATTTATCGCTTCCCCTCAAACCAAACAAGCCCGAATCGATAGTGGAGAATCAAGAAACCTAAACTTGCAACTCCTGGAACGACATCGTGTGGCCAAGATAAGCTTTGTTTGGTAGAAAAACTACTGGGTTTCAAGATTTGTACTATGGTGGTAATTCAAGAATCACTGAACTAGACTTTATTATTTTGCCCAAGAGCTAGGTTAACAACGGTAAGAAAGATTACGGAGAAGATAGAGAATCATGTGTTATTCTCACATAAGAGCAATATGCTTATACAAGAACTTAATCCACTTGGGTTATCACTAATTTACCATCACTTGAGAGAGATAACCAATCTCATTTGAGGAGTACTAGAATAGATTTACGCCTCTAAAGAAAGACTCAAATTATTGTTTTTCTTGACACACTTTGAGTTTCTCTCTATCATACACTCTCAACTCTTTAACTAAGACATTTTATATAGATTAGGACCTTAACACACTAACTAATCAGTTAATTTTACCTTAATATCTTTAATAAAATGATACATAAAATAATTATGATTAAGTAATTTATTTAGATTTGATCTCTAAAAAAACAACTGGCACTTATATTAAAGATAAAAAGTAGTATATATAATGTTGTTTGCTAAACATTTAGGAAACAAAGGGCTTGTTTGGTATAGAATATATTTTGATGGAAATAAAAGGTTTTAAAGGAAAAATTTATAAATGCCCGCCAGTTTGGTATGCAAATTAAAGAAAAGAGAAATGACAAATTAAAGAAAAAATAAAATATAAGAAACCCAGAACACCCCCATTCAATGATAAAGCAAGAAGATAAATGGAAATTCTTGGAATTTCCTAAATTGAAAAATTGTTTCCCTCCAAAAGTGGAAGGAATGGATAGATTTTCTCGTAAAAGAGTTTTTCAGTGCATCAAATGACTCAACGGGGAAAAAGTGATTTTGTTCTTCTTTCAACATACCCCTTGGTATTTAATGTAAAATCAATTTATCTAATTTGATTATGTTAAGGAAGTTAATTAGTTAATATGACATATTTTTTTTGAAATACCCTAGCTAATCATCTTTATTAATTTCCACATGACATCTCTCTTACTTGATTATTATTGTGGAAGCATTAATAAGAGTAAATTGGAAAAATATTGACAAATATAAAAAATATGTCTTATATTTATGATTAAAATTGACTCTCCAATTAGGCCCTACAATAAAAAATATGGAAGAGTATCTTCCTCAATCCAAAAGGCTCTTAGTTAAAAAGAATTGACAGAGACAATTCTCAAATACAAATATATCATAATTGTTGGGTTATACTAAGTCTAACCTTAATAGACGATGGCCCAAACCTCATTTATAAATAGAGCACAAATGAAAATAAAACAGAGTGTCCGACAAATTAGCAAAAGGTCTCTCTCACCCACCCAGCTTTTCTTGATGCCTCCCCAGATTATTTAATCTTTCTGTTTTGGGCTTGGCCCTCATTTATACCAAAACAAATAAAACATAATATTGAAACACCCCTCGTTTTTTGGTTCAAGTCGGACTTTCTTACTAAAAGGGATAGAGTTCAATCTTGAAGTTGGTCGAAGGCGCGGAGATCTTGGGGTCTACGAAGCAGTGGAAAACGCTGGGTGGAGGTGGAGACATGTGTACTCTCCGACCCAATATGCCCTGTGGACTGGGCTCCAAACACCCTACCCTTGGACTGTGAGTGAGCCTAACCCCTTTCCTAAAATTTTCCATATCAAAAAAAGAAAAAACATAATATAGAAACAAGTCATCCTTGTATCTTTAGGGGGAGTTACACAACAAGCTTGTGCAGGATTTGGTTTCTCTCATTTTCTTTTCTGGTTCGCTCCTTTATCTCCTTTATGACCATTGAATCTGGATCTAATGGTCCACATCTAATGCTATTAATATTTATTTTCCTCTTATAAAAGGAAGAGAGAGAAGGATGGAAAGGAAATGGAGAGAATGATGGGAATAAAATTAAATATAAACCATTAGATCTTGATCCAATGGTTATAAAAGGGGTAAAGGATGAGAGTGAACCAAAAAAAAAAAAGGAGAGAAGTCAAATCCGCTTGTGCAATATATAATTAAAAAGAGAGTTACACTACCCTCCTCCAGTGCGTTACATTATATGGGAGAGAGTTTATAGTTTTTTTTTTTTTTTTGCGTACACTCAACACCATATAACTCCCTTCTATAAAAACTAAGTTTCTTCTCTCACTCCAGTGATTTTATTGGGTACGTAACATAAACAAAGTCTGCTGGATTGTGATTCAGTTTCGTATGGGCAGTTCAATCCATGAAATTTACAGGTATGCCTAAAATCTTTCAATCCTGTAAAGAATATATATACTCTAAGAAAAAAACTTGGCCATCAACGCAAGTTTAAAATGCCATATACAACAAAAGAAACTTGAAAATGAATTGAAAAGAATTGTTCAAGACAAGCTTTTTATGTTCATTATCGGGTGAGATCATCGTTCATGTGTTGATGTTTATTATTAAAATGATCTTTCTTGTTTTGTTTGTTTTGAGGGGATGGAAGGGAAAAGAGGAATTTTGATACCCTCCCCTTATTTAGGAAAAGGTTTAATTAAGGAGGGGAGGGGGAATCCCTTCCCTCCCCTCAAAACCGTACCCCCTCCAAAGGGGGATTTCGAGGGGAGGGCAAAAAAATTTGTCTCATTGAACTAAATTGCTCTTCTGCTTTTTTTGTAGCCCCAAAAGTACCCTTTGGTTTGCCTCTTTCTCTCTCCAGCCTCTATTGGCTTCCCATTATTACTAATCTCTTCCCTTCTTCCTCTTCCTCGCCCTCGGCGTCTCTTGATTTCTTTAATTAATTTTTTCACAATTTGTATATTATGTTCATGTCAAAAGAAGCAACAATGTTTAATATCACTTTTATAACATAAGGATAAAATTGTCCATGTGAAAATAATTTCCGCCCCCTCCCCTCTCTTTTGATCAATCCAAACAATGTAATATTAAAATCTTTTATATCCCCTCCCCTCCCTCGAACCAAACAAACCCTCTATGTATGGCTTAATTGGGAGTCATACTTTTTTTAAAAAATTTTATCTTATTGATACTTCCTCAACAATAATTAAGTGAAGAGAGACAAAAGAAATTAAGAAAAATAATTATGGTATTTTAAAAAAATATGTCCTATCAATTGGGTAAATTAGGCAATAAATAGGTGTTACATTAATCACCCGATGGAGTTTTTTTTTGGGAAAATTCTAAATAAATACTATTTGAATTTGCAAAACCCCCAGAAGTCTGTCGAATTTGTAAAAAGACTGAGAAGAACCAATGACCTATGAGAGATATGCAAATTCGAGTGAAATTACCTTTTGCAATTAGTTTTAAATAAATTTTAAAAATAAAAATACCCTCGCCGTATGCCGGCCGAGTCGGAGTGCCACCGGCCATCGACGAGGGGGTGGGGAGTTTTTTTTTTGGAGTGGGTTGGGGGGTTTTTTTTTTTAAAAAAATTATATTAATTGAAGTGTTCCCACCCCCAACACCATGGGACCAAGTGGTCCACCAATTGGGCCACTTGGTTCCTGTAATATATATATACGTTAACAAATATATATATTCTTCTTAACATTTTTTCAATGGTATTTACCATTCCACAAACGAAAATTATCATTCCACAAATGAGAATTTACCATTCCACAAATGAAAATTACCACTTTTTCTTCGGGGTTCCTTTTTTTTTTTTAACTCTTTGATGCATGTTTTATAAAACCAAAAAAATTGCACTATTACCATTCCACAAATGAAAATTACCATTCCACAAATGAGAATTACCACTTTTTCTACAGGATTCCATTTTTTTACTCTTTGATGCATGTTTTGTAAAAAAGGGAACTCGATAGAAAAAATGGTAATTCTCATTTGTGGAATAGTAATTTTCGTTTGTGGAATGATAATAGTGCAATTTTTTGGTTTTATAAAACATGCATCAAAGACTAAAAAAAAAAGGAATCTGTAAAAAAGTGGTAATTCTCATTTGTGGAATGATAAATTCTCATTTGTGGAATGGTAATTTTCGTTTGTGGAATGGTAATAGTGCAATTTTTTTGGTTTTATAAAACATGCATCAAAGAGTAAAAAAAGGGAACATTGTAGAAAAAGTGGTAATTCTCATTTGTGGAATGGTAAATACCATTGAAAAAATGTTAAGAAGAATATATTTATTTGTTAACGTATATGTATATTAAAGGAACCAAGTGGCCCTGGTGGACCACTTGGTCCCATGCCCACCCCAACATTTCAATTAATAAAAAAAATTTCAAAAAAAAAACCCAAGCTACTCCAAAAAAAAACCCCACCCCTCGCCGTGGCCGGCGGCCCCGCACTCCAGGAAAATTTGCGGAGGCGGCCCTCCGGCGGCCAGCGTCGATTTAGGGTATTTTTTATTTTTAAAATTTATTTAAAACTAGAAATGAAAATGTAACTTCACTCGAATTTGCGCATCCCTCATGGTCCTTAAGATTTTTTCGATCTTTTTACAAATTCGATGGCTTGGGGTTTTGTAAATTCAAATGGTATTTATTTGGATTTTATTTTATTTTATTTTTTAATTTATGTGAACCTCGTTAAAAAGCTAAAGTTTAAAAAGTAACCCGCCTAATACCTGGCATGGAAAGACAATTATTTTCTTTTTTTCTTTTTTTTGAGAAAAATTTGATTGAAAAGCCTTCCGTATAACTTAAAAAGTCCCAGAACACAAAAACCAACCTGGCAAAAGTTTTTTTTTTTTTTTTTTTTTTTTTTTTTTTTTAAAATTTATTATATAAATATTTTCATTTAAAATTTAAAAAGCTAACCAAAACGTCGGTCCAACAGCCAACTTTTAAAAGGCCCTCAACTTTTTTTTTTCATCGAAAAAGAGAAGCAACTTTTAATAATTAATATTTCTCATAATTCTTTCTAGCAGCATATCCCTCAATTTTAAGAGATGTAGTTTATTTTTCTCTTTGATTATATTACTTTAATGTTGTGATTTTTTTAGGTAGGGAGGGTTACAAAATATTTTTTCAATTCTACCATCATTGAATTATATTAATTTATTGTTGTTATTGATTATTTCATAATTTCCTTTTTTAAATATTTTTTTATAATTCACTGATTAAATAATCATAATTCCTTTTATCAACATATCCCTCAATTTTAGGAGATTTAATTTATTTTGATCTTTGAATATATTACTTTCTTTATGTGTATTTTTCTTTAGGTAGAGTGAGGGTTACAAAATATTCTTTCAATTTTTCCATCAATCGATTATATTCATCTTGCGCAAGGTTTGAAGAGTAAACACTAAACACTTGTTGTATGAATATATCAATATCTTACATCTACCGCATAACATATTTTTAAAAAATAAATAAATTTAAGAATAAAAATACTAATATTTTCTAAACTATAAAAAAACATATGCCCTAAATTATCGATAACATATATATAACAGATTTTGTAAAACAGTTTCTTCCTCCCCTATCTATTCTTATATTGATATGGATACATATATAGCCTTATTTAGAATTTTAAATTACACTATGCTAGAATAGGTTTTTGGGTTTTCGAATATATATATATATATATATATATATATATATATATATATAAAAGTAAGAAAATCGGCAAATTTAGAAATTCTCTGAAATTAATTTTATCTTGAATATAAATTTGATAGAATTACATACAGGTCCCAAATAAGAGAAAAAATTAGAAATAAATCCTTTAAAATTATCAAATTGCATTGAAATTTATGGAACCTCGGTTTAATTAATTCGATTTGAGAAAAAGACTACCATGCACCTATGAACTTATGGCTTGATGATGAAAGTGTCTTTTTTCATTATCTTGAAAGAGTTCGAACAAGGCAATTTCAAATACAACAAAAAATAATCACTTTATTCTTGTTAATTCAAAACCAACAATTATAAGCCAATGACCAATCATTTATAAGTTAGGGTGCTACATTGAAACTTATTTAACAATTAATGACAAGTTAGGGTATCATTAACGACTTAAACACTTATCATTGGTTACTCAATAACTTATTATTATGGTACCTTGACTTTTCATTGGTTGCTCAAATTAACCAAGGCAAAGCAAAGTGATCTTTTCTTAATTCAAATTAATGTAGCCCAGAGACTTCAATGTATTTTAATTATTTTAAGGGACCTTCTTATGAATTATTCTCTTTTTTGGGACCTGTACATAATTCCCAGTAAAATTTTGCGTATTAATTTACTGGCCAGGTCAGAATAACATTTTGGGTTTTTTGACCCACGAGAAGACAGTACGACGATAAAAAGAATTGAAAAGAATAAAAAAAGTGAAAATAGAGCCCCGCCACCTGTGGATCTCTGAACGGACGAACAAGGCATCGACCAAAGAATTAACAAAGAAAAAAAATAAAATACAGAATCAAAGAGATTGAGAAGATTGAGAAACCTAGATAGATCGCGTCAAAAGCAACGAAACTTGGAAGGAGGAGTAGAACTTGTTCCTCTCTCGTTAATGTAATGCGATTTTGCGAACTTTGTAGACCCAGAAGCTTCTTTTTTTCCGATTAGGGTAAATTTTCTTGAACCATCTTTGGACGCTTTCTGATTTCTAGGCTTAACGTTTCTTAATTGATCACAAACTCAATCTTTTGTGGATCAATGCGAATGAATCATCAAGACTTTGAAACAGTGCGGTGTGTCTGTTGTTTTACAGATAGATAACAATCTTTCATAGCTATGGAGTTGGCACAACTTGAAGCTTTGTGTGAGAGGCTATACAACTCCCAGGATTCTGTAGAAAGGGCTCACGCGGAGAACACTTTGAAATGCTTTTCCATGAATACCGATTACATTTCTCAATGCCAATACATTCTTGACCATGCTTTGACTCCTTATGCATTGATGTTAGCTAGTTCCAGTTTGTTGAAGCAAGTAACAGAACAAAGCCTAGCTTTGCAGCTTCGGCTGGATATAAGTATTTTACATTATTTGATCTTATCACTTTTCGATGACTGGAAAAAGCAGGAATTGATTTCTGTTAACTCTGGGTTGATAACCTTATTTATTTTGTTTCATAGGGAACTATCTTTTAAACTATCTAGCCACCAGGGGACCAGAGTTACAGCCTTTTGTGACTGCTTCATTAATCCAACTTCTGTGCCGAATCACGAAATTTGGGTGGTTTGATGATGACCGATTTTGGGATCTGGTCAAAGAGTCAATGAGCTTCTTGAGTCAGGTGATCACTAGTGAATGTGCTATCCATTTGTCAAGAAGGAGCTGGCTAATGTTCACCATTATGGACAATTGAGTGTTTTGCAAGCTGGTTCTCTGCATTGAAAAATGATAAAGTGCACTTTTAATCTAGTAACACTTGTGTAGAGCTCAATCTCAGAAAGAAAGAGGATTAACGTATTTGAATCAAATAATACAGCCAAGGACTGTAAAGCATAACAAACTTGACAATGGTGCTTGAGAGAGATGATAGAAAAGTAACAATATTGTTCATAAACAGAAAAAATAAATAGGAAGGTGACAATATAAACTGCAATACTGACTAATGGTCAGTAGTATTGTTAAGGCTTGGCTGGTTCTTACCAGTTTTAACTGGGCCAACCCTAAAAGTGGATCTATGCTTCGAACAAGCTTGTTCCTCTGAGTGAATAGCAATTAAAGATATTTAATTTGGCTTGGAGTGCTTGGAGCTCTCACTTGCCCATGTTTCTAGTGGGCAGTTTAAAATTCCTGAGATGTTTTGTTTATAGATATTCTGTTTTTAACAGGCAACACCTGGTCACTATGCAATTGGTTTGAAGATATTAAACCAGCTTGTTTCTGAGATGAACCAGGTAAGATTTTATCTTGTGATACTCAAATACATTCAATGCTGGAAGTGAGTAACACCATTTACTATTGGTAGTCATCTTTGTGCAAATATCCTATGTATACAAGATGTTTAGAGGATTAATTGTCTTCTTATTTATTGATTTATTTTTCCTTTCCATTCAATATTAACTGTTTTTGAATTGACATACCCAGAGAGTGTCATAACACCAGAATTCAGCTACATTACTTGTCTAGTTAACGATTTGCTTAATGAAAAGCATTCATCAATTGCCAGCCACATGTAGTGGTTGGGTCTTGAGTCGGTGAGGACATAATGATTACAAATCAGTTTTCCTTGTGTACAAAAGAACAGCATCCATTGTGTATGAGTGTATATAACAATTTAGAATCAAGGTTTTTTTAAATTGAAGTTATGATCTAGCACCACCTTCTTTGTCCTATAATGATAAACTGTATTTTTCATTTCATTAATGGTAGCCATGTCACATAAAACTTCCATGGTTACCTACATTGTGATTCTAAGCTCTATAAGAAGATTTTTTAGCCTCAAAACTTTACCATGAGATGGGGCCCTGTATTTAGTCTCAGAACTACTTTTACCAACATTTTATTGCTCCTACAATAGACCCAATGATAAGTGGGAATTATAGTTTATTGCCACTTGTGTGCTCTTTGTATGTTTTCTGCTATAAGGTCTGTTGTTTATTGTGTTTATGCTATGGTATTGTGTGTTTTTGACAATTAGGATATTAGTTGGTATTTTTCTTCTATCTCCTTTCTACTATAGAAAACAGAGAAGATGAGAGACACGGTAATATAAATATTAAATAGAGTTCACCACTGAAGGAATCATGAGATATTTCGAGCTTGGCAACTAATAGTCAGTTTTCCAATAATAAATTATTTTCCTGCATACTTTTCATTGGAAATTTTCTGTGAGGGTATAGGCAGCGAGACTGGTGCCCATTCTTTTGCTGATATTTTTGTTTGGTTTTCTTTGTATCTGTATTCTTTGTGCAAGTATATCTGTTTTTGTACCTTTTTCCTTGTTGATATTTTTAAAAAGATGGATGTAAAACTTATTACTTATGATAAACTATTAAAGAGTCATTTGATTGAGGGGAAGGGGAGGAAGCTATACTGGGAAATGAACAAATTCCATTTTTTCGGTTTATTGAAAGACTAAACTTCTAGGAAAGTTGGAGACCCAACTTACCTCACAACTATGGAAGTAATTTGTTGAGTAGAATCCAAGTATGTCCTACCTCCCTAGTATTTATTATATATTCCCAAACTTACGCTTACAAATTGTGAATTAAAATTTAATTAAACATATATATTTTTGTCTTTAACATTAAAAATTTCGATATTTGTTTGTATTGCTATTTGATTGGGTCAAATTCGAGCATTGTCGAGACCCAATTGGAGGCATCTCTTCCAAAGGCCTTTTACGCATTCACACGAACTCGAATTTGAGACTTTGTGCTTAAGCGGCTAAAGCCCTTTCCACTTGGACCAACGCTTGTTAGTAAACAAACTATATTTATTTAAAACAAAGTTTAGATTTTTCAGGAATTAGAAAAATGAAACAAACAATCAGCTGTAAACTTCCTCAGAAGTTTGGCAAATTGAATCAAACAACCCCTAAGAAAAATTGTTCAGCTAGTTATTCCCGTGTAATCATTAGATCATTGTTGAAAATTGTTTATCAAAGATCTTTGCATTTAAAATACTGTTACTTGTCTATAATGTTTTCTTGTGGTATGAGCTGTGTTGCTTTCCCTAGTTATAGTTTGTTTTGGAATTTAATGTCTACTTATGGCATCCTGCTCAACTATTATTTTGTTTCTGGAATTCTGCCTTAGGCTAACACTGGCTACCCTGCAACACATCATCGAAGGGTGGCTTGCTCCTTTAGGGACAATTGCCTCTTTCAAATATTCCAGATATCTTTAACATCATTGCATCAACTGAAGAATGATGGTAGACTCATTGTAAATTTTTGTTCTTTATTATTTATGTCTTTATAATTATAGTATTTTGAGGGCCGATTTTTTAATGAAGGGCAGTTGTCAGTCAGTTGCAAGAGTTGGCACTTTCTCTTTCTTTGAAATGTCTATCATTTGATTTTGTGGGGACATCTGTTGATGAAAGTTCAGATGAGTTTGGCACGGTTCAGGTATTTTCTTTTATTTATTACAAAATTCTTATCTCTTTTGGAGATCTGCATGATCCTCAATAATGTTTTCTATCTCATAATATGATTGCCTACAGATTCCTTCTCCTTGGAAGCCAGTTCTGGAGGAGTCTTCAACCCTGCAAATATTTTTTGATTACTATGCCATTACAGAGGCCCCTCTTTCAAAGGAGGTCTGTGCATGTGTTTCTTTTCTGTATTTTGGAGTTTCCTGTATTAAAGTTTTCTAATTATTGAGTGCAAATAATTGATGCAATTCAGTTCTTAGGAACTTTTTCATGTGGCTTTGTTTTAGGGAATCGGATTGGTTTGTTAAGTTCTCTATTTCTTCATATTCTTCTCTAGTTGTTAGAAATCTGAATTCCTTTGATGTGCATCAATAGACAACATTCATTGTGAAATGCCAGAAGACATTACCCATCTTAATCCTGCCAAAACCTCTTGATTGTATCAAAATGAACTGCTCAAAATTCAGAGGATATGCCCAAGTTTCTGATAGGAACAACAAGAAATGAATGAAAATCACACTCGTTCTTATATTACTCTGTTCCTGAAGAACACTTGAAGGAAATACAATGTTCCTAAGACAATTGGAATAAAACAGAAACAAGAAATTAACACACTCAATGAAACAGTAGCACCCCCTCGTGGCAATTCGAGAGACCAGGTTCCCTCCTCTCCACTCACTTTTTGCGTATCCCTCTTGGTCCTCTCGGCCTTCCTTATACACACGCCCACTACTCTGCTAGTGTCGGAGGTTCCGCAACGTCCTCAGCTCTTGTCTCAGGTGGTCCTCTGGACCCTTCTATCTGTGGGCTTTCTCTATTGGGCTTTGCCCTTCTTTGGTATGCTTGGCTCCAAAACTTATCGAGCCCATCAGTTTCTCAATGCGCACCAAAAGACCTATTTTGTCTGGAGATGTCTGCTTGCCACTGTAAAAATATATGGGCTGCCAAAGGCTGGTTGTTGTTGTTGTTGGTTGTATTGAAATTAGAACAACACATCACACATGGAAAACGATTATTATCTAGCTCTACTTAAACTTGCATATTGCAAGAATATTGGTTACCATAAAAATGTGCTAATGGAGCTGAGAAAGTTCTGAATTGAATTTCTTTAGTTATTCCATTGTGGTGTTTATCATGTTTGGTAAAAGAAAAACAATAATACTTGTATGTCACACTATTTATTTGGATTATGTTGTCATTTGATTTTTTTTTTTTTTTTTTTTTTTTTTTTTTTTTTTTTTTTTTTTTTTTTTTTTTTTAAATTAAAGTATTTTCTTGACTCATGATGGGTTAATGTTTTCCTAAGTATTTATAAGTTCTTATGGTGGTTCATTGCTTTGCTACTTTTGGTCCTTCTTAATTTGAATTGTTTTTGTTTTCAGGCATTGGAGTGCTTGGTGCGACTAGCTTCCGTAAGACGTTCTTTGTTTACCAATGATGCTTCTCGTTCTAAGTTTTTGGCGCATTTAATGACAGGAACCAAAGTAATACTTCAAACAGGGCAAGGTGTTGTTGGCTCTAGACTTCTTTGCATGATCAGTATTGCAATGACTCCAACTGGAAAGCTTACACACACACACACATTATTTCTCCCTCTAATACACGTAAAAAAATGTATACCACTGATTCTGAATAGCACTTGGAACTGCCTTTTACCTGTTTCGAGAACGAAGGATAAATTTTTTCCATTTTTGTCTTATTTATGAACTTGTTATTAGACAATTTATATCTGCCTTGGATGGTTACCTCTAATCTCCCTCATGTGTGTGCACTGCACACACACATTATGTCTGTATACATATGTGATATGACCAATTTTATGGTTCATTTTTGGAAATAGGTGAAGTTGAGCTACACATTTTGCTCATCAGCCCCAAGTCAAGAGGCATAAAAGTTAAATTTAAGACATTTTTTTTAGATAATTATGAATAGGCCTGATTCTTTTTAACAAAAGTGGAAGTGGAAAGCTTAAGTAAATCATAAGCTTAGAAAATGTCGCTTTCTTGGTGCAACAATGTATAACAAAGTTTTGGAATGAAAGAAGTAAATACACATAACAAAATGTGAAAATTCTTTTTGCTGAAATTGCTGAGAGCCTGAGACTCTTGAAGCCAGTTTGGTCATTCATTTTTAGCAGTACTTTAAATCTTTATCTGCATATCATTGTTTTTTTCTCTTTGTTCTCCATTCCATAACAATTTTAATTTTGTTGTAAATCAGGACTCACAGATCACTACAATTACCATGAGTTTTGTCGTCTTCTTGGACGGTTCAGAGTGAATTATCAGGTGCAGTTCTCTTTTGACTTAACTGGTTTGTTTCTAGAGATGAGGGTGTATAGGTGGGTTGCTATTCACATTAGCATGAATTTAAGGTTTATTGGCTGGGGTTTATGAAGAATGTAACAATGTAACATCAAAGGGAATAATTCTTCCGATAATTTATTCTGTCATACAGATTATACATATGTACACCTCAGATCAGTTTGATCGAGGAAAAGAAGGCCAAGAATCATGAAGGCCGAAAATCATGGAAGAATAATAAATAAAAAAATTGAAATTAAAATCCTATCATATTTAAAACTAACTCCTATAATCTCGGGATTATATTTCCTCAGTATTAAGTCTTAATTTAGTTGGGCAGCTGAAACTTTAGATGCTTGTGTAGGTGCCCACTCGTGAACTACTGTCTAATATGAATTGACATAATTTGATCAGAACAGTCATATAGTTCTGTTAAATCAATGTGATATTGTAGCAAAGAGATGTGTAAATGGTAGGGGATGTGATGTATAGTTGTTAATACCCATTGTTGTTTTATGGTTTGAGTGTCTAATAATTTTGTCAAGTCTTAAATCTATGTCGTTATAGTGCATGTCTTCAATTATCTAGGTTATGCATACATGTTAAGGGTAGTAATGGAACTAGGAGTGTGTTTTTTCATTGTGGATTTGTTGTGGTAGGGAGGTTTTTTTCCAGATTAAAAAACTCAAGCACTGTTATGTTATTAACCAATAGAATTGAGAAAGAGAGATAGAGAAGAGAGAATTATGAGATAAGAGGCAGAAGATGAAGAAGAAGAAATTTGAATAATCTCTACAATTCTGTTATTCAATCACAAAAGCAGGACAGACTCGACTCAATAAAGATAGTAGGCTATTTATATTGTCATAACCTCACTAGGATTCCTCTCTAATGCCTTACAGCCGAATGATCATTTTAGGATTACAATCTGACTAACATATCAACTACCTATTTTACATGTAGGTCCTTATTTCCATTTTACACATAGGTCCCTATTTACATTTATCTATATTCCATAACATTGCCCCCTTTGAAACAACCCTTGTCCTCAAGGGTTTGGCACTTGGAACTCAGGAAACTGGTTCTTCAAGTTGAACAATGAAAGCCAAGTAGCTTCCTCTTCCGGATACCCTTGCCACTGAACTAACACTTCAGTGATTATGCGACGCTTCTTCCTCCCAATTCGTTGGGACAATATCTTTTGTGGATATAGTGAATTAGGGACTGCTGGCCACTCAGTAGGAGGATGCCTCTGCCTTACACCCGGATCTGGACACAATTTCAGGAAAGAGACATGAAAAGTAGGATGAATTCTAGTCTCAGGAGGTAAATCCAGCTTATAACCTAAGCTACTGGTCCTATCTTTTCCAGCACCCTATACGGACCATAGAACCTAAGAGCCAGCTTTTGATTCCTCCTTGTAGCTGCTGATATCTGTCTATAAGGTTGCAGCTTGAGAAACACCCATTGTCCCACTTCAAAATTCCTATTAGACCTCTTTAAATCAGCCCTTTGCTTCATGGTATTGACTGATCGATGTAGATGATGCTTCAAAACTGCAATAATCTTTTCCCTTGACTGAACACTTCGATCCACAGCCTCTACTATAGCTGACCGAGGCACATAAGGGACATAAATCGAAGGCTTCTAACAATACAAAAGTTCATTTTGAGTGGCCTTTGTTGAAGTATGAAAATTGGTGTTATACCACCCCTCCACCGAAGATAACCGTTGATTCCACTCTCGAGGGACTTCCCAACACATACAACGCAAGTAGGATTCCAAACAACTATTAAGAACTTCAGTTTGGCCATCACTTTAGGGATGGTAAGCGGATGAAAGGCTTTGTTGCACTATTAAAACCTTGAGAAACTCTTTCCAAAATTACTAAGGAAGAGAGCATCTCGATCACTTACAATCTATACCAGAGCACCATGCAACTTGTAAACTTGATCTAAGAAAGCTTGTGCAAGTGTAGAAGCTGAATAGGGATGAGAAAGAGGATAAATGAGCGTATTTACTCATTCTATTAACATTCACCCAAATTACTTCTTTTCCTCCGGACTTAGGTAACCCTTCTATAAAATCCATTGATATGCTTTCCCATAACCTTACTTGGAATTGGCAATGGATTTAATAAACCCAGGTGCAGCAGCAGTTTCATACTTATATCTAGCACATGTATCACACCCTTTAACAAAGTCCTCAACATCTTTATGAAGATGTTTCCACCAAAACAGTCCCTTAACATTATAATAGGTCCCTTGGATGCCTGAATGGCCTCATTGAGGACTAGCATGGAGCCATTCCAGCAGCTTGTGCTTCAACTCAGCATCATTACCAACAACCAAATGATTGTTTTTTCTCAAATAAGTGCCATCCCAAGAACACTTCTGGAACACCCTACCTTTATCTTGCACTTCAGCTAGAATAATTGCAACTTCTGGATCTGATTCCCAACTCTTCTGAATTTCATCCATCAATTCAGGAGTAGTATCTAAAGAAATCTGCAATATTTGGGAACCATGTAACCTTGATAAAGCATCGGCTACCGTGTTGTCATTCCCCCTTTTGTATTGAATTTCTTTGCACGATGCTCTGCTTCATCTTCTGCCGAAAGGACCTTTGAATTGCACCACGATTTCGACGTTGCTTTTTCTGGAACATTTGAACTTTTAACAATGGAATTGTCTGAATTGATTGGGTTATCTTTTTGGTGGGACCCAGCATGCTTATATGTGAATCTATTGTTCCCTATGGTCATGGCAAGAACTTGTGACGCCACCAAAGGATTTGAAACTGAGACAGGACACCCTATTTTCTCGCCCGATGCCCTAGATTCTTTTCGATTTACTGAAATTTCTTGAACTCGTGCTAACCTTTGAGCTTCGCCAAGTGTCTGGGGATGGAACATCATGACCGAGTTGAAAATCTCATCTTTGAGTCCTGCGACATGTATATGACTAGGTATTCTTCGGTAAGCTCAATTTCATGGAAATTGCGTCAAACTTGGCGTTGAATTCTGCCAGGTGATCCCTTTTGGCGTAATCTCGCCAAGTCGCTCATGGGCTTGTCGACTGGAAGCCGGAGGTGTCTTGGAGCACCAGTATGTATTCGGGCCATGTCGGCGGTCGTCTCCATCGTCTCTTGGCTGCCACATGCCATGAGAAACTTGCGTCGTCAAACTCATGGAAGCCATCGTGACTTTCTCATTTTTTAGCGTTATGTCAAGATAGAATAATCGTTCGCATTTGATGATCCAAGTGTCGATATTCTAACCTTGGTACTTTGGAAATTCCATCTTCGTGAATTAGGTTGGCCGATGATACCCTCCTCTATTGCGATGATTCCGATGTTGTTGGTCACCATTGTTGCCTTGAGTCACCATCACCAGCGCCCTCAATCCATCCCAAAAGCGAAAGAGAAAGAGAAAGAGCTGAGGAAGGATTGTTCTGATACCACTGTTAAGGTATTAACCAATAGAATTGAGAAAGAGAGATAGAGGAGAGAATTTTGAGATAAGAGGCAGAAGTAGTAGAAGAAGAAGAAATTCTGAATAATCTTTGCAATTCTGTTATTCAATCACAAAAACAGGACAGACTCGACTCAATGAGGATAGTAGGCTATTTATATTGTTATAACCTCACTAGGATCCCTCTCTAATGCCTAACAGCCGAATGATCATTTTAGGATTACAATCTGACTCACATATCTACAACCTATTTTACATAGAGGTCCTTATTTCTATTTTACACATAGATCCCTAGTTACATTTATCTATATTCCATAACAGGCACCATGCTGAAGAGTTCTATAAATACTTAACTTGGTTCCATTTGGAATCAGATTTTGAGTAATGGAAGTTTTAAGTGGCCTTCATGTTGGAATGATTAGAAATATTTGAAGTTAAAAGAATTTGAAAACGTTTTCTCAATTTTACATGAATTTTCTTCTCTTTGTGGTCTAGCATATAACTAGATGTGGGTGCCATGTATTAAGGGATGAGTTGCATTGTTCATTGTTAATGAAAATATAACTTGCCATACATTTTATATTTATATTGGAGTTTGAGACATGAGTTGTACTGTACGTCATTGTTTATGGATTGTGTAGCTTGCCATAGATTTTATATTGATATTGATTTAATGCTTAATTTCTTGTTTTCATTTTAACTATATGCATATCGTGGCCTATAACTACTTTGTTGGTTTGCCCTTTTGCATAAAAAGTTTACTCATTCATAAGGTAATGAAAATGTTATCTCCTATGTTTAAGAAAACACTTGAAAATTTACTATATCCTCCGGAGGGAGCCTTGAGAGGAAAAAGATGACGATAAAAATGTGCAACTATACCAAAACCAAAACCCAAAGTTAAAGTTAATTTCTGTGGCTTTTGTCTTGCCTTGCAAAGAGTAAGCATCATTTGCAGATATGTACGCTCTAAGTCCAATCCTGTAGTGCAGTTGAAATGATGCTCGGTGGTGTAGGATGCTCAAGTCTTGTAATGGTGTGAAGGGTTTGGTGTGCTTTGATATCATTTTCTTTTAACAGAATTCCCATGTACTACAGGGTGTGGTTTACCACAAACTGGTGTTGTTTGTTGCTCCATTGTGGTTCTATGGTCAGGGTTTTCTTAAAGGACTGTCATTTCTAAATCTGATATTTATAGCAGTGTAGGAATTGGGAAGCCTTGTGATGTGTTTTAGAAATTATATTGCTGTTTTTCACTAATATATATTTGGTAATGGGTGGTATTGTTTTCAAATAGAAGTTTGTTTTTTATCATAAAATTTCTGATATATAAACACATGTAAATATATATATATATATATATATAAAATCCTCAAGGAGCCACCAAAACTAATAAAAAGACTGCTAGAGATCTCTCGTATAGCTCTATGCCTATGACTATGGTATTAATCTGTCGTCTAAATTTGACAGGCTTTCCTGATTTGTTTGTCTTTTTTGTTAACTATTGTGACTTAATGCTGCAGTTGTCGGAGCTTGTTAGTGTTGAAGGCTATAGTGATTGGATACAAATGGTTGCGGAGTTTACTCTCAAATCTTTGCAATCATGGCAGGTGAGTAGGTTTATATCATGTTTAAGTATTTTCAAGAAAATGATTAATGTGTTGTGAATGATATTAGAAACTTCATTCACCTTGTGAGAATTACAAATTGAAATATACGTCAAACTTTTTCTTGGGGTTCATTTAACTGTAATTGGGATTCCATGTCATATCCTTTAGCCCTGGAGACAACTGTAATGATTTTATTTATACCTTCATATATTATTAAAATGTAAACTAATTTATTTCAGCTGTATTTTTTTTATCAAGAAACTGTAATGTGAAATTCTGATCAAGTTGTCACTTATTATCAGTGGGCCAGCAATAGTGTATACTACCTGTTAGGACTGTGGTCGAGATTGGTGTCTTCTGTTCCATATTTGAAAGGTGACGCACCAAGCTTGCTGGATGAATTTGTTCCTAAGATTACTGAAAGTTTCATCACATCAAGATTTAACTATGTGCAGGTATTTACAATTTTTTGTACTTATAGTTTAGTTTCTACTTTCTGTTTGATCAATGAGCTATACTGTTTCAGAAATTTAGTTCCTTCTATCTGAATCTGTCAGGATGGAATACCTGATGATCTTTCTGAGAACCCCTTGGACAATGCTGAACTTCTTCAGGATCAGTTAGATTGCTTCCCTCAACTCTGCAGATTTCAGGTACCATGCGGATTAATAAGATTGTAAGTATTTATTTGTTTGAAGAGAAGTTTTAGGAAAAGGAAATGATGATTGCAAATGTGGAGTGTAAGATATTCTCTTTATGCAAGGCAGCAAAAGAAAACAAAACTTGGACATTAACTTAAGCGGGTCTTCTAGTTCCTCTGCATGTTGCATGTTCAATGACACCTCATATAGCTCTTCCTCTGGATGAGTGTTATGTGTAGATTTAGTTTAGGATATTTTTTCGAACTCATTACGGAAAAGTTCTGGGAAGATATGGAGGGTTTGGTTAAAAGCATACCTCTCTTTGAAAAGATTTTTATTTGTGGGGATCTTAATGGACATCTTGGTAAGGAGGCAGGACAGAATGCAAGGGCTCATGGTAGCTTTGGGGTGCTTAATAGTGAAGGACAATCTATAATTGATTTCTCTCTTGCATACAATTTCAAGATTGTCAACACTTGTTTTAAGAAGCGGGAGGAACATCTCATTACATACAAATTGGTGCCTCTAGGTCATAGATTGACTTCTTTTTGGTAAGAAAACCTGATAGAATACTTTGTAGTAATTGCAAAGTGATTCCGAGGGGGATGGCGTATTGCTCAACGAGTCTTGGTCCTTGATGTGTGCATGAAATACGAGAAAACAAAACCGACAAGTTTTAAACCCAAGGATTAGGTGGTGGCGGTTAAAGGGGAGAAAAAGAGAGATTTTCAAGAGAAAGCTTTTAGAGGAAGGAGTTTGGGAGTCATAAGGAAATCCTAACACTATGTGGAAGGAAATGGCCTAGATGGTTCAGAAGGTTGGCTAAAGATGCTTTGGGAGAATCTAAAGGTCTTGGCTATCGAGATAAGGAGACTTGGTGGTGGGATGAGAATGCGCAAGAGAAAGTCAAGAATAAGAGAAATATTTTAAATCCATACACTTGTGCAACAATGATGAAAATTGGGAAAGGTATCGTGTGGCTAAAAAGGAGACTAAGAAAGTGATATATAAGCGTAAATAACTAATTAAGTTAGTTAGGAAGGGATTATTTAGTTGGTTAGTTGTTAGTAACTAATAATGGTAGTTAGTTGGGATTAGTGGGTCTAGATCTATTGCCTTTATAAAGCATATGACTCTTCATTGTATGCTATGCTTTTGTTGTTAGGATGAATGAATAAGAGCATTAGATTTCTCTTCCCGCTCCCTGCTTCCTCTCGTCTCTCGCATATCTTCCCGATTCCTCTAATCTTCTACAACAATTGCATCAATGGTATCGGAGCGAGTCATCCTCGGCTCCCATAGTTAATCTTTGTAATTCTTGAATCAGCCCAAAGCCATTCTTCTCGACAAGGACTGATAGTCAGACAGAACTCTCCAAACCGAAACTCTCCAAACCAGGTGCCATCGGAATCCTGGTAAGTTTTTGGTTATCCGAATAAGACTCGTTGAACAATTCGACGATAAACAACAACTTTGGAAGCCTCAATGAGACACCAAAGAACAACTCTTGCTGACCCGAGGAAGTCGGCCATGTTGTTCTTCGAATTAGAAGTTTTAGTCCATGGCTTATTTCACGCACGTCGTCGCTTTTCCTTGTCAAATTGAATGGTTTGACATGTGCGCAGCTTTCTAGGTACTTGTTGTCCTTGTATTGATTCTGGATTTTTCGTCTCCAATTGCGTCAAGGTTTACGGGTATTCCTCCGGTGCATCGGCGGTTACGGGTATCACTTTGTTCAACTAGTTGCAGGAGTATTACTGCTCGTTGGATTTGGGTTCGTCGGTTTTTGGGTATGCTCGAATCGTTAGAAACTCGGAATGGTGGGTTCTGCTTATGTTCGTCGATCGCTACGGGTCAGATTGCTCTCAAGAAGAGTCAACTTTCTTGGCCACGTCGATTCTTGGTTCGTTGCTTAGCTTCTTTTGTAGCAAGAAGGGTCAAAAATCACGTTTCGTGGCGACAGAAAACAATGGAAGTCGCGTTCTTAAGGTCTGATGTGTAAAAAGAAAATAAAATTCTCTTCTTGTTGGTATGGGACAACAGCTGAAGGGAAACCAAGAAAGTCTTCATCTGTAATCCTAATTGCCTATAATAATTGTTAATAAAAGAGAATATAATAATTAAACAGATAATATAATAACAACTTCCCTAAATTAATACAAATATATTAACTACTTAACTCCTAAACTGTGTCTTTCTTACGGATTGGACACGTGGATCCCTAACAATACCACTTTCTCCTTGAAAGTAAGTCTTGTTCTCAAGGCGGAAAGAAAGGAAATTTCGGGCAAGTTTGCGCTGCAATTTGCTCATCTTAAAATTAGGCGTCTTCCTTGTATCTTGGTTATCTCCATTAATCTTAGGGTGGAAGTTTTACAATGATGACCCGATATGAATCGGTCTCTACATTTGAAACATAAGCCTTTCTCTTGCCGAAATTGCTGTTGCTGATCGCTGAAAGCCGGAAATTGCGAGATCGATGAGTTGCTCTATATCGGATGATGCGATTCTATCGATGATGCTGTTATTGTTGGATGATTATGGGAATTTGATGGAGATAACGGTTTGTGGGAACTTGTTGGATTGGAATAACTAGTTGGGTCCCAAGGCTGATGTGGAAAAATCTTTATTTTCTCGCCATTAATAATTAATTTCCGACCCTTGTGCAATCTGATTTCGCGGATTAGGGCATGAATGCTGTTTGGATTGGGCTTTTGCTTCAAATTCCAAAGCCAAACTCAGCCTTATTCTTGTTCGTGGTTTTTGAATTTTTATATCAGCTTGAAATTCTTCCTTCAATCCCTTGGTAAATACTCCCCGAAGGACGGTGCTTTGGCTACCCTTGGATGCGAGATTGGCGAACAAACTCTTGTTTATATTCTCCACGGTACCGACTTGCTTAATGCTACAAAGATGCACGTCCGGGTTACGAAACTCCATGACCGAATTGTTCTTGGAAAATCTGCACCAATTCATCCCGGTACCTTATCGTTCTTCTGAGGAAACCCAAGTAAACGTGTCCAATGCATCGCCCTCAAGATTCATGGTTGCGACGTCAATCTTCAAATCTTAAGGTGCAGTAATATCGAAAATACTTCTCGACCTTTAAAATCCAGCCTCTTGGATCGCCTCTGATATGTAAACTGTTAATAAATATATTAGTTAGTTAATTAGGGAGTTAGTTCCAGTAGTTAGTAAGTTAGGGGGAAGTTGGTTAGTTAGTTGTTAATAACCAATGGTAGTTAGATGGGACTAGTAGGTCTAGAGGTATTGCCTATATAAGGCATACAACTATCCATTGTATCTCTATGTTTGTTATGATGAATGAATGAGCATCACTGACTTCTCTTCTCAGTCCCTCTGTCATGTGTCTCTCTCGTCTCTCTCCCTTTCTATCTCAATTCCTCTAATTCTCTACAACAATTATATAACAGTGGTATCAAAGCTGCTCAATCCTTGGCATGCTTCTGTTCGATCTCTGTAATCTTGAATCAGACTTGAGTCTTCTCTCCTCACGGCTCGGACCTGCATTCCAGAAACTATCAAGAAACTGAAAAATAGCCTCTCATGAACAATGAGAATTCCAAGAAAAGCTCTTAGTAACTAGAAATAACGTTGGGTTGCATCGGGCCTTGGCTCTTCATGTGCAAGAACTAATCCGCCGGCGGTTGCTTGCATCAAACATGCGAGACGGAAAAATATTTTCTTTGGATTACTGGCGGTGCCCAAACTGATTTACAAGATTTGCGTTTTGGTTTCCGTTAACTTCGAATATTGTATATCGTCAGATTTTGGTTCTGCCTCAATGGGTTCTCAATGCTGACAAAGTTGGCCGGCTTACAGGGGTCTTTACTGCGGTTGCGTCGACTGATTCTGAATCCTCATCAATGGTAAGTCATCTGGGTTACGTGATCACCAACGTTCTGCCGTCAGATTTTGAGACTCGTTGATAGGATCAAACCTCTTGGTTTATTCCGAGAAAAGAAAAACGGGTTGATAAAATAGGAAGTTAGAAGGAGTTACTTTCTAGTTAGGGAAGTTATTGTTTCTTATCTTTTTAGGGAAGTTATAATTATTGTCTCTTATATGTTTTATGGAAGTTATTGTGGGTAGTTATCTAGGACAAACTCTATATGTACTGATAGGATGTTATGTTCGGATTATGCAATATATGATATTTTAAAAGCCTTGTCTTTGGCTAGAGTACAGATTACTGACTCTAGAGTCCTCTTTCTACTCTTATTTTCTTAAGTTCTACCAATTTGGTATCGAGAGCGGTAGATCTTGGCTTTGTTTACTATCATGGTGAACACAAGAAATTCTTCTTATGAGAATGAATCACCAACACATCCAAATTTGAACCCGGATAACCACGGTTCCCGACCCGGGGACGACCTGTTGTAATCTTGGTTCAACAGCCAGCCCAAGCATATCCAGAATCCAATCAGCCACAATTGTCGGCAATCCTTACCCAATGCATTTGATGAATTCGAGAGATTAATAATTTAAAAGAAAGCAAAAGGACCGGCCGTGATTCAAGGCGAAACTAGTCACAACAACGAGATCCCTTCAATGAACAAGATGAGTTTGATATGGATAACCCCTCGTGGAATAAAAATTTACCCAGCGACCCTACTCTAAGGTTGAATTTCCAAAGTTTGAGGGTGGTGAACCAAAGAGGATGGATTTTAAAAGCAAGAGAAGTATTTCCGGTATTATCAAACACCCGAAGACTTGAAGGTGGATGTTGCTGCAATTAACCTGGAAGGAGATGCATTAGATACCTTCACTTGGGTCTCTTCTGGACGAACTATATGTTACTGGGATGAGTTAGTTCAAGTCTTCCAAGAACAATTTGGCCCAGCCGAATTTCAAAACCCCGATGTTCACCTTTGTGGCATTAAACAGACTGGAACAGTAGGAGAATACAAACAAGAATTTGTTCGCCGTCAGTCGCAAATCCAGGGATGGCCTGAACATTGCCTTTTGGGAGTGTTTATTAATGGATTCAAGGATGAATACCACGCTGACGTTAAGATTCAGAAGCCGCGTACAGTGTATAAGGCGGTGAGTTTAGCGTTGGAGTTTGAGGCGAAACTATTATCTCAACAGCGATCGCGACCTTATATGCGACCTCAATTCTCACGAGGGTCAGAAAATTCCAATTATTGGCGTGAAAATAAACCTTATTCGCCACGTCAAACATGGGACCCACCTACTTATGCCAATCCGTCACATTCCTATGCTAAACCACAACTTCCGTCAACTTCCCATTATTCTCCGGCTGAACACGTCTCATGACAAATCGCACCGACCGCTGCCAAATCATACACCGACCAACAAACTTCTACATTCAATGATTAGCAACGTCAATTCAGCCAGAAAGGGACTATGCTTCAAATGCGGTGATCGATTCACTCCGGGGCATCGGTGTAAAAATTCTACTCTGCGTTTAATGGAGATTACGGATGACACGGAAGACACACCGGATAGTGATGATGATAACCAAAATCCGAGATACTTCTTTTCGCAAATTTCGCTCCATGCGATTACGGGCAATCATTCGGCATGTACAATGAAGGTGAGAGGTATTCTGAAATCAAAACAATCTTGATTCGATAGACGGTGGATCGACCCATAATTTTATCTCCCGCAAAATGGTTCAAACTAGATTTGAATACCACGTCTCTTTGCTCCTTTCGGTGTTCAAGTAGGAGATGATTGTATGATAGCTTGTAAATCCATTTGTCGCCAATTGGAGATTACAATTCAGATTTAACAATCATAGAAGACTTCTTTCCATTCAAAGCGGGACGTAGACATGGTTCTTGGGATTAAATGGCTAGCATATTTGGATATAGTGGCGGCAAATTGGCACGAGTTGTTTATGATATTTTGGGTTAATGGTAAGAAGTACAAATTGCAAGGGATTCCTAAACAAGTGACATCAACATCTTTATGCAGCTATGTTTGTGATCAAATGGTTCAACAATTTGACAACGTAGACGAGATTACAACGTTATTCATCTATATTCAAAGAGCCACGCACCATGCCACCAATGAGGCGGCACAATCATGCTATCCCACTATACCCTAGCATTAGTACCACCCAATATCGGGCCTTATCGGTACCCATTTGCTCGGAAGGATGAAATTGAGGCTCAAGTAGGTACCTTTGTTAGAAAAAGGATTTATACAACCTAGTGTGAGTCCCTTTGCAAGTCCCGATTCTGTTAGTTCCAAAAAGATTCCACTTGGAGATTTTGTGTGGATTATCGGGAGCTCTGATCGCCTAACCATTCGGGACAAATATCCCATACCTACGATTGATGAATTAATAGATGAATTATATGGTGCAAATTCTTTTCAAAGATTGACCTTCGTTCACGGCTACCATCAAATTCGAGTGCTTAATGATATCCATAAGGCACCGTACTCGTTCGGGTCATTATGAGTTTATTGTTATGCCTTTTGTCTCACAAATGCTCCACACGCAACTTTTCAAGCTACCATGAATGATGCATTTCGTCCTTACTTGAAAATTCATTACGGTATTTTTTGATGATATCTTGATGTATAGTAAGACCTTTGAAGATCATATGGAGCATTTAGATACCGTATTCAGAATTTTGCAGCACAATGACTTTTATGCTAATCCCAAAAAATGTGACTTTCTCCAATTGGATATAGCATTCTTAGGTCATATCATTTCTGCTCCAAGGGGTGGTACATTGACTGCGAAAAAGTGGCTGCTATTATTGATTGGCCATTACCTAAGTCTTACAAAACTTTGTGGGTTTCTGAGGGCTTACGGGTTATTATAGGCGATTTGTCTACCATTATGGGCAGATTGCAAAACCACTTGTGGATATGACAAAGAAAGGCGCTTTTCGATTGGGATATCAATTCCTTGGCTGCTTTTGAGAACCTGAAATTGGCACTCACTCAAGTCCCCGTATTGCAACTACCAGTTTCAATAACACTTTTATTGTTGAATGTGATGCTTCATCAACGGGTATAGGTGCCATTTTGCAGCAAGAGGGACATCCTATTGCTTACTACAGCAAGGGATTATCCGAGCTTTTTACCAGCAAATCTGTATATGTGAGAGGGTATTGGCTTTGGTAATGGCGTTAGACAAATGGAAGCACTATCTATTTGGGCGCAAATTCCTGGTTTTTCGATCATTTCAGTCTAAAATACCTTCTGCAACAACGAAGTTACAACCCCAACTCAGCAGCGATTACTCATCAAACTTCTTCCCTTTGACTTCACCATCACTTATAAACCCGGTTTGACCAATCAAGGTGCTGATGCCTTGTCTCGTTATCCTCGTCGGGAGAATTTTTTTAACTTGGTCATTCCTCATGCTTCTGATTTTACTGAACTTCCAGCACTCTTACAGCAAAACTACTTTACAAATCAGATAATTCACTCCTACAAACTGATCATTCTGTTCCCAATTATTCACTAGTCTGCAGGAAGCTCTATTACAAAACCAGACTAGTTATACCCGTAAAATCAGCACTTACTACTTTGTTGATATCATGAAGCACATACTTCATTGGTAGAGAGTCATGGTGGAGTTCTAAAAACCTTAAAAGAGGTTGCAAAAATACTACTTCGGCAGATATGAAAAATGAGATTCAGACTTATATTCAACAATGCCTTATTTGTCAACGCGGCAAGTACTTGCCCAATCTCTGCGGGATTATTGCAGCCTTTGCCAATCCCTCAACATATTTGGGAAGATATATCACTCGACTTTATTACGGGGTTACCAAATCAAATGGCATTGACGTAAATCCCGGTTTGTGGTGGACCGTTTCAGCAAATACACACATTTCATTAGAGTGACTCACCCTTTTACTAAATCGGTGGTGGCTACCTTTTTGTAGAGAGATAATTCGCCTTCATGGAGTGCCTAAAACCCTCTTAACGGAGGCCCAGGGATCACATGTCTTCCTCGGTTCTTTTGGCAGGAACTATTTAAACTCTCGGGCACCAAACTCAAGATGAGTACTTCTTACCGCTGGCAGATGGCCCAGACGGAAGTGGTGAATCGATGCTTAGAAACCTACTTGGGTGGTACTGTCAAGACCATCAAAAGCGTGGTATCACTATTTGCATTGGGCTGAATTTTCTTATATCTTTTGGTTATCGTACTTCTCGCGTTACACTCCATTCAAAATTGTCTATGGCAAGGAACCTCTGTTTTGGTGCCTTACATCCGAGGAATTTACGCCAATAGTGGAAGCTGGACAATTTCTTCTCACAGAGAGGGATGCTATTTTGGAGTTAATCAAATCTAATATTGAGGTGGCCCAAACTCATGAAACATCAAGCAGATTCCCATTGAAGGCAATTGGAATTTCAGCCGGGAAATTTAGTATTTCTCAAGATACAGCCTTATCGCCGAGACTTCACTCTCAAATCAGCGGTATATCAAGCTTTACGTTATTTTGGCCCTTATTCCATCGTCGACGGATTGGGACGGGTGGCGTATGAGCTTCAACTACCCCGCCGGGATCTAGAGTTCACCCAATATTCCATGTTTCTTTACTCAAACCAGCACATGGCTGCAGCCTTCCAAACTCAGTTCAACCTCTTGGGTCCAATGGCGGGAATTTAATCTTCAACTTGAGCAGTTACGAGACTCTTGGATCAAGAATACAAATGGGAACAAATAGTTGAATTGCTGATTCAATGGAAGGATAGACCCTTGCGAGGAAGCTAGTAGGGAGACCTATGATCACATTGCAGATCGGTTTTATCTTTTCGACCCTTGAGGACAATTTTGTTTTTTCTAAAGGAAGTATTGATAAGATTAAACCTCTTCGGTTTTTATTCCCGAGAAGAGAAAAGAGCGGAGTTGATAAAATAGGAAGTTAGAAGGAGTTACTTTCTAGTTAGGAAGTTATTGTTTCTTATCTTTTTAGGAAGTTATAATTATTATCTCTTATATGTTTTATGGAAGTTATTGTGGGTAGTTATCTGGGATAAACTCTGTATGTGCGATAGGGATGTTATGTTTAGATTATGCAATATATGATATTTCGAAACCTTGTCTTTGGCTGGAAATCTGTACGGGTCGACTCTAGAGTCCTCTTTTCTACTCTTATTTTCTTAAGTTCTACCTCGTGCTGCTTGTCAAAACTTTAGGCGTCATCGGTTAAGTAACTCGTTTAGTCGTCGATGCGCATGTACGTGGCCCTCTGCATTTGGGTTCGTCGGCACACAGTTTGTTGATCGGCTACGTTGGAATCGTGAGTATATTACAAATCAACTAATTCAATATGAGAAAAGCTCGGTGTTTCTTGGCGACATAATGAGATTCGCGATCTGAGGTTAAAGGAAAAAAAAAAGCGGGAATTTTTTTCTCTTGTTGTTATGGGACAACAAGCGAAGGAAAACCAAAAAAAAAAAAAATTCTCTTTTATGGGACAACGGCTGAAGGGGAAACCAAGGAAGACTCCATCAATGTTGTTTTCTTTGAGGAGCAGTATACGGAGAGGGAAATTTCATATGGGGGTTACGTCTTGGGATATCTTTGATTGATTTATAATTTTGAGTTTTGTATTTTTTGTTCTTTAGATTTCTCTTTTTGTTGTTCCACGTCCTTTAGGGCAAGGATGTTTTTGGGAAGGGTATTGATATGTGTTAATAAATATATTAGTTAGTTAATTAGGGAGTTAGTTGTAGTAGTTAGTTAGTTAGGGGTAGTTAGTTAGTTGTTAATAACCAATGGTAGTTAGATGGGACTAGTAGGTCTAGAGGTATTGCCTATATAAGGCATACAACTATCTATTGTCTCTGCTTGTTATGATGAATGAATGAATGAGCATCACTGATTTCTCTTCTAAGTCCCTCCGCATGTGTCTCTCGTCTCTCTCCCTTTCTATCCCAATTCCTCTAATTCTCTACAACAATTATATAACGACCCTCCTTCATATTTTGGAAATTCAACCTTCAAATAAGGCCGCTTAGAGGTTCCTATTCCACCAAGGATTTTTGTATTGTCTTCATCATGTGCACCGTAAGTTCCTCTCTTTGTTATGGCTTGATTCTCCATAATATCATGGCCGAGACTTTTTGCTTTTTCGAACATTAATTTCTACTTTCATCGGTTTACTTGTGCAAGAATTGTTGTTGATGTGAATCTTGATGCGTTTGGGAAGGTTGTTGTACCAAGATGACAGCGGGATCATTCTGTGGATTTGAATTTTCTTGGGATTTCTGGGTTCTGATTTGGGTGTAAAGGAGAATTATTCTCATAAGAGGAATTTCGTGTGTTAACCATGGTACCTATAGGTCCGAAGATTCACGCATTCGATACCAGTTGATAGAACTTAAAGAATACCGAGTTGATAGACTTAAAGAAAGTAAGCAAGTAAAAGTAATTTAGTAGGATCTCAGTAAAGCTACCAATACACAATAATCTTACATATAATATTTTGTCCTCCCCATTCATAAAACATATTACATAATTACATATATATATATATATATAGAGTTCGTAATCCTAATTGCCTATAATAACTGTTAATAAAAGATAATATAATACTAAAATAGATAATATAATAATAACTTCCCTAAACTAATACAAACCGATATTAACTACTTCTTACCCTAAACATGGGCTTTATGATTCATTTCCTTCTATCCTCTTTTCATCTTCTTCATATCAGTAGTTGGATTGAAATCTCAATAATATCTAATGATTTATAAAAATATTATTTTTAAATATTTTTTTAATAACTTAATATTTTTATAAATCATTAGATCTAAACCGTTGAGATTTCAATCAAATGGGCGATGAAGATGGGAAGGAAGTGGACCATAGTCAAACCCCCTAAACATGTGTCTTCCTTCGGATTGGACACGTAGATGGTGAAATTGATAAAGATGTTAATTATAGAATTCAAGTTGGGTGGTCTAAATGGAGAAAAGCTACCAGAGTTATTTGTGATCGAAAAGTACCTAATAAAGTCAAAGGAGAATTTTATTGTACTGCTATTCGACCAGCAATGCCTTATGGTAGTGAATGTTGGGTTATGAAGGGGCTACATGAGCACAAAGTATAGGTAGCTGAGATGATGTTGAGATGGATGTGTGGTCATAAGCGAAGAATAAGATTCGTAATGAATTTATACAAGGAAGGGTGGGAGTGGCTCGTATTGAAGAAAAAATGGTAGAAAATCATTTGAGGTCATTTGGGCATGTATAGGAAAGGCCATTGGATACGCGTTGAGGAGGGTAGATCTAATTGTTTGGAGCCTAGATAAAAGGGTAGAGGAAGATTGAAGAGAAACGCTCAATGAGGTTATTGAGAGATCTCTTAGTTAGCAACTTATACAAAGATTTGGATTTTGACGAGAGCTCAATGGGTCGTTTGATCCATAGGCCAACTAGTGAGATTAAGGATCCGTGGTTGTTGTACTTTTCCAACTCATTTCTCCATGCTTGGCAATGAGTTAACCTTTTTGTTAATTTTGGTGAGTGGAGTGTGTCCTAGCACTTAGTGATTTAACCTTCTCGTTATTTGGTTTAAAGGTTTCACAACATGGAGAATGAAGCATTGTGGCACCATGTGTTTTATGGGCTTCATTGTTTTGTTGGGTCGGAGAATACTGCTTGCGTCGTCAATTGCTTTTCCTTTACTCATTTTACGTGATAAAATTGGTGGTCATATGGGTTTTCAAGGGAATCACTATATGTGATGTGTAAATGGATTGCCAGCTCCTTTTCATTTATGAGTTTTCTGGGTTTTTTTTTTAATTTTTTATTATTATTATCCATTGGTTTCAACCAGTGCTTGTTTTGAGTTTCAGATGTGCAGACATGGGACTGCTTTGTTGTTTATTAGACTTCGTAGTTTTCTTTCAACTAATTGATGATCTTTTCTGTACTGTTTCTTCCCTTGAACTATTATTTTCTTCCTGATGTGTTTTTGTTTTCCTTAAAATTAATATTCAACAAGTATGTTGTTAATTTGACATCTTTGTGTTTTTTATGCAGTATGAAAGCAGTAGTTTATATATATTAAACATAATGGAGCCAGTCCTGCAAATATACACGGTGTGCATTTAACTTTGCTCAATGCTGTCTCCTCTATCTTTTGTACTTTCTCTTGGGTGGAATCAGTTAGTGATTGGTGTTTTCATTTACTGAATAGGAAAGAGCAAGAGTACAAGTTAGCGATAACAGTGATCTCTGTGTGATTGAAGACAAACTGGCCTGGATTGTTCATATCATTGCTGCAATTCTGAAAGTAAAGCAATGTACGGGTTGTAGGTAAAATGATTTTCACTTTTTGACTTTTTAATGTCTTTGTATGTTATTGTTGTAGATTCTCAAAGGAGTTATGCCAAAGATTTTATGCACGTGATCTTTATTTTTTATGCTGTTTTTATATTCAGTGCGGAGTCTCAAGAAGTGCTCGATGCAGAAATTTCAGCTCGAGTTTTACAGTTGATAAATGTAACTGACAGTGGAATACATAGTCAGGTATGTATTAGTGTTTGCACAGGTTGTCATGAATTACTTTTCAGGTATTTAATACTGGATATATTAATCTGTACTGATAAACACTTTCTCATTTTTATTTGAATAAAATTAGATAGCACTTGTGAGCCTAAGTTTAAGGATCTCATGTTGGGCACACTCTGACATAGGTGGTGGAGAACAACAAAGAATGAAAGCGTTGACTTATAACAATTAAAACAAGATCAATAAATAATTCAATATATGCGATTTCAGCATAATAACCAATTTCCCATTTAAACTGGGACATAGGTATCAATGATCCTCAATTTAGTCTGAAGTTCCTTAAATCTTGGTAGAAGTATATGCGAGCTCCAAAACACTTGAAGCCACTTCTCCCTTGATGAAATGATAGTCTATTTCAGCTTTCTTATTTCAACCATGTTGAATGGATTTCTGGCAATGTTAATGGTTGATGTGTGAATTACAACTTCTAGTGGTTGATCAAGATCATTTTTTAATTCACCACGCAACAGTTTCAACCACAAGCCTTGGCACAAACCTTGAGCTTAGTTCTATGTTCATTTTATGCATCACTCCTATTGCCATAGATTGTTTCTTACAAGATGTGCATTATAGCCATCCATATCAAAGAATTGCTTGCACTTGTAAGACTGGCCACAAAAATTAGTCCAATTG